>CM042084.1:21804340-22313834 GCA_023512835.1 Taxillus chinensis
TGGGCTTGTCCGTTTTTACACTGATGTTCTCCCTACAAAACTTAGACCATAGCTAATGGAATACAACATAGAAGAACCACACAACCAATTTAAATAAATTACTGACCATGAAACAAATATTCTTCAAATCTAGCAGAGGAGTGCTCTGATTTTCTCTTATATCAGCTGTTTTCTCCATTGTTCCTGATTCTCCTGTTAATGAGGACTGACTGTTCAAGGCAAAATATGGTCAAAGATTCTACAATTTCCCGCAGAAGACAATGGAAGCAGAACGAGTTCCAATTACCATACCTGACAACAAGATGTTTAGAACTTAATAGCCTTATATCTCCAGGAAAAAGATCACCAGGGTGGAAAATCACAATGTCTCCAGGAACAATATCTTTCTCATCAACCTGAACAATTAGTTCAGTCTGAAGAACTCTACCTGCACATCTTTGAACTTTAACCGCACGTCTAACGAATTCTGAAAGCTTCATGGCTGCTTTTGAACTGCTAAATTCCTAGAATACAAAATTATGATGAGAGAACACCAATGAAAGTGGAATTGGATGGCCCACTTCATAAAATATATGTTAATCCCATATAGAAACATAATTTTTTTATATGAACATATAAATTCAAATGCATAAATTTAAAACTTTGAAGGCATTGATATGGAAATTCAAGGTCGCAAGGATTCTGTTTGCACATTAACAGAAACTTTTGAATGTGTGTGGGTATGTTTCTCTATGTGCTTGCACAGACGTGCATGTTTGTGCATAAATGAATTTGTATATTTGAAAGGGAATAAGAATATTAAAATTCATTTTCATTGTTTTCAAAGTGTATCGAAAAATTGCATTTTCAAATAACTTAATTCTCATTCTTGATCAAAGCACAGAATCTACCTGATAAAATCTAAGTGAGACACTTATAAAAACCAAGGCCACCAAGATGCTTCCACTTGGATTGTTGCTGGCCAAGAATGAGAGCACTGACAAGAGGATCAGAATGATATTAAAAGGATGGAAAAAGGCACTCCACAGAAGGTGCCACCACCTTGGGAAAGTGTATTCAAGAGGAACATTTGGACCATTTTCTTTCAACCTTCTATCAGCTTCTGTAAAACTCAATCCTGTTGAAAGAATGTGTAGGGTTATCTGAGCAATATTAGGAAATAGAAAGAGCGATTCCTTGCTGCAAAACTATGGTATAAACGCATACCAATACTACCTCCTAACATTTTGTACAAATCCTAGGTATACATGTGTGTATGGTAGTCCAAATTTGAAAGCATAAAAAATGAGCCTGCATACATCTAAATGTCTTTCAAATTTTCAATATAGATAAGTGTTTTACACAACACAGACTGAGCCCTATGGTACAAAACCCTCAACCACCTGATCAGCGCCAGAGAGGCAGAGACATTGAAGTAAATATCTGAGGACACAAACCCTTAACGTGTAACGGGCATACAATCAGGCATTTCATTGAACTTGAACACATGCCCTGCATTGAAATTATAATATACCCAGAATAAAAACATAACCAAAAAAAAAAACACCCACCCATTTGCGTTGTCCCAGATTCTTGCTGTGTAAAGCCCACATTTATCAGGCATTTCATCGAACACATACAAATTATACTAAATGTGCATTGCCCCAAATCATTTGAAAATCTTCAATACCATTCAGTATACTACGAATTCAAACTCACCCCTCTCGGTGGACCGAACGTATTCAAAAACCAAATCCTTCTCCGACTGCGCCAGGGCGTAAAGCCATGAATACACATTCTCTTCCTCCAAAGTCCTCGACCCTCCATCATTTTTACCTGTACAAAGCATTCAATTTTTTCACATACTCTCCAAAACCCACCTCAGATCACAGCCCCAAACCCTAAAACACTCCACCAAAATCACAAAAACAGACCAACCCAAACAAAAAAAAAAAAAAACAGCGTAAAAACAATTACTTGCAGACAAGAGACAATCAAATAAATAGGCAAATCCCCTTCGACGCGTGCGGGGTTTAGTGACGAGACTTTCGCTAATGGGCGGGGGAAGAGCAGAGCCTCCATTGCTGCCCTGAGCGAAAAAGGAAGCGAGCTTTGTTACCATGGTGAGAAATCAGATGAGTAGCGTTGGTGAGGACAAGGCATTGAGATAGAAATTCATGGGTTGGTGATGACTGAGATTCGTGGGTTTTCATTTGCAATTTGGAGGGTACTGTCATCGTCTACCTTCAACCACCAACCGTCTCGTGAGCTGTGGAGACTGGTAGGTGCATCGTCAGTTGTTTCATTTCGTTACGTGTCTGATGATTATATCTGCCTTACATTTTTGTTTTGTTTTTTAAATAACGTCAGTCATATGATAGGAATATATTATTCTAGAAATTTGTCTTTTATACACGCCGATATTATTATTATGAATTGTAGTTTAATCTGTTTATTTTCAAATGGTATTATCATAAATTAAAATTTTATAGTATCAAAAATAAAAGATAAATAAAAAATCTATCAAACTTCATATTTGAAGTCATTATAAATTAAAAAAAAAAAGCAAGCATATATACGATTATTAATAAAACTGCAAGTCAATTATAAAAATAACCAACAAAAAAACAAATAAATTAAAAAAATAAAAATCAAGAGTAGTACCAGCACAGAGTCTAAGAAAAATAATGAAATTTCTAAAAGCAATACTAACAAATAATAATAGTAATAAATGAACAAATAAACAACAACTATTCAATATTTGGGTTTTAGAAAGACCGAATCCGAAAGGTTACTCTATAACTAATATCAATTATATAGGGTTAGTATCTATTGTCATCTCTCTTAGTTTTTAAAAATAAATCAAAAATATCACTTTTTATTTTAATAATTTATTTTTTACAGCTCAGTTTTAGCTTATTCATTTTAACTATTTACCAATTAAATATTATTTTTAAATTATTTAGTTATTCTTTAATTTTAGCATTTGACATTTTAGAAAAATAAATTAAAAATAAATATAATAAGAGAAAATAGAATATTTTAATAAATATATATATATATCAAATTGTGTTCGATTAATTTATATAAGTACTATTTATTTTATTATATATTTTAATAAAATTTGGAGTTTACAAAATATAATTTTTAAGATTTTTTCATTAAACAAACTCTCCAAGCAAACAAAATTAAAAAATACATACAAAAAATCTACCGTAAATGCTCTTAGATCATCCACTATAGACTCTCTATTTGTGTTTTTTTTGGTTTGAATAACTAGTTTAATAAAAATATCTTAAAACTATACTTTTCAAACTCTCTATTCTAACAAAAAATTTAACAAAATGAATAGTAACTCTTTAAATTTAACCAAATACTATTCACTCTCTATTTATTAAAATATTATATTTTCTCTCACCATGTTTACTTTTCTATTTCTTTTTTCTCTTTCCACATTTACTTTTCCATTTAAAAGAATAACTAAATATTTAAAAAAGTAATATTTTAATTGATAAATGGTTAAAATAGAGAGATTGAAAAGTGTACTTGGATTGTTAAAATAGAAAAGATGTAATTTTGATTATTCTAAAGAGCCAAATTTGAAGAGGCTATAGTGAATGCTCTTAGGCCATTCAAAATGGGCTAGCCAAAATTAAACTTCAACTAAAAAATAATTAAAACTATAAATATAACCCTACAATGGCACAATAACTAAAAAAAAGTCATTGGCCAAATTTATCGAGTCATATCCCTGTATTATTTATTTTTTTACTAATAAAATAATTCAGGTCCACTTTTCTCTCACTTTCTCTTTTATTTCCTTCTAAATCGAATTGATTGTGTCTGTCAAAATAATACTTTAGGACTTCAAACACCTAACTAGGGCTTTCGATGAAGATAAATCGGTGGTGGTGCCATTTAGCAGTCTCTACCAACAAAGGAATCAGATCATCGATGTCGTTGGTATGGCTCGAATCCTCAAGACTACCCTCGTTGTCCCTCTTTAAAGCATCACATCTGATTCACCCAATATTTGATTAGTTTAGCATAAATGCATTATTATTTGACGTTGCAAGATTTGACACATAATACTTAAAGCCAAGCTTAGGTCATGAGTAGTGACTTAGGCTTCCAAGGTTAACACAAGGATCAAAGGAGTGGTTAACACTCAAAAAGTCCCTTCGTGTTGGTGCACATTGGCCTTTTGTGTAATCATTATGCATCATCAAATCATTGATAATGGACTAGTTAATAGTTTTAGTAAATTTATTTATAGAAAAAAATTAGCTACAAAGTATACTCGAAATTTATATTTTAATTATAAATTTTGTTAAAATTTAAAATTTTAAAATATAAATTAATAAAATTCAAAATTTTAATAAAATATATAACTAAAATATAAATTTTAAATATAATTTATAATTAATATTGCTCAATATGGTTAAATTTGTCAAAACTTTTAACTGTCCATTTATACAATAAGTCTCAAAATTAGTGGGTCGGGTCAAACGAGTGATATGGATTTCTAGACGATTGAATCATCAAGCATGCAAGTTTGATCGTCTGACGAGTGATTTTAATCGCTAGGCGGCCCATTCCCATCATTCAGTAACTAATTGCTGGAGGAATCATTTGGGTTTTCACTTTCTAGAAGAGTTCAATCGCTAGACGAGCCCACTTCAATTGGATCGTCAGACGAGCCACTTCAATCGTCAAATGAGTCGTTTGGATCGTTAGACGAGTCTTGATCGTTGGATGGACGAGCAGTAAATTTAATGACATCCAAATATGAAAATTAATTGACATCGAACAACGAGGAAAGGAAAATGTCTTCCCTGCCGGTCATGTCGGTGACTCTCCCCTTAACACTGGAAAGATGGAACAACAAACTTATATATATATATATGGGTGATAAAAAAATTACAGTAAGCGTTGTCATGATTATGATTATTCGATTTTAATTTAAAGGTTCAGAACACAATTTTATTTAATAATAAGTATAACAATTAGCAAGTTATTATTAAATATGAAATTTCAATATAAATCATTCCATCAAAATCAAATGTGTGTGCTGCATGCACACCATACTTTTATATTTATCAAAATCTTATGAGGAGGGCTGTGATAATCAGATATATATATATATATATATATATATATATGTGTGTGTGTGTGTGTGTGTGTGTGTGCACATATGAACACCGACAAATTAATGATAACACAATGACTAGGGAATTGCCGCGATAACTATTTGAGAGGGAATGAGCGATGGATATGATACTCTGACATCTTACCCATGCAGGCATGCAGCCTCATTTCTGTAGACACGAAGGGACATAACGCCTACCCCACTCATTGAAACGCTACCTTTGTAAAAATTAGCAGACAAGCAACGTCAATACGTCGCCATCGACGTTTTAGTTTTGTTTTATTACCGTATATATCCCAAATAATCCATCTACCAACTTAGATATTTTGATCTAGTGCCACATGCAAATATTTTTGAAAGTAAATCTCGGTCTACGGAGAAAATGCGAACTTGAAAATTGAAATGACGTTTCATACACGAGTATACGTGTTATATAATAATCCAAAATTTACTGTAACATTCTTATCGTTAGAGCATCACGAAGACTAATTTTGAAATTTGAAAAATTAAATTAATACAGATATTTAAAATTATATTTTTTGAACTTTGATTAAAATTTTAATAAAATAGATAATAATTTTTTAAATTTATTTTTTTACTTTTTTTTATCAATCAATCAATCACTACGGAAGATTTTTTTATTTTTCTACTCATTTTTCACATTTTATCAAATGGAGGATTAAAAATACAATATGCAAATTCAACCAGCCGATGCTCATAGATTTTATTCACATCCAATCCTATGATTTAGAGTAAAATTTAAAAGTGAAAAAATATATATGTAGTCGCAAGGTAATGTTGTTGTATCGTCTTGCAACTGGCCTATCATTTCATGATTAGTATGAAAAAAACTATCTATCAATTGCTACGCAAATGTCAAGTGCAATAAGCTAACAACCGCTTTATAATATTTGATTTCTATATTTTGTTTTTAAAATTCTATTGGAGTTCATTTTAATTTGTAATTCAAAATAATTTATATATAGCCGTGCTTCTATCCCCTTAGATGCGTTCATCTTGAGATGTCACTAGTTTGAGGGGATAGGGTAATGACCAAAGAAGACAATATCTTATTAGGTGTTCATTGTGCCACGTACTCTGAAAGACGCATTCCAAGCTCGCTAACCTAAGGGGACATAACCACCAAAATTACAAAACCTTGATGTGTGGTTAGTTTAAGGGGATGGAACGATGACAAAAGAAGACAATATTTTGTCTAGTGACCACGGTGCCATTATGAATGATGTGTTCTAATGTGGTTAGTCTAAGAGGATGGAACCACTTCTTAGAAAGTAAAAACCTTAAGGTGCAGCTAGTCTAAGGGGGTGAAACCACAACCAAAGAGGACACATAACCATAAGGCGCTCACTACACCACTATAGATGAAGCGTTCTGATGGGCCTCTATGTCCTAGTGAAAGTAAAAAATAGGAGGGTTTAATTCAAAGCCGACAATATCGTATCACAATTGAATTAAGTCATCACAATTGTTATCTATTAGTTTTCTTAAAATGAAATAAAAAAATTCAAAATAAATAATGAATGTTTATATTTAAAGATTTACTATTCATTTCTTAATATTTTTTCATTAATCCTTTAATATTGTTTTGACTCATGTAGATTTTTGGATGATTATAGTAAATAGAAGAAAGAAAAAAATAATTAAAAATAAGAAACAAATATAATTTTAATATAATAGAGTAAGGATCAGAAATAAAATATAGAAGCTTTTTTAAAATAAATAAAATTTTAGAGAGTATTTTTTAAGCTAAAATTGTTAATATATATATATATATATATATATAATATGTACGTTCTATTCTAAAGCTCAAACCTTTATGAGCACATGCTTTGGCTTCAAACGTGCCAGTTTCGGTCTTTATTTTCTCTGTAAGTGTTGCACCTCTACTGAAACAGTTTTCTCGTGCATGCCACATTAGTGCCAATTCCCATAAATCCCAACGGCAAATTGTATTTCTTTCATTAATTTTTTTTATTGATTTATGAGTACTCAAAATATTATTTTGGATATTTTGATATATTATCCATGAACTTAGTTCTCTATTTACATTTCCATCCCGACTCATAGGAATAAATATTTGTACAACCGACTCGTGGTATTTTTGCGTAACCATGAGAGATTGAACGGTTATGATCTTTTTTTTTCTCTCCCCCCCCTGAATTGGTAGGCTGCCATATCGTCACAATTACCCAAAGATTATGCAACTCCGGTTGTACCTAAAATTACCTATGAATAAAATATGAGTTGGGTGTTACTAAATTCTACAGGTCACTTTGGTTTGATTTAATTTGGTTTATGAGTTTAATAGTAATATCAAACGGTAAAAAAATACTCTGTGTAGATTTATTTATTTATTTTTACAAAGGTGGCGTTTCAATGAGGGGGGTAGGCTTGATGTCCCTTGGTATCTACAGAAAGGGTAACACCCAATCAAACCAAAGTGACCCGTAGAATTTAGTAACACCCAACTCATATTTTATCCATTTGCTTCCTTATTCCGGTTACTTTTACCCAAAAAGAGAGTTACATATAAAACATTCACGCGCACATTACACACACGTTAAAGTAACAAACCCTTTTTTTACTTTTCTTTTACTTACGTTGTAATGGATACACACGAGAAGCATGTGGCTTATCCAGCACTCACATCACACCAACCGCACACGTGACACGCCCAAACAGCCACTGAGCCACTGCTCGTCGCCGGCGTAAGCCTTAACGCCGTTACGTCACTCCCCCGTCAAGACGTCCGTAACCGCACGCGTCCTAACCGAACCATGACGGCAAAGTAATGGCGGCTCCATGGAGACCACCCACGGGTCCACGTCACCAATCTGCAATTCCCGGCCGCCCCGAACCTCCTCCGGCAACATAGGGGTGTACTTCTCCCACTCCTCCCTAGGCCATCTCGTAGCCTGACTCAGTGAGTGACCCGTCGAATGCGACCGCGGGAACTTCACGGCCGTTCTCGAACTCGAATTCCTAACCTCCTCGCCCGAGCCACCGGATAGCCATTCAATTACGATCGTGACCTGAGTTGGTGAGTGCGACTCGGCGGCGTTGGCAACCGGGTTGTCGAGGCTCTGCGACGGCGGCTGCGGAGCAGGCGGCTGCCAGTGGCTCGATTCGGCGGCTACTTTACCTTCCTCCGGTAACGAGAGGTCGGCTCGGCAAACCGGGCACGTCGTGCGGGAGGCAAACCACGCGTCAATGCAGTTGGCGTGGAAAGCGTGGTCGCACCGCGGCAGCAGGCGGAGCGCGTCATCGTCCTCGAACTCGGTCAGGCACACGGCGCATTCAAGCTGGCTGCCGCCGCCGTCTGCGCGGCCCATTTTAAGGTCCTTCACGGTGGAGTGAAGGAAGGTCGGGAAGGAGCCGATGACTGCGCGGTCGAGTCCCACCACGCCCGAGGAGGGGAACCGGGTGGAGTCCCCGGAGGCGCGTGAAGGCAGCGAGCGGCCCCCATCGCACTTTCGAGCGTAGATGCACAAGAAACCCATGAGGAAGGCGGCGAAGATTAGTACCACGACGATGATAGCCAAGGCGGGGTTGAAGTTGGGGTTAAATCTGTACGGGTTCTCCGTCCCCTCCGCTCCCTGCTGCGCCGTTGCTCTGGATAACAGAAACGTAAAGTGGAGGAGAGCGGGGCTTCCACGCGCCGCCTTGAGGCGGCGTAACAAGACCCCACTCTCAACTCGACAGCGGCTGAGGTTCATTGCGTACGTTATCTCACAAGAGCTGCAGTGCACAGCGTCCTCCTTGGACTGAGATTCAATCTACATGGAACCACTAACGTACTGCAGGTGTGCAGTGATGAAACTGCCATGTGGTGGGGGGGGGGGGGGGGGGGACGAGACCGATGGATCGTCGCCACGTGGCTAGAGCGGTGACTATGAATAGCTTGCGGGGACGTGTTATGTGTCGTCGTTGTTGGGGTTAGGAGGACAGGGCAACGGAGATGGTGCGACGTATGGGATTACAGCCTTGCGGGGATAGAGTCTTGACAGGGACGCTAGCCTGCCGAGTGCAAGAGGGAGTTCAATTTTGCATTTTATTATTTTATATACTTGATTAAATTTAAATTATTATTTGAATTGCAATTATTTAGGCTGCCTTTGGCTGTTTGGCATGATAATTTTAAGTTTGAGTACAACTGAAAATATTTCAATTGTTTTTAGATTTCAAAATTCTTTTTTTATATATTTAAAATATAAATTTTAAAATAACAACATGATTTCTACTATATGCCTAAATTGTTAAATTTGAATGGCACGTATAATACACCAACATTTTGGTTAAGCGGTGTGTTTGGGTTGGGGTAGGATAAATAAGTATTAGTAGTGAATAGTGAGTGTATTAATAGTGTGATATTATTAATATTTGGTATTAAATGTATAATTTTTAAAAGTTAATAATATGATTGAGTTGCATTGAGATAATATTCAGAACTAATAATTATATCACTTAATATAATTACTGTTAGATTAGCGTAATATAATATTTTTTTAATGAACAAATCCCTCCCTACTCTTTATTTTTCAATCACTCTTCAAATAAATCATAGCTTGACAAATTTCTTTTTAAAAAAACTAAGATAACGATGAACTCTTAAAGCAAATATTGTCAAAATATAAAAAATTTATTTGAAATAATAATAAAACCTAAATAAATCTACATCTCTCGCAAACATAGCCATTTGAGATTATATTATATCGTGACTCATAAATTCTTTTTTTACATAGCATACTTTTATCTCTAAGGATCCATATACATTGCTGGAGTTTATCTCACCAGGTGAAATAAAGACTAAGATGCTCAAAAAGATTAGGAACACTAGCATCGGTCTAATTAAAGACCCATGCCAAATTAAAATTTGATAATTTTTATTAATACACGCCCGCATCAGCCTCATCAAACAAAAGTTAAATATTTAACTTTGAAGTATAGTGATTACAGGACATTTGCTAAATTTGGCAATTGGGGGGTGTCACCGAGCATGGGGGGAGAGAGAGGGTGTGGGGTTGCAGGGCGCGGGAAATGGGTGGTGTCGATGAGAAAAGTGCTGGAAAAGAGCAAAGTGAACAGCCAGGCTGATGCTGAGGAAGGAAGTGGTGGACTCAGATTTTCTGCTGGAGGGGAGGGAGGAGGGGGGGATTGGAGATGGAAGAAATTTGATGAAGTGGATGTATAAATTTTGAAAAAATTCATCAATTTTTTTTTTAAAAAAGTATCTTTTCTTTATCAAATTTGCCCAGTGCTCTAAGATGCTCTTAAAATTATGAATAGCAATATCAAACTATAATTTAACGAACATATCGCTTTTTTTTATTAAAAAAAAAGACAGTGCTTAGTTGCTTATAAATTTTATTCGAACGAGTTTTGATTAGTTTTCTCAAAATAAAGTATATTTTTTTCACTTCATCTCATTTGCCGGCCGGCACTTGGCATCATCTATCTCCTTACGTTGTTTGTTGGATCGTCCACGTAGACCGTGGCCACCTCTACGTGCGTAGACAAGTCAATGAAACCAAAAAAACAAACACGAAAAAAAAAACATGAAATTATGAAATCAAAGAAGAACGCATCTTCCACCCTCGTCTTAATTTAATAATCGTTGTTGTTGTTGTTGAAATAAAGGTCGATGATGTTACGATGACCCATCCCAATCATGTTGTGAATGATAAATTATTATTATTAGCTATACATCTTCTTCCATTACCGGCACCACCAACATGGGACGTGGCATGAAAAGCCTCATCGGCATCATCAAAGACAAGGCCTCCCTCCTCTCAGCCGACCCACTCCGCCTCGCCGTCCTCCGAGCCACCTCCCACGACCCCACCGCCCCACCCGACGAAGCCACCCTCCTCGCCCTCTTCTCCGCCGGTGACGGCTCCCGAGTTACCGCCGCTGCTGTCGTCGCCGCCCTCATGGATCGCCTCCAGTCCACCTCCTCCTCCGCCGTTGCCGCCAAGTGTCTCCTCGCCGCCCACCACATCCTCCGACGCGGCCCCTTCATCCTCCGAGACCAGCTCTCCGTCTTCCCTGCCGGCGGCGGCCGCAACTACCTCAACCTTTCCAACTTCCGAGACGACTCCTCCCCCGGCGCATGGCACCTCTCCGCCTGCGTCCGCTGGTACGGTGGCTACATCGAGAGTCTCCTAGCAACTTCCAGGACCATTGCATCCCTGTTCCAGACATCCTCGGACGCCGCGAAGGAACGAATCACGGGTATGGTCAACCGCGACCTGCTCCGGGAACTCGACTCGGTCACGAGCGTGGTAGAGGAAGCTCACAAGATCCCTGAGTCGTTGGACTCGGTCCGAGATGACAAGCTGGTTGAGCAGGCCGTCGCGTTGGTGGGTGAGGACTATTTCTCGGTGATGGGCGAGATCTCGATCCGAGTCGACGAGTTTAGAAACCGGGTGAGCCTAGTGAGTTTCTCGGAATCGGTGGAGTTGGGGTGTTGTCTGAGGAGGCTGGAGGACTGTCGGGAGAGGCTGGAGGACAGTCGGGAGAGGCTGGCGGCGGTGTTCTCCACAAAGGTTACTCTGACGGCGTCGTTTTGGGCTTCCGTTAGGGAGTTGAAGGGAGAGGTGGCAAAGAATGCCACAGCGTATGTGACAGTAGGGAGGTCGGTGGTGGCGGCCGGAAGGAGACGGGGGCCGAGTGAGTCGGCCCGGTTCGAGGACCAGATCGGCTCAAGTCGAGTTGTTGCCCGAATGGGTAACTCCAGTCGGTTCGGATACAGCGCGGTGGCCGATGAGTGGTGAGCCGGTGACCGTCAATTCTTTATTTACCTAATGTGTAAACTGTTTTTAATATAAATTGGTATTCAGACTTGACCTAGTGCAGGGTGCCTGGTGGAAGGCCAACCTTGAAAGTTGGATAACCCTAAGTGAAATCCAGTAGGACAGCCTTTGTTCCAAGTGAATGATAAAGCAATAGTTCAGATTGAGAATGGCAGGAGGCCTTGCTTGTGGCCAATGGGTTGTGCCACTGTGCATCATACTATGGTGTGTGATTGTGTCAGCAAATGGTGTCCTGTTAATTGTCCTAGTACAGTAGTACCCTGGAGTTGCAGGAAAAGATCATTTTTGGATCATGCTACCGAAAAATGTCCAAAATTCTCGGGGTGTGACATACATGTAGAAGAGGGGCAGGTTGAAGCGTGAATGATGCGCACCGAAAGGCTTCAATCAAGAGATGTAAAGAGCAAAAGACAACAAAGCGTAAGGCTAGATCGGAGGCCCTCCAAATTTGGGAGCTTTAAGGTGTCGCTTCACCTTGCAAAATGATAAGACCAGCCCTGACCTAGTGGTTCAGGTTTACCTTTCAAATTAATTTTAAATTACGGCACATGCACTACTTCTTTGTGTTTCAATGTGTGTTGTTTATTATTATAACACACAAAATTTACCAATGTACATTTCTATATAACTATCTTCGAATGAGCATAGCATTTTTATAAGTTTATGTTAATTACCAACAGGATTGCCACCTTGACATGTTGATGTTGTTTTAAGTATTACTTTTCAAAGTCATATGTTAAGTTCTGATATATAAGATGTATAAGAGCAACTTTAATGGCATGTTTGTTATGCAAGAAAATGAGAAAAAAATCATATTATATTTCTTTCTCATGTATGTTACGAAAAACTAAAAAAGAAATTAAGATTTCTATTGGAATATTATACATTTATACTCTCATATAGGCAGAAATTAATTCTCATCACTCCCCCTAGTTTACAAATGTTCTATTGCATAAGAGAATCTTTTTTTTTATTTTTTTTATTTTTATATTTTTTATTCCTCCCCCCATCATGCAATTCCTCCCCCCTTGACGCAATCTTTTTCCCCCACCACCCCTCTCCTGATGCAACCCCCGCTGCATCCATTAGAGAAGATGACGGTATGGAGAAGATGAGAGAGAAGAGAAAAAGTAAATGATTTTATTTAATAAAATTTAATAATTATGAGAATATTTTAGTAATTAACTTAATACATTACATTGACTGTTCTTGTATACCAAACACATAAAAGTTAATCAAAAATTCTATTCTGTTTCTAATATTAAATTCATTCATTTAATGATTCAATTTTCTCTAATTTTATTCCCACTTACTAAACGAGTTATAAGAAACTCTCTATTGTCTACAAATAAAGAGTTAAATATAAAAAATAACCTCCAATAAACTCTTTATTTGACTCTCAATATTATAGAACTTTGTTTTTGTAAGAGTTAATATTTATTTCTATGTATTATTTTATTATTATTTTCTTTTCAAATAAAAATTTATTATATTAATAATATAATAAAAATTATTATTTTAATAAAATTAAAATTAAAATAAAGAGTATTATTATAATCACAAGAAAAATATTCTGAATTATTCACACGTATAAATAAAATACAGACCCGTGCATATTTATGTATATACTGAGGCTTGACTCTATGAGGCTCCTACACCGCAGCCAGGCTATCGATACCAGAAGACCATACCTCCATCTTCGTGCTTCACTTGAGAGATCCAAAAAGGTCACAACCAATATGAGATTGCTTGAACCCCCATCTCAGTCGCTCTTGGTCTTCTTGTTACCGGTGCATGTTTATGTTTATGTATTGGCATTCGGCAAGAATGGCAATTAGGGCCACGCGGGGGGGGGGGGGGGGGTGGGTGGGTTGGGGTTGGTAACGAAAGTGGACGAGCAACGGAAGCTTAGTGTTTCATAAGCTTAATTTTGTCTTTTGATCTGAGCGAATCAGCCTTGATTTGAATGTAGCCTTGAGCTAGCCTTGTTTGCTGCTACTCGTTTTCATCTACATTACCATACCGCGCGCCACCGCCCGGAAGCTAACGTGGCAAATACATGCCATAAACGTGTTCTATTGAGAGTGAATATGCTCCTCTGGCTGATCACAACACGTACGTAGTAAATTTAGTGCTGGCAACTTGCAGCGATGACGGGGCCCATGGTGAGTAAGTGTTTCTTTCCCTACTTGCCTCTAGCATAAATTCGATCGTGAATTTACGGGCGGGTTTATAGGTGATCTCTATCATTAATTGTTGTTAGATGTTGCATCCATGGTCCTTGCATAGATATGCGAGGAAACTTGGTAAGAGAGAGTTGCCGGGTCTGTAGGCTAGTGGAGGATGTATTGTCCACGCATGATCTCAAGGATTTATTAGCTTCCCTTGTGTAGCAACACCAATAAAATTTATCTTTAGTTTTTATATATGTTGTCTCTGTCTCATTCATGACAGCAAGGATAAGGTTGGTGACCAGGTAAACCTTTAATAATACATACAGAAGAAAAAACAGACAGGACCACCGACAAGTTCTGAAAAGAAATTGCAACACCGTGACGAGAATGAGAATAAATTTAGCAAGTGCAATCATAAACATCATGAACCTGAACAGCCCATATGGAGAAAACATTTCTCACAGTCACAGGCCTCAAGAAACCACAGCGAGAAGGGTTAAAGGCTACAAATCACCCACATCGAACTCCCCATAGAGTCGGTATGGGACAAGGAATTGTAACAATATTCCACAACACAGGCAGGCTTTGCAATAAATAGCCACTGATGACTAGTCCAAGCAGTACAACAATGTGATAATACTGACGTCTCAACGGCATGAGTAGAGTGATAATTCAGACTCAGTGATACCAACTCACTAGTTTTCAACAAAAAGTGCATGAGTTAGAGGCAACGGGTGAAGGTCGGATCAGATAACGGGGTGAAAAAAAACTGCAAAAATCCCAAAACACCTGATATAATTGCTATGGGACAAGGAATTGTAACATCATTTATAGTTTTATGTAATACGAGGTGAAGACTTCGTCAATTATTAGAAGGATAAATTTATGATACCAATTCAACAAAAATCTAACAAAAATGCGCCAAAAATGAGGACGGAGGTGAAAGTTCTGATGATCAGACTCAGATGTATACAATGTTTTGTAACGGTAAATTTTATACAAATAATAATATGTTCCTTAACATAAAAAAATCATTTTTTTTTAAAGTGTCGTGTCCCATACATACCGCCGCCTTCACGATTCATTGTCATTGGTGAGCAAATGCTACCAACCAGCTTTTTATAGGCGGTTTAAAACAAACGCAACAGTGTCCTCTTTGGGCTCATTCAGTAGATGTTAGTTTACTAAGAAGCACAGCCCAACGCGTTACGTGCCTCTTTGGGCTCATTCAGTAGCCTCTTCCGGCACAGCCCAACATGTCACCGAGGAGATTAGTAATAAAAGGGTAGGGATCTTGGTTTATGAATCTATGCACACTTTTTTTGATATAATTTGGGAAACCCAGAAACACAGTCGCAATAGATAAAGAAACTGAATCCTAGTGGAAAATTTCTAGGCTGTGCTGTCGTAGCTGCCTTTGCGTAAGGGAGGCCTCTTTAGATACATATTTCAATGATGACTTTGGGCCAGTTTGGGTCACAGAAGGACAGAAGGAGGGAGAGCCCAGCTACATAGATAAATGAATGTGCATTCGACCGTCAAAATGGAGACCTCTTTTGAAGGACCTGTAGGATTTGCACAATCAATATATACAGGAGGGTGCCGAATAAACTTCTTATCCGGAGCCCAACGTATTGGGCCTCACAGCAGTACTCAAATGGCATCGGCCCATTTACTCACATGCATGCGAGCTTTCTCAGCCTGCAAATATCCATCCCAAAACATAGTAAGGTTAAATTTAATACAAACACATATTTTAAATTAAATTTATAACCATATGTAAAGTAAATTTATTAAAATATTTAACAATTCTAAGATAATAAAGTAATCATTTTATAGGTTTTCTGTATAAGTTTAGTGTATAATAGTATTATAATCATTCTGATCAAATGAATGGACTAGTGCGATGTTATGGTACCACGAGTAAAACTATAATATGATTTGGCAGTTTACCTCTTTTTCCCAATCACATCGGAAGGTAATGATACACAGAATCAAGGTTTGGACGAATGTTCCACCGAAGATCATACCGGCCCATATGCCCTATATCCATCATAAATCATGCGGGTTAAAAGTATGTCACAAGCTAATTTCTTTGTGGTTTTAATTAATTATGATTGCATGACGCCAAATGTTTGGTTTTCCTAGTATGTCTTTTTCTGAACAGTATAGGCACCCGGTCTCTCTTGTCATTATTGAAACATAAGCCACATACCTTAACGCCCAAGTGGAAACCCCATCCCATTAGGAATCCAAACGGGACCCCGATTATATAGTAGCAACCTAAATTGATGTACGCCACATATGACTGCCAACCAGACCCCACAGCCACCCCTATATGTATCATAATCACGAGCAAACACAAGACATTATAAGGGAAAAAACAAGAAAATAGGCAGTAAAAATATATTTAAAAAAACCATTTGTTAAACTTATAAAATAGATTATTAACTGTTTGCACAGTGGGTGTGTCACATCGTCACTTATTTCAAATTTATTTAAAATTTCCAACGTTAAAAATTAAGCACTTATGTAAAGAGAGTCGGAACAATACATTCAAAATAAATAAATAAATAAAATATTAAAACATCTAGTTTTATAATTTATATTTTTATTTTAAAAAATAAATAATATATTATTTAATTTATTTGATTTATCATTTACATCTCATTCTCAATTTTTATTTTTATTATTTTAAATTAATTTTTTATTTTTTATTTTTTATTTTTTTTTATCTTTTTCATTTATTACATCAAATCAAAAATACATTTATGTTAACAAATATAATAAAAAAATATTTAGAGAATAAATAATAATCCTTTTATCTGTAATTTCTATTTTTAATAACTTATACATTAAAATATTTTTTTTATTGAAAAGTTAAATTAAAAAAAAAAATAGATGATCTAATATGATGCTCATATACCATTAAAATGGTCTTAATTAAATTCATATATGTCAAATTAAATATTAATTGAACTAATTAAATTTAGCTACTAAAATTATCAGATAAAACAGCATTTTCCTAACAACACGTTAAAAATTAATAAAAAAAGGAGGATGACGAAATTACCAGACAGAACAGGCTGGACGCTGTTCAGGAGAACAGTGAAGGCGAGGAGGATGGAGAGGTGGCTGACGGCTTCGAGAACCGGGGGACTGGTGGAGAAGATTAAGGCAATCTTGTCCTGGAACAGCACTATCACAAGCCAGAAGAACAGCCCTATCATTACAGAGTTAACAACCGCCACCATTGTCGCCAACTTGGCTCCCTTCCCGTTTCCTGCTCCCAACTCGTTTGCCACCCTCACCCTTCATATTCAAAAAAACAATACACTAAAAATCAATATTTTCATAATCTTGTAATAGAGCATTACAAGACAAAGCCAATATTTTAGGTAACTTTTTTTTATTTTTGAGTGTGCCAATTGATTCCTTTTAAATTCTAATCGTCCTATATGAATTCTTCTTAATATACATTATTTTACCAAAAATAATTTTTTTAAAAACAATTCAATCTAATAAAATATAAAAAATAAAAATTCAGAAATTAAATTTCCTATTAAACATGGCCAACTCATAACGGTGTGAGTGATGTTGTTGCTCAAGGTTACGTTCGATTGGCCTATATTTTTTTTAAAAAAAATATTTTTAAAATTCATTATAAATAATTTTAAATAAAATTATTTTCAAATACAATTCTATTTTAAAAATAATACTATACAACCCCAAACGTCTTATCACGATTGTTTCCCCGTGAGAATGGTGTACCAGTTCAAATTGGAATCCTCCACCATTTCTCTTATCGTAATTAAATATTTTTTTAGAAAAAAAGAGATTATTTATACACGGTCAGCAATGAAAGGGGAAGGACACAGGACTCATGGCATTTAGGCGACCGCATGTTTAGACGGTCCCGGCTAGGAGGAAGACGTCATAAAAAAAACACCAGTTTAATATTAATGAAGGCCACCACTCGGCCACACAGACCCAACCCAATACTATGTGTGACAATGATCAATGAAAAACACTGCTGACGTCATGCAGCCGATGGGTTATATGATTCGGATGAGAATGCACATTAATTTAATTTATATATTTAATATATTATTCACAGTTGGCTTCAACGAATCAACGCCCACCCCCAGCATATTTTTCACACACAAAACCATCCAAAAAGACAACGAAAATTGATTTTTAAAAGTGGTCGAACCAAAAAAGGAAACGAGACAACAATATATAATAATCACCGACACAAGTATGAGAAAATGTGCAAATGAAAAATTAATTATGTTAATGTTGAAGACAAGGAACAAGGTGAAAGACTCACATACCCGGTGCCAACAAAGAAACCCAGAGGAATCATCATCTCCCACCCATTTATGTTCATGCTGTGTCCATCACAAAAACCCACATCAGATAATTACTTATGGCTACACATTAAAAAAATCCAAATATATAAAGTGCTAATATATATATATATATAAAGAAAATTTGAAAATAAATTAAAATAAAATACAGCGCCTGAAATTAAAAACAAAACAAAAAAAAAAAACAAATGAAACAGTAAGGCAGTGAGCTGGTGTATGTGTACCAGATAGATAATGCATCCAAAGCAATCTCAGCGTTGGAAAGATTCCCCGTCATCAAAATCAGTATTCTGTAGTACCAGTTCTCCAAACTGAGACAAACACAGCCACAAAAATAGATTAAATATTTAAATTACGGCGTTGAAATTTATATTTAATATCTGTAAATATATTTAAGAAGGAGAGAGAAGGTACCAGAGCATAACACCAGAAGCAGCCGACAGCCTGACAAACTCCCAGAGGCCCGTGAGCGCCTCGCAGGAGAAGCCGCTCCACGTATCCGGGCACCCGCCAAGAGTGGTGTACCCGAACAACACGAACACGAGCACCCACCACGAGAAGTTGGTGAGAATGGCGGTGCCCACCAGCCCCATCTGCAGCTTGCTCACGAACAACCAACCCGTCGCCACGTGGACCGCCAACGCCACCAGCGAAGCCCACGCGATCACCGCCGTCTTCAGCTGGCTCTGCAGGAACCGCTGCAGCGGGAACTGGAAGGCGAACGCGAAGTGCAGCGGCAGCATGCACACGGCCGCCACGCCGGACAGCTCCGCCACGTCCGCCGGCTGCCCGAGGAGCTTCAGCGCCGGAGTGGCCAGGAGGTACAGAGGCAGGAGGAGGATGCAGCAGCAAAAGAGGACGATCCAGGAACGCTGCATGTACACCCCTAGCATGTGGTACTTCTTGGCTCCGTACGCCTGCCCGCATAACGTTTCCAAAGCACTTGCCATGCCCAACTAATTAATGACCCAAAAAAAAAAAACATTACTACACTAACTAGAAAAGTGGTGGCGGATATGTACGGTATTGAATAGCTTGATTATGAGTGCGGTGGCTCCATTTTAATTAAGTTGACACTTGACACCTCCAAACTCTAATACGTTTTTGGAAATGATGCGCTTTAGACTTTACAATAAAGAATCATGTAACCGAGGCAAGAGACTTTTTATGGCTTGCGTTATATGAGAATTCGAAACCATCTGATGCTCACATCATCATATCCCCCAAATTTAGGCATGTAAAGCCGGTCCTTTTTTTTTTTATAATTATTTTTTGCATCCATATATAGAAAGTTCAAACAATATATACTAAACCTCTGGAGCATAGCAGTCCTAAAATCCGGAACATTAGAGCGGATCTCCGCAATTTAAAATCTTCGGCCGTCTTAATCTTCCCACCATATCAGTTACAAAACATCGTCTTATTGGTTCCATATGGGGAGGTGTTTGGGAAGTTGTTTCGTTATACATGTGTATATATGCCAACTCTACCGCCGTACGTAATTAAATGTCTTTTCATCATGTTTGAAGGGGTTTATTTTATTCTATACACGTGTTTATGTCTGCGATCAAAAATGAACCCCCCAAATGCGTGCCACAACTGCAGAATTAATCGACCTATGCGCCAAATGCATGTAGGAAGGAAAGAGAGAGAGAGAGAGAGAGAGAGAGAGAGAGAGAGAGAGAGAGAGAGAGAGAGAGAGAGAAAGTAGTACAAAATGTGTCCGTACGTACCAGGAGGCCGAAGTCGAAGCCAACGATGACGTTGTTGGCGATAGAGATGGCAGCGAGTTCGAGGTCGCCGAGGTGGCCGGCGAAGGCCTGGGTAATGACCAGCATGGAGTAGGAGGTGATGCGGCTGAAGATGGCAGGCCCAACGATGTGCCATAGTTTCTTAGATTCTATCCAGACCCTCCGTTTCAGATCCTCGTCTCGATCATCGTCTTCCTCGTTTTTTACGAAGCCGACCAGCAGAGGAGCCTTTGCGTCGTCCGACACTGCGCCTCCGTCGACTGCCATGCCTTGTTTGCCGGTTGGCTCCCTCTCTCTCTCTCTCTCTCTCTCTCTCTCGTCAAGTCCCAGCTGGCCAACGGAAGAGAAACTTAGTTTTGGTCTCCATATATAGGAAGCGAGAAAATGAGAACGCGTGACGTCGTCAACCATGCGCACCTTTGTTGCACTGACGTGTAAAACGGTGGCGCATTTAGAAATTAATTCAATAAGTTCCTAGTAAAAATAAATTTAATTAAAATAGTTAGCACATATATTTTTATTAAATACAATAACTATATACTTTTAAATTATTATTAAATAATATATATATATATATATTAGTTATTATTATTACTATTACTTAGGGGTTGATCAAGAACCGACAAAATTGTTTGATAAAAAAATTTAGTTTTTAAAATTATATTGGTTTATTTGGTTTTTATTTTTGCAGAATCGATCATAGTTATCAAAATCGGACTGGACATCGACCCGGCTAAGGCACTAGGTGATCGGATCACTGGTTCAAACGTCGGGTCAATAGTCGAACCGGTCATATAATTAATAATTATATATAATTAGATATTAATAAAAAAAATAGATATTTTAAACTAACATATTAAAATTATGCTTCTAAAATAACAGTATTTATTTTTAATATGTATTTCTAATATAAATTCTTATTAATAAATTTTAAAGTTTAGTGACATAAATTCATAGTAAAAGAATATTTAAATAAAGTTTGAAAGGATATTGAAGTGAATGTCAATATTAGTCATTAATTTTAAATTAAAATTGTGTTATAAAATAAATTAAATAATATTTTACAGTTTTTTTAAAAACCGGCCGGTTCTATAAAACTCGGCCGGGTCAGTCGGGTTTCTCTGGTTTTTTTGCAGAAACGATCCAATTGGAAAACCGGACCGGTTAAGTGCCCGGGTCACTGGTTCACTGGTCCGACCGGCCGGTCCGGTCCGGTTCTAATAACTATGGAATCGATGCTATGGGTTCGGTTCACGATTTTGGGGATTTGGTTAATCAAACTGACCGAACTGACGTTACTACTTCAGCACGTCAGCACTTTTCGCTTCCCAATTCACATGCATCCCTTAGTTTTGTGCTTTCTCGAAGTAGAAAGGCCAAAGATTGACATTACAACTTTTCAATTCCTACTTATTTATGTCGGATCTACTCGTAAAATCATAAACTTGTCTAATTGGTAATGATGTTTAAGAATTAAAATGAATGTATTTTTTTATTTGACGTTAAAATTCAAAAAACGATTTAAACTGATGTACCAAAACCAAATTTTTATGCACTGAATTGAATAAAAAACGATGGTTTTTAACATTCATTGTTGGTTTTAGTTTGAATTTTTTTCAAACCGAATATCATTGGTTTGGTTAAAAAATTATATACAAATCGATCAAACCGATCTCGCCCTTACTAGTATTAATAGTAATTTCTTTGACAATGAAATATATTCTAACAGTAAAGTAAGAACCTATTTACCGTTTGATTTTTTTGATGATTTTTTAAAATCTTATTATTTTATTTATGTAGTTTCGTGTATAATTTATAAACCGTTAATAGTTTAACAGTACTCAGTCATGTCCATTAAAAAAAAACACTTTGAGGCTATTTTTCTTTAAAACTAAAGCCCTCAATAGATGACCATCGTGACTCACGAGCTCGTCTCCGCCGCCCCCCAACTCTTTATTGTCTGTAAATATAAAGTTAAATACTAAAAATAAATTGCGTTCACTTTAAAAAATTACTATTCATTAATACTCTACTTTTTTTTTTATTAAAGAATTATTATTTATTTTCCGTATACTACAATTCCACTGCGGTTTTGTTATTTATCGGAAGACGTTGAAGGGAAGAGTAAATGGAAGAGAACGAAATAATAAAATAATATTTTATTAGTAAAATTTATGAATATTTATTTTAAAGTTAAATATTTCATAATAATAACTAATTTATAATTAATTTTTTTATCTAAAATTTAACTAAATTGTCTCGAGTATGGGTTTGGCCGTGTAAGGACTGGAAGAGAGCTAGGAAAGAAAAACATCTACTTGTCTTTGTATTTCTATTCTGGCCTGCCTCGTTCAACCTCAAAACATTGTCATTAATTGGTTTGACACGTCAACCAAAACAGAATTTCCATCGCACACATATATATCGTGCTACATTGCTAAGTACATGCACACTGATGATGTGACAGTACCATTATATATGTGTTGGGTCACTGGAATGCCACGGATTTCCATACCCGTCTCAAACACGAGGCACGATAGTCTACATATCAAACAATCTCTATAGAGAATATATTCTTTAATTTGATATTCGAAGCATATTAAAATTACTGTAACATAACTATAATGTATTAAAGTACGACATCAAAACTCATGCTCACGCGATTAATTAATTAGATTAAAGCATATCCTTTATTTGCTTTGGTCCCCAACCACTAATTATCAGCAGAGTAGAAAAAAAAGTGAAACAATTTTAGATGGAAATATAAATGTACAACGAATAAAGTAGTTTAGCTGGAAGGAGGAAAATATTTTTTTATAGTTTATTGAAAGTAGAAAAAGTAAAAATAAAATAAAATATCGTTTAAAATATTATTTTTACTTTTACATATATAATTATGTAAAATTATATAATAAATGAAAAAAAAATTAATAATTTTTTATAACTTTTTCTTTTTTTTAGTTATCGTAAAGTACCATTTCCATAACTTTTCTTTCGACATCATTTCTTACCTACCAGCAAAAAAAAATGCTTTTCCAGCTTTTTGTTCCTTAACATTTATTTTCCATGCATGACTTTTATGTGGTTACCAACAAGAAGTAAGAGATTTTTTGTTTTGTTTTTTTTTTGTTTCGTACCTTTTATTTTATTGAAGTTCTATTATACAATATATATATATATATAATGACATATTTGGTTCATCATTTTAATTTTTCTATAATTAAAATTCCAATTTGTTTTTAAAAATGTTTTTTAAAACTGAGCCAGCTCACAAAAAAATTAAAGAGAGAATATGAGTTCATAATAATAATAAATTGAGTCAAAAAGTTGAATTTATCAGTCATGTATACCAAATACGTTTGTTCGGATGAAATTTACTAGTTTCCGAATAGAAAATTTGAATCCTGAATGATTAATTTAAAAACAGCAAACGCGTAACATGCAACAGCCCAAATTAAGCTGCTCAATAATAATAAAATTGTTAATCAGAACCTCTAACCTAGTACATAAGAAGGATGTAAGCCATGGATTTTCATTTTAAGAAAACAATAACTCTTTTGGATAAAAAAAAAGTAATATTTCAAAAAATTTAAAATTTTTTAAAATTTAAAGGACTCTTAAAATAAAATTTATTTTCTATTTATTTTTATATTCAAAAAATATTATATTTAAAAAATTATATATAACATAAACAAACGCATCCGTGTGGTGCACCATAAGTTGTTGCCTTATGATAAAAAATGAGTAAATAAATAATTAAATAATCACAGCACTCCGAATTGCGTTTGGGACTCATGTCCAAGGAAAGGAAATTGACGTGAGAACATGTTGCATAGGCATATAGGATGGATACACGTAAGCCCTTACGTCGAGACCAAGAATCTGATAAAACGAAAGACAAGCTATGACACATAATAATTTAGTATATCCCCACCTCAGCTCATGCCGGCCCCCATGACCCGGGGTTGAAGAAGATGCAAGTATTATTTTTCACGCCCTAACGTTTTCTTGACAGATTGTGTCGGCTCCCTTGTCCGATATGCTTAAAAAGCTATCGTTCTTTTGTAGAGGCTGTCTTCGTTCCACCCAGATTCACAAAGGGTCATTAATTGCGTCTGGGTGTTGCCAGTCCATATATATAAAAAGGAACGAACTCATAAGTTGTTTACAAGTCGTGCGTGTGGGCTACAAATTATGAACACTGCTTACTTACTGCTTACTGCTTATTCAACACTGGCTAGGGTCTATTTCTTTACGTTTTTCTTTCTGCGTTAAATTAAAATTGTCAAATACTTTAAGTATTTTATATGTCTTTTAAAGTTTAATAAATATTTATAAAATATATATCTAAATAATTAAATGTGGGGTGGAATCATTTATATCATTAAAATTATAAATAATTTACTAAATATTCAAACTTTTTTTTCTTGTAAATCATAAGTTCATTATTTTTAAAACCCATACACAACGGTTATATATATATATATATGTATATATATATATATATAGTTACAAAACATCGGATTAATTTCTTATCGTGAGTTTGAGCCGTTAAATATTGTAATTAAATTTGTTACAATTAAATAAAATTTTAATTAATCTAAAAGTTAATTTTGATTTGATGGAATTAAAAGTTCTAGAAAAGACTATATTGCATTAAAAATTAAATTAAATCATTGTGTTTTATAGATGACAAGACTATATCCAAAATCGTGCAGGCTAGAGGCAGATTTGATTAGTTTTTAGCACAAAAAGAAAGATCTCAACTTTTTTAAAAACTAGTTCCGTTGAATCAACACTGTCAAATTAAAACTTAAAAGTTTGATCCTAATTTACTATCGTGTAGAGCGGTCCAAAATTTTAAAATTTTTATTGAAAAAAAAAATTAAGAAACGAACGACTTCGATCTCCATTTGTCTTGTTAGGCCAAAAGGAGAGCTACCAAGTTGTCATCGAGTCGGTCAATTATAGCTAGCGCCTAGGAAACGTCATACGACCATATACGACCACACTAGTGTTTGCGGCGGCCGGACTGGGAGGGCCCTGATCCTGACGGAGCTAGCTGCGAGGAAGGCGGCGGAGGGAACTGGGCGAGAGCGGAGAGGCCACTGGATGGAGGGCTGCTTGGTTCGCGTGCGTGCTATTGAGCAGACGTGTTAAACGGGCTGGGCCGTTATATGGGTCGGGCCAACTTTATACTGGTTTGACTCACACGAATACGGGCCAACCCGCATGCTATAACCTTATATAGTTCCGGCTCAAAATACACACCTGTCCATTAAGCACTCATTATGTGGAAGCTTAATTGAAAGTGAACTTAGCATTATAATAATAAAAATTCTATTTTAATTGGTGTGTAGATAGCTCCTCTTACTTTAATTACCAACTTTTAACGTGAATTTTGAGGGGTTAATTATAAATTAAAATTGAAAGAGAACTTAGCATTATAATAATGAAAATTCCCATAGAAAAATAGGCATATATTACTTTTCACGTATTGCAAAGATTAAAATTTAAATTAACACAATAAAACTTAGCACGTGATAATACTTTTTTTTTTATTTTGGTAATTTCTATTGATTTTTATAATACTCTGAAATTTTGCGGTATGCTCAAGTTTTAGAAGCGAGTTTCATGATTGAGCAGAGTAGGTGGCTTCTCGTTACTGATCAAAATAATTACACTATTGTTTGAATTTAGAGTTGCAAAGAAAGCTTAATCTTTCTTATTTATAATAGCTAATTTTTAATATATTTAAAATTAGTTGATTTTCTGTATATTTAGTTGATGCAGTCATACTTTGAGATTTCGTATATTTAGTTGATTTTCTATTATCGTTTTAAAAATATTATAATTATTTTCATATAAAAAAAATTAAAAACAATAAAAGATCTTTATCTTTTATGTCGTGCACTGTTGGTCTTTGTAGCCGAATCACTTATCTTATCCGGTGTTTAGGTCTGATAGAGTTTGAAAAAAAAACAAGGAGATGAGATCAATCACTCTAGCGGTAAGTTTTAAAAAAAATATATAAATTTTATTGATGTTTTACTTTTAGGTTTTTAAAATAGGCACATGTTTTCGACTAAAAGGGAGAAAAAGTGCTGCAGTAATTGTTAAAAAAAGTGCTGCATAGTGTTATTTTTGGTATTCTATTTTTTAAATAATTTGTGGCAGGGGAGAGGTGTTTAGCTGCGAGAGAAATGAAAAACAATTTTTTTAAAATAAAAACATTTAAAAATAAGTTATTCCTAAAAATCAAATTTAAAAATAAATATCAAACAAAAAATTGAAATATTTTCTGTATTTACAAATAAAAAACTGAATTTGAGTTCAACAACCAAACACGTTACTGTCTAACAAGTCTATGGAGTCTGAGTTCAATTCAAAATTTTGAGACTGGGTAAATGAGTAGAGTGTAGTCACTTTAACTGTCAATTGGTTCTAACTATATCTATTGCAGTCCGAAACCAAATCATTGATAGGCCTCTTTTCTGGAAACGCCATGGCGCAATGCCCTTTAATATGTCTGTCTCATCAATATAAGTTTTTTTAATCCCAAGTTTATCATCATTGTATTGACTTTCACACCAAATCCATTATGGCTTATGAGTCATCACTAATTTAGCTGTTTTTCATTGTTTATTCTAATGCATTCAACAACAAAACAAAGACTAATTTTATTATTTAACTCTCTAGTGATTTAATTATATATCATATATTTTTTCAACTAATCAAGGCTGTGCAAGCCATAAACATGGCAGCACTTAAGAAACTTTTTTTTTTCCCAACAACAATAATAATAATTGTTGACGAAGCTAGCACAGAAGAAAGAAGACAGGTTGAGAAGACCTGCCAGCGTACACTACCATTCAGCATCATCTGTTGATTCCCAATAATTAAATATGTTGCAAGTTGGTTGTACTGGCATCTAAAAAAATCAAATGAAGAACATTACATCGTGTAGAGTAATTATACTAGTTAATTAATAAATAATGTCATTTACGAATATAAGTATATAAACATTAACGAGTATTTGTAAATATTTATGAATTATTTATAAAAATTATTCATCTGTACAAATTATTTATAAATAATATATTAATAAATTAAATAGTATATAAAAAGTTTTATTAGATATAATTTAATAAATATATAATTTAAATTATTATTAAATAAAAACATATGTATGTAGTATTATTATTAAACAACGATAATATAATCTATGATTTAAATTTTTTATACAAATTTTTAAAATTTTATAATTATATTTATTATATTAATAACAAGTTTATGAACATTTGTTTTTAAATAATTGTAAACACATGTAAACATATAACTTAATATTTATATTTGATTAAAAACATTAATAAATACGATTCAAATACCTTAAATATAATTAGTTCGATTCAATTTATTTATAATCTTTATACCATTATACAATAAAGGCCATTAAATATATATTATAAAATATAATGTACCCATTTAGGTTTTAATGGGTGTGATGAGAGTATTATCATTTTGTTATACTTTATAGTTATTTAGAAATTTAAAAAAGCACATTGTAAATATAAATATACGACACTATTTTTATTATAAGCCATTTGCTTTTAAAAATATTGATTGATAGTAAGTTGCTTACACGCGCCTACACACTTGACTTTTAAAAATAAAAAATGAACATGAATACACTTATGCATCTTGCACTGCCGAAAATAAATTGAACACGATGAACATACTTATTTTTGATAAGTTAAATTACCGCTTAAAACATTTATTACTATTAATATTGTTATGGTTTTCAATAGGCTTTTCGAATTTGTGTGGCCTCTAGCCTCAATTTAATAGACACATGACACTCTCTTTAATTATTAAAATCGTCTAATAAAATATAAAATTACAAGCGCACAAAAGAAACTCATACAACACAGGAGCCGAAGGAAAACAGTTTCACTCTAGTCTATTTAAAATTTAAACTTTAAAATAATCAAAACTTATTTTTTATTTTATTTTTGTATTAATTAAGATATTTAAAAAATATTTATTTATTTATTAAAGTCAAAAGCGAATATAAAAGAAAATATTTTAAAGTAAAATACAATAATCAAATAAAAAAAATTTAAAATATTAAATTAAATTAAAAGGGTTATTGTTTATTTTAAAAATATTTTCTTAATTTTCTATCATTTTGTTTTTCAAAATTCAATTTATAAACTTCAATCAGTAACAAACTCTCCGCGCCGTGTAGATCCGGGACTTCTTGGTGTGGTCGCCTCAGCCTCGCCGTTTTTCTTCCGGCCCCGCCTGCTTCGCTGGTCCCTTGCCGGGTTTTCTTCCTCGCCGGTCTTCCCCGTCGTTTGTTTCTCTCCGGACGCGTCGCCTTGTCGTGTTTGGCCTCCGTTCGGGCTTCCTCCGCCGGTTATTGGTCCTTGCCGGTTCTCTGCCGGCTTCTTCTTTCTGGCAGCTCGGTCCCTTCGGCCAGATCTGGCCTCGGTAGGGGTGCGGGGTGCTGTCGGCTGCATGGGAGGCGGCACGAGCCCTAACCCTACCTGCCGCCTCATTTCCTTGGGCTGGCTTTGTCCAGCCTGCCTCCCAGCTCTATTTTGGGCTGGCCTGGTTAGTTTATGGCCCATCCTGGTCCTTAGTTTATGAGGCCCTTTTGAGCATTTTAAAACTTTTGGGCTGGGTTTGAGCTTTGCTCACCCGCCCCTGTTTGGGTTGTTGGGCCGAAAGCCTATTACTTGTTACTTAATGTGTTGGATCTCTTGGGCAGTTTAGGCCCTTTATATGTCGGCCTCCTGTGTGGCCTGCTTGGGCCTTGTTGTACTTGTAGCCCAGTATGTTGGGTTTATGGAGTATGGGGCTGTTGGGGCTGTTGGATTGAGGCTGTTAGGCTCTTTGTGTTTGGCTGTAATGGGTTTTTTGTTGGGTATCTATTTTGTTGTCGGCCTCTATTATTTTCTTGAAAGCATGCGACTTGTGGGATGATTGCAAAACAGAGAAATAAATAATAATAATAATAATAATAATAAAATTTATTATTATTATTAAAATTTAATGTCACAAGTTCACTTTTTATTATCTTAAAGCCTTCTTTTCCCTTACCATGTCGATGAACTATTCTACTTTGTAGAGGCAAGATTATCATTGGTATCGTTATTTTGCATATGAAAGACAATGAAAAAATGGATTCGGATGACCTAACGTTTAAGCTTCTTTTTTTTTTTTTTTCAATTACACCACTTTATCATAGCCTCCAACTCTCTTTTATTCTTTATAAAATAAAAGTTGTTGACTCTTTTCATCTCATGTTTCCATGTAATTGGCGATGACACTGGCCGGTCCAACGCCCGCTGCCACCCATTCTACCAATAATAAAATTGACTTGAGAAATAAGCTGACTTTTTCTTCATTAGGCAAAAGGTTGTCATATCATAAGAAAATAATCAATAGGTGTTTACTGAACATATGATAAACATTTACATGAACTAATTAGAGTATTTACTTCGCAGACAACAACATTTATTTGTCCTCGTTAGGTTTCTGTCGTAAGATGTCAGGTGGTTGAGATATAATTGCCTTTGTTAGTCACAATACTTGGTATATATAAAGGGGTTTGAATATACTAGATTTAAAATTTTTTTGACAGATTAAATTGACACACTCAACTTTCTTATCACGGTTTGCAATAATATATAACCATGATGTGAAATATTATGTAATTTGAGCTAGACTAAAATTTATTACGACAAACCTTGATTTACTACCGTTTCAAAATGAAACACAATTTTAGAGGACAACAAATAAAACTTAATAACAAACCTTAATTCTATAAAGTATATGAAAAGTTGTATTAACGCATAATTACAATATATATATATATATATATATATACATACATACATACATACACACATATACACATAAGATTTTCTACTTATAAAGATGCACTACTCCTTGACTTGGGAATCCTTCGATGTATCTTACTTCGTCTTCTAAATTTGGTAAAAAGAATATTTAGCACTCAAACTACATAAACTTCTTTGGATAGTAAAAAAAAAAATCATTCATAGTTATTCTTAAAATGGGTGCTAAAAACCTTACAAATATGTTGGATACACCAATTGGTCAATATCAACCACACCCATTAGTCTTTGTCGAACACTCTAATATTCAAAGCTGATTAGACTTTAGCTTGACCACATTTAGTTGATCAATTAGACCAAAGTCAATTGCACTGCCTCAAATAACCATCGTTTGGATAGAAGTTAAGTTTTCATGTTTTTTCTAAAATTTAAAAGTTATGTTAATCTCATAATTCATACCCAAATCATGCATATCCATCAATGAAGATAAACGATGTAGGAATATAAAAACACCTATTTGTCATAATTCCTACAAATTGAATAACTAAAATCGCTCAAGCTCCTAGCTCTCCTTACCAAACGTATAAACAAATGTACGATAGAAGTTGCCTTTTTTTTTTCCTTTTATTTATATCTCTTTATATTCTTTAATAAATAAACTTTTAAAAATAATATTCACCTTTAAGGTCATAAGCTCTAAGTTTGACTCATTTATGAGCAAAATTTTCCGTAACAACCAAACAAATTGGTGAGATAAAGCAATAGCCCTTGAAAGTCCACACTTTAATGGGGCATAATACAATTTTTATTCATCAAATTGAAGAAATGACACTCATGTATTTTATATTGTCGTGTTTATTTGATTAAAAACAATACTCATTTAATGGGAAAGAATAAGAAAAAAAAATGGTCCCTTCAATTTTTATACTTATCATCGTACAACAGGATTCCACGTCAGTTAACCGGATCAAACAAGTTAAGAGGGCTTGACGACCGATTCCATATACATATTTGAAGGGTACTTTCCAAATTCCAAAAACTTTTGATCATGTCATGATTTTAAATCAAAAGTACATACTATTCCTGATTATTCTATGAAGGCTAGGTCATTGTTCCTTCTATAAGATGTATCGTGAGGGTAACGCAAGTCCCACTAACATTGTATTGTAGTTGCCCAACAATGTCAAATCCAATACAAATGCCCATTAATTAAACAAACCCAATTCCATTCCTGATATGACAAATGACGTTCCCAACATAAACCAAATACTAATACATATGATTTCACACGGGAGTGCCGAGCGATCTCATCTGCGAATGTTCTGCACACACTTGATATGCTTGCAACGAACTCTATTGCCGAAAACACACATTTGTAATGTTCAGCACACATTTGTAACAACAGTTTTTTACAACGACTGAAGTCACAGTAAAAGTGGGATTCAAACTTAAACACCATTAATCAAACAATTCTTCGTTTAGATTGATAAAAATGTAGGATCAGGATGCCGAGAAGGATATTATAACAACATTAAGCATAGGCGTAAAATTTAAGATGAATAAATTAAATAATTTATTCAACTTAAAATTTATTTTATTCCCATTTACACAAACCACGAGCGAGTAACCCAAATAATCATCAGCCCCAAACCCAATATTGTTACCCACAAAAATAGAATGAAGGTGAAACGCAAAACAACTCAAAACGCAAAACAACTACAGATCAAACGGAACAAATTTATATATAAATAAGAGATGGGAAACCAAAGAAAAAGACCAAGGGAAGCCTATGCCTATATAGTCTACCGACTCGACCAAACAAAGAACCGATCAGAACTCAGCCGTCCATTCAAAACAGGATCTACATCCGACGAGCTTCCACGTGTCACTCTCCGCCACCCCCGGGTTACACCAACATCACCGCCAAGATAGTTCCGGCGAAGGCGGTGCCGGAGAAGACAGCGCGGTTGCACAAAGCGGGAGCGGCGGATGGTGGCGAAGGTTGGGAGCCGGTGGGTGGGGAGCCGGTTGGTGGGGATCCACCAGGGGACGAAGGGGGCGTTGACGTGGCTCCCGGACTAGGTGTCGGTGGAGAGGGTGGCGGAGTAGCAGAACTCGGAGCCGGAGAGGTCGGGGGTGGGGTAGGTGCCACAGGAGCCGGAGGAGTAGGAGGCGAGACCGGAGCAGACGCCGGTGGGGAACTCATAGGACTTGGAGTCGGAGTCGTTGTCGGAGACGGAACCGGCGCCGGCGAGGCAGTCCTCGGCGACGGCGCAGTAGTCGTTGGCGCTCTCGCCGGGCTCCTGGTGGGGGTGGGTGTCGGAGCCTGCGCGAAGCATGAGGTGGTAAACAACGCAAACACGAGGATCAAGGCCTGCATCGTCTTCATCTTTGTTGCTACTTGCTAGAGGGAGACTGATTGATGGGGGTAAACAGGATGCGGAAAATATAAAGAAAACAAAAAGAGAGAGAGAGAGTGTGTATGAGAGAGAGAGAGAGAGAGGGGGGGGGGGGGGGGTCCACGCTCCACACACGACGAAAGGTGTTGGTTTTAGGAGTATGACTCCTCGAATAATTGAGCAGCATCAACTTTATAGGCTTTGTTTGGGAAAAGCTTATCTGTTTTATTTCAATAAATAAATAAATAAATAAGATAACACAAACAATGGCGTTTGTTCGTTCGTTGGTCGACGCACGACTTTGTGAGTGTTGGTTCACCTCCCTTCTCACTTCTCCGAACCTTCCTTCCTCCATCAATACACCACACCACGTTACGGGTCGCTTTCCAAATCCCGGTTCTGCCCCTCAACAAGTTTGAAAAGTACGAGACTGCCAGCCGCTACGCGTGTCCGGTGGGACGGTCACGGACGTCTGTCACGGACCCGTCTCTCTCTCTCTCTTCTCTTCTCTTGTGTGTGTGTGTGTGTGTGTGTGTGTGACTGTGTGTGTCCGGCTGTCCGCGATACCTGCTGCCTGCCTGCTTGTGTCAGGGCGTGTCATACGTTATTTCTTACAAAAATTAAATATTCGCTGGACTTGATGTGTTGCGGTCGTACCGTGTGACAGCCGTCCGCAGCCGTTCAACAACTCCCGGTCCAAGGCCCTGAAATGACGGAAATGCCCGTTGAATGTGAACGTGTGGACGCGGCCCGAGCAGGCGTCGTCGTACGCAACTCTGGACCACCGCGGGTTCGCTCGATGCGTGACGCGTGGCGCGTCAAGACGCCGCGCCTGCGTGATGATCTGGGTTAGGGGAAACCGATTCAGACCGAGTCGCGTCACACTCACCGTTTCCCTTGCCGAGTCCAGGTTTCAATTTGTTCGGATAATTATAAACTTATTTTATGTTTGTTTACGTTACATGGACCGATGATCCATGCGTACACACTCTATGCTATCCGTTCATTTGTACTTTGATAATTTTATTTACTCAACATGTTGCGTCCAATAAATCTGCATCGGTGAGGAGGCGGTTACTGCTTAGTGCTTACCCTTACTCTTGAAGATGACGAGAGCGAAACGACACGAAGATGGCTGAGTTAGCAAATTTATATAACATCAAACTCTACTTTTGAAACTCATTATATTAATTAAATGGACTTATGCATTCTAAACTTCGTCCAGATGATCACAGTCACCACCCACGTTTAGACTTCACGTGTCTGTATAAATTTGTTTGCTCTAATTTAAAGAATCACAAAAGCGTAAGAGAAAACAAGGAAACTATGAGAACTATTACAACTCAAAAAAATAGTTTGCCACAAATTACAATTCTAGCTATTATTCAACTTGAAAGGAATTGTATTGTAATTATATGTCATTATAATAAACCCAACTATCTTACAATAATAATTTATGAAAAGAGACTATATCTACAAATAGCTCGTGATAATGTCGTAAAATTATGACAAGTGTAAACAAGTGTGTAATTTATTTGTATTTTTTCGATGATTTAATATCTTACTGCGTCGTCCGATTACACAATTCAGGTGATCATTACTTTTGAGAATTAATAACTTATTGAAAGCTCTCACTAAACAAATTAAAGTTTAAGTAATTTAGTAAAAGCTCCAATTAATAAAATAAATAAATAAAAATAAATTAGAAGACACCTCCATTAAAGTTTATTAATTAATAATTTTTTACTGAATTACGTCGTGGACTTTCCCTTTCATTTAGGGTTTTTTCTCGTTAATAATTTTAGTATCTCTCGCTTTATTTATGTATTGTGTGGCCATGTCTTCATCTTTCCGTTTTTTCGTTATTTATTATATTGGCCCAATTTAATTGCACGGGAAGGAAAAAAAGATCTAGATCGGAAAATTGATATTATTATTTGAAGTTGGTAACATATGAGAATGTATTTCAAATCAATTACTCCAATACAGTTTAATTTTAATATTAAAATAAAATAATTGTATCAATCATCTCATCAAATTTAGCGCTATACAATATTTTTCTTTATTAAAAATTTTTACTTCCAGTTCCATCACCAGGAGCTAAGAGTATTAACATCAGTTATCCCATTAGTTTCCTTAAATTTATAGTTTTAAATTACTTTTGTTTTCATATATAAATATACATCACAATAGATTTCATAAATCATACTCTATATTACTTAAATAATATTTTATATCACATATTTCATTTACTAATATTTTTTTATAATTTAATATGAAATAAAAGTTAATATCATGAGAAACACGAAAGAGAGAGGTGATAGAATTTTTTTAAATATAATTTAATAATTATATGGAGTGAATAATATTTTTCAATATATTGGAAAATACTGTACAAACAAACAGAAAAAATTAAATATAAATCATCTGCGTGAGATTAATTTTATGATTTTTTATTTTTTTTTTCTTAAATTTAGAAAAAACGAATTTATATAGATAATCTGATACTAGTATTCTAAGAAAGAAGGAGCCTTCTTTGCTGCTGCAATATATTAAAATCATATTATTTTGGATGATTTTTAAAAAATATATAATAATTTTAATATAAAAATATTAAAACAATATAATTTTAGTGGATTAAAAAATAGAGGCGCATAGAAATACAGTGACACAGTAACTGTGCTGCGGGCGTAACACCGTAGAATTACGCCGCTATGGGCTGGCGTGGAGCTTTTAAAATAATATTTTAAAAACACGAAACACGTGATAATTTAGGAACCTACCGAAAAACAACTAGAGACACAGGCGCATATTATATATATGTCGTACTTTTAATTTAAATGGTTAGATTAAAATTTAACGATCACGGTATATACACAGTCACCACAGAGGCAAGAGAAACATGGGTGCAACAAACGAGAATGAAAAGCAGCACGAGGCGAAAGCGCCGACCATATAACATTCATTTCTTATCAATCTAAAAGAACCCACAGAAAGAAAACGAGGAGAGACATAGCCATAAGAGAAACATGGCAACAACAAACGAGAATAAAAACGAGCACGTACGTACGAGGGAAAAAAAAAAACCCCAACTGCTATAACTTATGCATATATAAGAACCAGCAGAAAAACAAAGCTAGAGAGACAGACATAGAGTGATACAAGAGAAGAAACATGGCAGCAACAATTGGGGAGAACGCGAGGAATCCGAGGATCTTATGCCTCCACGGATACAGGACAAGTGCTAAAATTCTCGAGAAAATGGTCGGACGATGGCCAAAGTCGTTGTTGGACGAGGTGGAGCTGGTGTTCCTCGAAGCCCCGTTTCCTGCACAGGAGGGATTGTCCGAGGTGGAAGCAATCTTTGATCCTCCATACTTTGAGTGGTTCCAAGCCAACCAGGTTCCCAAAAAAAAAAATATATATATATATATATATATAGATTGTTTTTTTAATACAGTTTGGGTTACTTGAAGCTTCAAATTCAATTTGCATGCACCCGGACTTAGCTCGTTGCTTCAAGAACCCAATTGAAAATTGTTAGTTGAATTGAAAACACGGGCATTTTAATTAAAAACTGGATGTTGCAGGACTACACAGAATATTATAACTTCGAAGATTGTGTTGAGTACGTAGAAGACTACATGATAAAGCACGGGCCTTTCGATGGTATACTGGGTTTCTCTCAGGTAAAAATAAATGTAATTAAGATGGGCATGGGCCTAGAGACATATTCAAGTGGAGTCATTCATCAAAGTAATTAATAAAAACAAAATGAGTCCTTGTCCTACCAATACAATGTCATATATAGATGCATGCTGAACAAGTAAAAAGTACTGCTGCATGTTCCAAACAGGTTATTTTTTCCGCGAGTGTGTGTGTGTATATATATATATATTGGAGTTGTTCTAATAAAAAGTTATGTAATTCCAACATAAAAATTCTGAAATCCAATTTTTGGGTTTAACGCGTGGGTTCAGGGAGCCATGTTGGCAGCTGCATTGGCAGGGATGCAACAGCAGCGTGTGGGACTAACCAGAGTTCCAAACTTCAAGTCCCTGATACTGATCTCTGGGGCCAAATTTGGAGAGTCAAAGTATGCAGGGATTCCTAATTTGGCTGCCAATGCCTTCTCATCTCCCATTAAAACTCCTTCCCTCCACATCATAGGTGCTTTTAATTTCCGGATTGAAGGAGATAGTAAAATTTTCTCGTCTTTTCCCCTGGTTTTTTCTCATCATTGATAGATCATCCAAATTAACATGGGTACACGTACGTGCTGCAGGCGAATCCGACTTCTTGAAGGAAGAGGGGAGTGCTCTGTTGCAGTCATTTACGTATCCTGTTCCCATTTATCATCCCAATGGCCACATCGTTCCAAAGCTAGGTGATCAGTAATTAATTGCTCTTCCTTTAATTGGAGTTTTCGTAGGGTAGTCTCTTTCAAACTCGAATTAGAAAACGGTTATAATGTACTTTTTATGTCTTAATTGAGTTGACGTGCCGCGCGTGAAAAATACTAGCAATTAAACGAAGAAGATGGTGATAAGTTTAGGGTCTTGATGGAAATCATTTAACTATCAATATTCATCAAGTAAACTTACGAATCAATGAGACAATCATAAGTGCGTGGTAATTGTCAAATTGGTAATATGGTCTTACATGGATAAATCAAGATCATTAAATGAGGATTATATATATACATAAAAGGTAACTGATGGCGCTGTCTTTGTTTGATTGATGGGTCTGAAATATAACTGCGTGGCATATATTCAAATAATGTCCTAGAAATGATTTTATTTGTACGTTGTTTCATTTTCAACCACAGATGCGAAAGGACTTGAGGTAGCGCTGCGGTTTATCAAGAGGACAAAGGGGATACCCTCACCTCGTGCTAAAATGTGAACACCCCATCCAATCTAATCCCAATAATTACATTTGTTAACTGATTGAGTTTGGATATTGATAATAAAAGTTTTCTCCAATCCACCTTATAGAAGCTTCTATGATATATGAAAGTGTACCGGCCGGGCCGGTGTACGTATATTTGTTTGTACCTAATTCTTTGAGAAAACCTATTTCTAGTAGTTTTCTGATTATTGTGTCAATCACACATCGTACATTTTAAAAACAATGAATCCTATAATATTATTTCTTACTGATTAATGACCAAGAAAACACACTTAAAATAATGTTTCAGAGAGTGAAACTGAAAATATTGTTAAAAAAAGTTAATTTTTTTAAATAGAAATTTAATGTAAAAGAGAGAGCAGTCTTGTTCTACAGACTACAATAAAATATATACATGAAAAAGTAAATATAATTAAAAGGAAAGAAAAATATTTTTATTGAAATGCAAAGAATTGTTTTGAAAATTGAAATGGGGAAAGAATTAATTAGAATTGGTTCTTCTTCTCTAGAATGGAATCCACAATTGGAATTATATGGGAATTAATTTCCTTCTGACTGCCGATCAAACGCCTTGAGTTTTTAAAAACAAATGGAATCCATTCCATCTCGGTGGCATTGATCACCTAACTGAACACCAATATTCACCTTCTTAGTTAGTCTTGAAAGCATGGCCTTCTTTTCTTTTTTTTTTGGTTTTTGGTTGAGACTTGAGAGTCGATACTACTAAGTGAAGAGGCGACTCAAAGTTGCATCAGCTTTAGAGATAGATCACGAGCAAGGCTTGCTATGCTTGGTCATGAAACTTTGAACTTTGAAGAAGAGCCTCACTCCAAATGGGTAGTGAACTTCAAGTGGAACTCATCGGCCGGCTTGGCTTTTAAATCACGCAACTTTTCAGGAAGCCTGCATGGCAAGATGTGTCAATATAAGTGTGTTTGTGGGCGCACACACTACAAACACGCAAGAGAGAGAGAGAGAGAGAGAGAGAGAGAGAGAGAGAGAGAGAGAGAGAGAGAGAGAGAGAGAGAGAGAGAGAGAGAGAGAGAGAGAGAGAGAGAGAGAGAGGTGATGATGGGTGAACCTTCAAGTGGAGCTCATTGTTTTTGTATTTTTGCTTTTCTTGCTTTGTCTCATTCTCTCGCCACCATCAATATTCCTTCACACACGTCTTTCTCTTTCTTTCCCATTAATTTTTCTTTTGAAGAAATAATAATTGAGCATGAGGGTGAGGATAGAAAGCTGGATTTTCCCGGTAAGAAATGCATAAATTCATTGGTGAGTGTGACTGAAATATAGTATTCTATCACCTATTAGTAAATGGTTTATAATTGTATATTTGTATTGGTACTATGACGGGGAAAAGTTATCTAAATCAACAAAATGGGAGCATTCAAAAACACACAATTAGCAATAGGGGTTCTTAATAAACAAGACGGTTTTGGGAAATAAGATATTTTTCTTTTTCACATAGACAGTACAAATTGGTTGGTCAACATCGAATTTGTAAAAGTTTTGAAAAGATCACAGTGAACATTATCCTATATAAGCAAGATTGGAATGCAATAACTGCATGATCTAGCTACCAAACAGATTATGAATTACTCAAAGAAAAAAAAAAGGCTAAAAGGTTGAGGATCATTGATGATGGATTCCCGTCAAAAAGTGGTCAAATGCATGTGATTTGGTAATTGGTGGTGATCATGAATATGAATGTGTAGTAGAATTTTCTAATAGTAGATTAATTGGTTCCTCTCACTTCTGAATTTCCGAGAATTCACAGCCCTACTATATTCATATCAATATTTACACCTCCTGCGGTTACGCACAATCTTCTTCTTCTTCTTCTTCCTGCCATGATACCACACGTGACATATTATTGGCAGCTGTCATTTAAAAAACTGTTGGAAGTTCACGGGCAGCGCTTTTATAAAATGCCACGAGGCCCACGTCTCATAAAGTGGTTACAAAGTCGTGTCAGTTTTGAAAGCGCTACTTAATACATATTTGCTCTACTTAATCGAATTGGGTGATAGTTATGATGCATCACTTTTTTCTTTTTTTGCTGCTGCTTGGAGGCTTGTGTGAGGACAACTGGGTCGATAATGAAAATAAATAATGCTATAAGTTGTATATGAAGAGTATTTCTCGTTAATTACCTACACAACTAATTGTAAATAGATTTTTTTTATTGGAAAAAACAAAAAATGCTTTAGTTACCGGTTGATATATTGGACACATACACATACACATGCAGGCAGTCAGATTACACCGCTGTCTCCTCCATTCCGAAGGCAACAAAACACGAACCATGCACATACACCAGCGTTCACCCATTGCTGTCATACTCTCTATTCACCGACTGCCTCTTCTTACTACAGAAACTAACCTCAGTCAGCATCTCCACTTAGCTGCCAGCCGCCGGTCTACAATCCTCATCCTCCACATATAAACCCAGCAGCCACTGTTACCCTCTCTCTGTGTCATCCCAAAAACCATCGCCATAGCCGCCATATCCTCTATGTCTACCCACTGCCACGTCCAAAAAACAACCCCGCTGTCAACTCCACCTCTCTGCCAAAACAAAAAAAAAAAACAAAAACAAAACACAATTTCCAGTCCACCACTGCCACGGCCAACCATAAAACCACCACTGTGCTAAATTTCGACCACTCCCTAGACCTTCATTATCATCGCCCAACAGCAGACCAAATCCACGAAAAAAAGGCAGGAACAGAACACCCACGAAGACCAGAGCCTCACTACTCTCGAAACTCACCATTGCTCAGACCATCCTCCCCCAGGTCAGAAAATTCGGGCACTCACCACTCCATCGCCCACGGTTGTTGACACCGCCGCTACCCCGTCAACGCCGCTAGCGCTGCCAACTTAATTACCATCGAAGCCCATCACCGCCGCCGTCAACCATCTGTTGTTGCGTCCAACAACCGTCGCCATCGCCGCTGCTCGACACGCCTCCACACCAAAATATGGAAATCAAGCTCCAATCTAAGTTCCTGTCATCGCCGCCGTCGTTGACCTAGACCTCACCGCCACAGGCCATCGAGCCTGGCCTCTGTCTCTGCAGCTAGAACTCATCAAATCTCTGCCACCGTCGTTGCGCCGTCGATAAGGATCGTCACTTCCGCGTCTCCACGCCTGCATCGCCAACGGCGAGTGTTGTCGCTGCACAGCTCTGATCTGAGTCGCCACCGCCAGACCTGAAGGAAGAGTAATAGACGACGGCTCCGGTCCACTTCCCATTGTTTTCATCCACCCATCATATGTTTGATTATGTGTAAAATGTGTATGCAGGCCCATGTAAACCTAGTCTATAAAGCCCATATTCATATCATTATTTAAATAGTAAATTTACAATCTATAACATATATATATTTAACTTTTTTTATTATATTTAAATAGTATTTTATAATATATTAAATTATATATAAAAAATATTCACTAGCATCTCTCTTTTGTGGTTCCAATAATATTCACCTTATTATATATTAAATTATAAAAAATATATTATTAAATAAAATAAAATAAAATAGTATTTTAACGATATAAACAACAAATTATAAAATCTATTGTGACATATAGTTATATATAAAAGTAAAAAGTAATTTAAATACGTAAATTGAAAAAAATTTATTGGGAAACTCATGTGAGTATCCTAAGTCATTTTATTTGAAAGAGATTTACAACAAGTATATGTTTTGATTGAGAAAGTGTTACTTTAGTATGTTTTGTTATGTTGTAGTACATATTTTTATTAATTAAATGAATTATTTCCATTAAATTGTATTATTTCATATAAATATTTTTTTATAGGTAACAATGAATTTAGGTAACAATAGATGAAAGAGGCATTTAGTGTGTTAAATTTAGTAAATAGATGTAAACGATAATTTTTTTTAAAAGCTCCCGAAAACTACCTTATGATTAAAGAGTAGTAGACTTGATCGATTTTTGAAAATTATCCTTAAAAAAATCACAACGTTGGCCACAAATTTCAAAAAAAAAAGTTCTAATTTATTTCAAATTTAGTTTTATAACTTCGATAAGAATGTTAGCTAATTTGAATTGGCTTATGAGGATAACAAAATTTAAAGACTAGACAAACGTTTAATGTAACGTTTAAAATTAATGGCCTTAAAACACAATATAATTAAGTTAGAAATCAAATGCAATTAGACGTATTTGATTTAATTAAAACTTTTAAAAATTATAATCAAAATAGCAGGTAATGCAAAAGTCGATGTTTTAAAATAACTATAATTATTTGTTATTTGTAAATTAAAATATACATGTTAATTTTATCACCATATATATATTTATATTTTATTACTTTATATATACTATTTATATGGTTAGCTTTGTATTTATATAATTTTTTTAATTATAATATTTAAATTAAAAATATAATAATATTAAATCAAAATAAACTTTTCCCCTTGATTATTCGTATGGAAATCCGAACCTATCTACATTATTTTCCTCAAATTTTAAGGTTAATTTTTCCCTTGTTATTAGACGATCCAAAGGTTTGGAGGTTTTCCCCGCGGCCCATAGAAAAGAACCAAGTAAAAAAATAATGAAAAAAACTAGATTTTGGATCTGTTTCTTCTAAATAAATAATTCAAAATCATTTTTATTCATTTTCTAAATAACAGTATTTAAATACGTGACATCTTGATTGGAGTCTACTCCGATAGAGGAACGAAAGCCCACCCTAACGCTATACCCATACACGGAAAGTGTGTGGCGATTGAAAAAAAAAAGTGTGGAAAAAAAGAGTTTATGAATTTTTGTATAAATTGAAAAAGCCATTATATATGTGTAAAATTATTGATAAAAGTTAATTTTAAAATATTTTTAAGAATATAATAGAATTTTATTAAATTAAAATTAATTTATAAGTCATAAGAAATCTCATTTACTTTTGTTTCTAAAGCAATTTTTAACTTATGAAAAATATAAACCGATTACAAAACACTAAAAAAAAATTGAACTTATAAATATTTTGAATGCTTCTAAACATATCATAAGCACAATCAAACATACTCCCCTAAGATTTTCTAATTTAGGAATGTTAACTAGTTTATATATTAAACTATACTTATTCTAATTTTGCATTATTACACAATTTAAGCCAATTCAACTGATGAAGCTAAAGGGCTGCTCTTTAAATATTGTCAACACTCATCCTTTATTTATTAACTTAACTTTAACCAAGTAAATCCTAACTAAAGTTTTTACATTATTACAACAATTTAAGCCAATTCAACTCATGAAGCAATAGAGCTACTCTTTAAATATTACCAACACTCACCCTTTATTTATTGACTTACCTTTAACCAGGTAAATCTAAGTAGAGTTTTTTGAGCGTTATTATTTTTGTATTTGTCCATTTTGTCCCAATGGTAACCCCAATTTACTCCAATGATGAAAGGGTGGTTTTGAAATTTCGATTTATGTATGACTTCATATATTCATTTTGTCTGTTTAAAAAAATGTTTTTTTTGTTTGTTTAATGTTTTTCCATATTTTTGGGTCACCCAAGCCAAAATTTGCGAATCCACAAGCACAGATCCCCTCTCTCTACCCTTCTCTACCCTTCTCTGTCTTCACTCTCCTATGCGGCTATGCCCTAAACCACACCCCCATTTCCTACATAAAGCTCTTCTCTTTCCACAGTACTTCGAGTTTTCAACGCCTCTCCCTCTCTCTGTAACATTGCAGGTCATTGAGGTGGTTTGTAGAGGTCTTCAAGGTGTCTGCAATGGTTGATGCCTTGGACTATCCGGCCTCGACCCTTCTGTGCTCAGAAACCAGCAACATCAGCTTTGACGATCTCGATTGCGATGGCACAACGGAGGATCCGAACCCAGAATCTCACCACGGTAGATCCGACCCTTTTTTGGGCTTCCCGTTACTCAGCGAAGAGAGTGTGAGCCTGATGGTGGAGAGAGAGAGAGAGCACCTACCCAGAAGCAATTATCACGAAAGGCTTCGTAATGGGGATTTGGATTTGAGTATGAGGAGAGAGGCTCTTGATTGGATTTATAAGGTCCGTTTAATAGTTTCCTCAAATTTTGGTTTTTTTCCCCTTATTATTTTTGTTTGCTTGTTATTTCTGCACATGATGTGATCTTTATGTGGCTTCCATTTTCTCATTCTAATTTTTATCCTTTTGGGTCGATTTCATTATTACTTGCTTTTTCTCTTTAATCTTTGATTGGTGGGTTTGCTTAATCAATCTGAATGTTGGTGTGAAAATGTTGCCCGCCCACGATCTGTAGTTATTATTCCTGGAGTGGGTTCTTGTCTTTTTTACTTTTTTTTTTGTTTGTGTTCTGTCTTTACCAGGCTCATTCTCTTCTCAACTTCAAGGCCTTGAGCATATCCCTATCCGTCAACTATTTGGATCGATTTTTATCAATTCATGACCTTCCCGTGAGTTTTGAAGAAACTTAATTTTGGCAATTGATGTTTAGCTGACACTTAATAACACGATGTTATTGTTTTCCCATTCCGATTGTTTGAATCATCAATTTACACAGAGAAATAGATCATGGGCTGTGCAGTTGTTAGCAGTAGCTTGTTTGTCTCTGGCAGCCAAAATGGAGGAGACTGAAGTCCCCCAATCTGTCTACTTTCAGGTAAAGATAACTGTCTACAATGCAATGAATAATCAGTCAATTTGTTGATTTTTAACAATGGTGCTTATTGAACTTTAATGTGTTGGGACTTGGGTTGTGCGAGGCAGGTGGGAGAGCCACGGTTTGTATTCGATGCTAAGCAAATACAAAAAATGGAGCTTTTGGTGTTAAGAAAGTTGAACTGGAGGATGCGGTCATTAACGCCACACTCATTCGTAGACTACTTCCTATCTAAACTCACTAATGAACATATTCCACCTAGAACATTGATGTCCAGATCAGCACAGCTCATCCTGGGCACAACCAGAGGTTAATTTTTTGTCCTCATTTTTTTTAGGATTCCATAAGTGTGCACTGTTTCACTCTTGAAAGGATTCAACGGGTTGTCTGGAAATTGAATGCAGTAATTGATTTCTTGCAATTCAAGCCCTCTGAGATTGCTGCAGCAGTGGCTGTATTTGTATCCGGAGAAACACTTGCACTAGAGCTTGATAAGAACATTTGGTTCTTACATGTAGAGAAGGTAAACACTTGCACTATAGCTCGATAAGGACACTCGATTCTTACATGTAGAGAAGGTAAAGCCGTGGTACCCACAAAGTTAAACCCTTCCACCACACAAGGAAGTTGTGCCTTTATTTAATTTTTGGTAGTTTCACCAAATTTGGTTTTGTTAGTACGTTATGTGTGTTCTGTGCTCGTGGGTTCATTGCAGGGTCAACTGCTGAAGTGTGTGGAGTTGATTAGGGATCTTTCAATGACTTCTGTCAATGGGCGGACCGACTCATCTGTGCCGAAAAGCCCCATTGGGATTTTGGATGCGGCATGTTTCAGCTATAGAAGCGACGCAGTTGGGTCATGTGCAAATTCTTCCCACACTAGTCCAGATGCTAAGAGGAGGAAAATAGATTTGGAGTCATGAAATGCGGGCGCTGTCCTTCTCTCGCCGCCATGGGATTTATGATGTCTATGGTCTTGGTTGGATGTCCCCTTCTTAAATCCCCACTGGGGTGGTGGTGGGAGAGAGAGAGATAGAGAGAGAGGAGAGAGAGAAGGAGAAAAGAGAAAGAGGGTTTTTTTTTGAATGAATAATTTAATGATGGAAGTGAAAATTATTAGGGTCTCATGCTGTATGCATGGACAAAAAAAAGGGTGACTAGATGTTAATAATTTGAATTTTTGAGAGTGAACACTACATATGCTCCTGCACTGACTGGCAGGAGCAATGGTATCTCCGGTGGAGAGGCATGTGGAGATACCAGGGCCTTTCATTTGCAACATCATCTAGTCAAAATTTGTTAAGTTGTTAAAAACGGGCAATCCCATTGGAAAACAATTACGAGGAAAAAAAAAAAGAAAAGAAAAAGAAACAAAAGAGAAGCATTTTAATGTTTATGTCTTGCCGAAGTATTTACTGTGCTATCCGCCCTTTCTTTCTTTCATGTGGACACTGTGCCGCCCATGTCGCTCATGCTTCCCGCGCAAATTGAATGCGACGTCTTTTGAATACGCGCGTGTTTCTGGTTAACGGCTCGTTAGCAGCGTCGGGTAAAACGGTGCCGTTCTCGGCCACCCCGAACGGGGGGTGCATCGTGCCGTAATTATCATGGGCCGAGCCCACGGGGCCCTGCCCAGCCCATGTTTAAAAATGTGTTCTGTGCTCATGGATGGGTGGTGGTGGCTGGTGGGGGAGGGACGGAGCGATGGTAATGGTGTTGATTGGTCAACGACATGAGCGTACGGTGGACTGGCAAACACCAGATAGTTACGGTTGTTAAGACTCTGTGTAGCAGAGTCTTAACGTACGTAGCCTGCACTGCAGGAACAGAGCCTTGGGAAGGCACGGGCGGTACTACGGAATACCCCCCGGTATCATGGATGCTCCGTGCCTCCTCTGTTATCGGGCGACACGTCTCGGTCTATAGCTCTGACCTCAAACCTTGGTCACATAAACTGAAGGTCACGTGACTCACGCGTTACAGTTTTTGAAAATTTGTTTTTTTTTTTTGTTTTAAATAAAAATAAAAAATAAAAAAAATGTTTTAGAAACTTACATTACAGTTGTTGCCGGCTATCGCGTGTGTTCAACGCTGGGGCCTGGGCGTGACGTGACTGATGAAACCAATTAATTAATCACGCACTGAATCACAGTGTCAGTCACATAGCACTCCGTAAATCACCGGTCTTATTTCCCATAATGTGAGTGTTAGTCACATTGTCTATTGATTGTAAAATTGATTCAAAATTAATATCTTAATTAATAATTTAAAATTTTGTAATACCGAATAATTACATTTAACTAGTTGATATTTTTGAATTTTAAATTATAATACAGTTCATAGTTAAAATATAAAACTTAAATATAATTTATAACTAATATTATTTTATATAAATAAATTTATTAAAATATTTAATTAGTCCATCGATTTTAAAATATTTCGAATTTCACTCATTATTAGATTAGCAACGGGTAGAGGATTGTCATTTTGTTTTTCTTAAAAAAAATTACGTATTGCTGGATGGTCAGCCGTCAGTCATGAGGGCATGCAGTGCACGAGTGGGGCACCAGCTAGTGCACGTACGAGTGGGGAAAGCTAGTGCACGAGGTGGATGTCATGGTAAGAATTTAAATCCTGGTGACATTGTTTTGCCAAGGCTATAATAATGACTCTTAAGATTCATGCAGCACAAAGACACTTAGGAGGAAACATCAAGCATGGACATAGGATCGAGTGCTTAATTACAGTCTTCTTATACTGCAATGAAGAGCCAACGCGCATGCTCGTTCATTGCGCGTGCAAAGCAAGGAGCGGAGAGATGTGCATACATACACAGGGGGGACATTCTCACCTAATCCATGTCAATGTGTTTCTGCAATATTGGCGCACAACCGTGGATGTGCACCACACAACTGGGATAGGTACAAGCACGCGAACTAAGACTCACAGGAGAACACATGGCTTGGTATCGTGAACCCCCGACAGGTCCATGTAGTCGTATCAGTTTCTTGGGCCGATTGATGTATTTGGCAACATTAATTTTAGTGCTGTGAAACTACATTATATAATAAAAATTACAATCATACACTATTTCTTTCTCTCACGGCTACTTCGACCCCATTAAACACCAACATGCTTTTACCGGAAAAATCCTTAATTTTGACGTAGAATATCAGGTTTAAACCGCAACCGCAATGCGTACACAATTTTTTTTTTTTTTTTTATATATATCCTTAGTATCCAACTTAATATAAAAATTAAATACACAATATTTGAAATATATTAACTAACCAACCACCATCCATTACTTCTTTATTCAAATGGATGTGGGACAAAATATCTTTTTTATTTTTATTTGACTAAAAAGACTAACATATGTTACATATCTTCACCTTAGCTAAATAAAAAATTGCTACAACCACCATTATTACCTATTATGGGTAATACGCCAATGGACATTCTCTAATATAGAAAAATATACTCCACCATAAAAAAACAAGTTAGGCGAATTTTTCTTGATGAAGTCAATAGAACCATGCAAAAATTTATGGTGCCACTATAAATGAGTGCTAATGATACCTAATGGCATAAGTTTTTGTAGATAATTTCTCGCTTACACCGTTACACATTCTTCCTATAAACGAGTGGTGAATAAATTATAGTCTAACACTTTAGGTATATCTTTTAATCTAACTTTCACACAAGTAAATTATTGCTTTCATCCCTATATATATACACATATAATATTTCAATTGGGACTAAGATTTGGTATTGATATGCATTTTATTAAAACTGTGTCAATTTTTTTTGTATTTCAGCACCTCGATGGCCTTTCTTTAAAAAAATCGAGTTTTAAATTGAATATTTATGTTGTATTTGTTATGTTTGTAAACTTTTATATTAATCTAACAATAAAATTTTATATAAATTTAATTAAAAAAAATTAAAACACAAAACATAAATAAATAATTATAATATTTATTTTCCATGTGAATTTGTGCATACACCAATCATCATAAAATTTTATAGGTTTAACAGAAACTACATTAATATTTAATCTAACAGATAATTTTTGAAACAAGGATCAATGAGATATTAAAATACAAAAAATCAGCATGATACTAATAAAATACATATCAACACTGAATTGTAATTCATTATGACCTATTTGATAGACATTTTGATTTTTTATTATGTTAGAATCCGTGTTGAATTATAAAAAGATAAATATGTTTTAAAAGAGTTATTTTTTAAAATAAAAGTTAAAAAAAATTAATTAATAAAAAAATAAATTAAGCCTCCTAACAAAATTAAATTTAAATTTAAGATAAAAAATAATTTTGATACTCACCACCTTAAAAAACAACTTTTAACTTATATTAATTAAATTTCACAATGGCCCACTCTTTTTAAATTCATAACGGCCGGACCGAATGCACAGTTAGTTGTCCGATTAGAAAGAGTAACATTGAAAAAACCAAAAGATATAAAAATGAGAAACGGATGCACCTACGATATTTGGATCATAAAAAAAAGCTAGCCGGATGACACAATTAAAACCGTTCTGTATTTTTTTTTAAATACATCCTATAACCGAATGCCGTCATATCAATTCGATTATTAATCCGATTATAGTTCATCCGATTAAATATTAATATTCATATTTGGACCACAATAAGTCGTAAAAAATCAATATAAATAAATTTATAATAATTTTATTTATTTGGGAGGAGGGTGCTTGAGTAGTTGAGTGTACAAATACAACCAGCGCCAATTGACGGTACTAGCTAGACCCGTCTCTTCACCGTCCCAATCTGAAGCTCCTCCTAACAGCATCATTGCGGTCTAAGCGAAGAGCGCAGAGATGATGCAATCGCGTTGTGTGCCTATTGGCGTTCGAGGACGGCGAGGTGGCCCGACCTATGCCCCAATGCAGGCACTTCTTCTATCAGCCCTGCATCGAGTCATTGCTCCACTCGCACTCTATTTGCCCCCTTCCCGTGTCATGATTTGTGTTAATCCTTTCGCCTCTATTTGGATTAATTTTATTACATGGAGCAAAGGTGGCCCGAAAAAAGGTTTTTTTTTTCTTCTTGTATCCCTGTAGTTTCTTGATTCATTGAATACAAATTCGATGAAGCGATGGATTTGATCAGGGAGAATGTCGGAGCATGCATTTGAGTCAATTTTCTTAAAAAAAAAAAAAAAAAAGCTTCACCACTGGTGACCGTAATATGCTAAGTTAATTAGGCCCGCATAAATTACACTCAGTAAAGTGTAAGTAGAGAATTATTAAAGTGATTTTTGGGGCCCAACATTGATTTGACATAAACTTAGTCAAATTTGGATTATAAAAGTTCCATGCCGTCATGTGAGATTAATGGATCTGACAGTAGCATTGAGAATGGATCCTCTAATATGCTCCGAGCAGAAGCTGCAGAGGCATGCGCCTTGAAAGTTGCAAAAGCTTTAGCATCCCCACGTCCTCTTACAAAATTGCTCCAACGGTCAGTTTCAAGTTTGAATGCCATAGGATTTGGCTTCTCCGATTCATTTATTTTGGATACAGAAGCATTTTATGGACATGCGCCATTGTTGTATATATTTTCTTCCAACGAAAGCAAAATAATTCGATAGAAAAGGAGGTTCACAACCTCTAAAGACGATAAATGATCTTAAGAAAAGGCGACACAGTAGCCAGCCTAAAGTGTTTACTTATTAAATGGGGTCCGGAAATCAAAATATAGTACATAATCTTTTTCTAAAGGCTTGTTATTGGACAACTCATTTGTTCAAACATCCTTTTTGTTGAGACGAATCCCCCATCAAGACTGTACTTCAAAATCATCCCAGAAAATCAATTACAGTAATTAAAAAAGGGCTTTCTCTAAAGGATTTTATTATATTAAAATTATTCGTCATTATATTTAAGTGCTTGTTGGTTCATTTATAAGACTCTTACAGAGAATGCAAAGGTATTACAGAACACATTGTTTGGCTCTTATTCTCAAACATGGTGTATCACATCATCCTATAAAGATAGGAAGGTAACTTGACTCTGGAATTCGAATTATTGGAACGCCCTGTGGCTACTGCCACGCCGAATCAATACACTTGACCAAACTGTCTCGTTTCCGTATTGTTGCTCCACTTCGACAAAATGTGCCTCCACCGAACAGCGATAATCTGAAGACGGCACTCCGTTTACCATTTATTTCTTCAACAAGCTTAAATTATTCTAGCATTTGAGATAAATAACAGAGAAGCCAACAATCACACGAAGTCTGGTTGGCCGGTGGATGTCAAACAACGATGCCACATGCGGCTGTTAGGGTCCACAACCCTAGGGTAAGTAATGACTTCAGGAATGGGGAGGTACACATAGTGAGTGTTGCATATGCCCACCGTAATGCCACTAAAACCCGCAAATGCACCATGAACCTGGCAAAACCACGGCAAATGCACCATCTTGTGTAAATAATAGAACACGTAAAGTAGACCAGTGACATGAGAAATTTGTAGTAACCAGCAAGCCTCAGAGACGACAAAATATGATGGTCCGTCCCACAGGGAAGTGTACTAATGTAAAGCACATAATGAACAGTTCAAAACTAGTCAATCCTAATGTTTATTAGATTGGTAAAGAATGAGACCCGAACCCTGCTTCAACTGTAGGTTAAGCCCTAAACACCAGGACATACCATGGCATAACAAGGCCTAGTGTTTTTTTTTTTTGATTGGTAAAAGATAAGACTACAACCCAGGTTGAACTGCAGCCTAGACCACCCAGGCGTGCCTTGGTCTAATCAAGCCTGGAGTTAGCCTAACATAATTGAGTTTGGACTATTTTAAATTTCACATATTCTCTGTTTATACCTCACTCAAGCTTAGCCAAAGTCTAGAGTTCTTGCCGATCTCAAGCATTGGATATGGAACTCATCGTATGAGTTCAGGTGGAGCTTATGCTTTGCAAGATTAGCCCATTAGAGTGAAGCATTACCCTGATCATCAATCTAATGTTAACAAGCCATAACCCAAGATTACTAGGGTTTGCTCACGAATGGCTAACTCAGCCAATAGAAACCACATTCCCTTTATCAACCTTGGTGCAATTTGAATTCACGGAGGTAAAGAGTTAGAAATATCAAGCCCCATGACACAAAGTTTTAAGTTAAAATTTTTAATGAAGTTCAAGGTTTCATTAACAAGGAAAAAAAATCCCACAATTAAATTTGGTATGAGGTCGAAATGTTAAATACTTTATCCAGGCAAGCACATACCGTGGAATCAATGACACAATCTTAGCTTTATTTTTTTTATTAGTAGACACAACCTTAGCTTTCAGAATCACAATGAACACTTTGTATAGAGTTTATTAAAAATATCAAATCAAATCAAACTAACAAGCCTTAATCTCAATAAATGAAATTAGATAGACAAATCAAGACAAATAAAAAACTTATATTTAATCCAAAACACGAATCTTCCTCTTTCAAATATTCTTATCAATTATTATGTTTTCTTCTAAATCTAACAACTTTAAATCTTTTATTATCATCTTCATCCAAGTTAGTTTTGAGTTTCTCCTCAAATTTTACTTTATTCAATGTCAATCTTCTTTACTCTTCTAACAGGTGCAGCCATTGTCTTACGTTCTAGATAACCGAACTAATATAAGTGATTTTTCTCATCTTAGCTCCAATTGGAACTACTCCAATAACATAATATATATTTTCATTTTGAATCTTGTCCATCGTAATCTTATCACACATCTATCTTAATATTCGTATCTCAGTGACACTAAGCTTTTGTATATATTATTTCTTGTTAGTCTAACACTCCATTTCATATAACAAATAAAGTTTGACAGCCATCTTATAAAACTTTCCTTTTTAAACATAATAGCATATTTCGGTAACACAAACTCTTGTCGTTCTTCTTTACTTAAGCAACTTAGCATTGATCCTATGAATGATATTACTATCAAGCTCTCCGTTTTGTAGAATTATTGACCCTAAATGCTTAAAACATTATATAACTCTCCGTTTTGTCGAATTTCTTGGTTAGAGTTCAATACAATAAAAAATTTTTAAAAATAAATGCATGAATGCTTACAGCATTTTGTCCAAGTACAGTGCATAGAATACCATCTGATGCATTCGCACGACATGCTCGGATCATGTAGGTGGGATCAATATATTTTACATCAGCTGGAGCACCGATCCCTTTGAAGTGTCTCTTTATCTGGCAAAAACACAACTAAATATGAGTACAGTAAGGTGGACCCAAGAGACCAGTTCAAAAGCAATGTCACTTGATTCCCATTTAAAAGTGGAGTTCAAGCATATGCTGCTAATTTATGGCAGCATATATCCCCTAATTTGTGAAGTTTAGGTCAACAGTTGAAGTGAACACCATTTTTATTTTTTTTGATAATACGTTACAGTTGTTGAGTTTTAAGTATCTGTCTTCCAAGAAAAATGATTATCACAATAGTTAGGGCAACTGTACATAGGAAGGATCCCCATAGTTACAAATGAAAATGAAAATAGAGGACCAATAATAAAAAATTATTAAATACATATTAATTTGTTTTAGTATGAATGATTATACAATATCAATCTTGATCAATACAATATCAATTTTGATCGATCAGAATTTGCTTATTCTAATTTCAATTAAAACTTATCAGATGTGCTGTGATTGATTATGGAAATATCAATTAAAATGGGAAGCTACATTTAGTGCCTCATCCTGGGTCCAAATGTGCTAGTAGTCCTACATCTGGTACTGCCAATTGATGTCTATGTCGTGCTAGGTCTTTGAGCCTCAGGTTGTGTAGGGCCTGTCCCACTTTGGGTTGGTTTGGTGCTCTCTTTATCAGAATTCATATTACCAATTTTATACGTTATTTGTATGAAGAAAAGTAGAAAAGAAGTGAAGAGATCTAATTTAGAAAATAATTCTATTTACGAAACTAAATATACACCCAAATAATTATAAATATTTGACAGCTGATTATTTGAAAACTCATTCCAACTAGAAAATATCGATACTAAATTCACCAACCTCTTGTTGAAAATGCACACCAATATCTCCAAGGACAATGTTTCCGGAAGCATCTTTTGCGTTTGTTTTTTCAAGAAAATTCTACAATGAAGTAATTTTATCCGGTAAGATATGATGTAATAAAATTTACACACAAGATCGCCCGTTGACTGTAAAAAAAAGTGAAATGAAATTCCACCACCCCATTACCAAGTTACAAGCATCAATACCCATTTTATAACAAAAGGGTAGTCCTTATAATTTAAAAACAAAGGCAAGCAAACGGGAGGTTTTTTTACCATCTAGGTGTTAAAATAGAAAGAGGCTAGAAAGTAAACAGATAATATAGCCAACCTGCCCAGCACCCTCTGCTAAACAGACAACAGCTGATCCCTTAGTCTCAAGTAGGTACTTCAGATGGCTCAAAACACCATGAGGTCCGTGCAAATAAAAAGGTACCTTAATCCAACTAGCGATTGTGTCAATAGTGGGTAGCAATGGGGGTCTTAAGAATACATGTTAAAATATATGTAGTATATATACCTCAGGGATCAAACAGATATCAATTTGTCCACTAGCTAGGGATGCCTGCATAGCTATAAATCCACTACTGCGACCCATCAGTTTCACAATCCCAACACCACGATATGCACTGTGTGCCTGTTACAAAATTGTTTGACATTGCAAGTCATTAATAACAACTAAGAATGTTATAGATTGACGCATTACACACATAACATTTATACAGAGTACATGTAAAGCAACATTTAAATAAACTAATCTATACCTCAATGTATGCTGAATTTATAGCTCTCTGTGCTTCCTCAACAGCAGTATCAAAACCAAAAGTTTTATCCATCAGCAGAATATCATTATCAATAGTTTTTGGCACCCCAACTACGGCCACCTTTACCCGTCTTTTCCGACACTACAAAAAGAGAAGTACATACAAGAAGATTAGAATTTGCAGGAAATAGGCAATATGGTGCTAAAGAAAATGGATCAAGGGTTCATAAAATAAAGTGATAATCGATGTTCTGAGAAATAATGTATAAGAACATCAGTAAATCAATCACCACTCAACCTAAAATCTTATGCTATCTAAGCCATGAGTGCACACTGCACACTGCATCAAAAATTTTAAAAACCACTTAATGTGCAGCGTGACTAAACATTGAGAGCATTAAAAACTCCCAATTAACAAAATATTACAAATCTAACATGCAACATGAATGCAGGCAACAAAAATACCTTCAAATCAAGGCATGATGAAGAATAATAGAAAACATGTAGAAATGCTCGTTTGAGAAGAAAACCAAAGTTATACCCATTCGTCTGTTTGAGAGTCTTGACCAAATGTTCATGCAGAAAAACTTCAAAGATTTTGAGAGATAACACTATGCATTGAGTTGAAAATATCTTTATAATAGGTTCCATGAATTGGTGCATCATTCATAAAAGAGGCTCCATAGATGATGAAATCAAACTCACGTGAAAATGTCCATTACAGTATTGATTACTAAATGTGTAATGAGTACTAGTATTCATTTATACAAACCTCATCATGTATTGCATTGGCACCAGCATGCGTACCATTTCCTCCCAACACAAAAAGCATGTTGACACCTCTTTCCTGATATCAATTTTCAAAAACATGAATTTAAAATAGTTATAATTGATGAGGTGATAAATTTTCAACGTAAAGATTTCATGGGGAAAGATCTGTTGAGCACCTGCATACTGTCAACAATTTCACTAATATTGGGTCCGCCACGGGACACTCCTAATACGCTGCCACCAGATAAATGAATATTTTGAACAACTTTACGGGATAGCTGGACATCAACCAACATAAAGAAACACTTAGCAAGCATATAAGAAACATTTGGTTAATGCAAACCAAACAAAAAAGCATACCGGAATTTCAGTTAATCCTTTATCAACAAATCCACGATAACCGAAAGGAATTCCTACAATTTTCTTCACACCATATATTTCAAGTGTGATAACAATCTGCAAGAAGCTTAATGTATTATAATACAATGAGTGGAGAAAACATATAAAGTTTAAAAGAAAATCATTTTAAGAAAATTCTATATTCTAGAAAGGAAAATAAAATTTTAATTTTCAGCAATCAGTTGAAAGAGTTTAAGACGCACACAAAAGGGTCCATATTTCCACGCCAAACATAGACATAGAAGTTAAAAATAAAAATGACCTATAGCCTGTTTCGTTGCTCATTTTCAAAATGAAATTCGGTATTCAATCTGAATCACAAATGATGTTTGACATAATTATTTTCTGAATAAAGTGATACTTTAATTTTTGATTTAAATATAATAATTATTTTCTGTTTTTAAATTTAAACTCAATTTTCATATGGAGTCCAATTTATTTATTTATTCTCTCTTTCTACTATTTTATTATCTGACCCATCATATTCTCACTTCTTAAAACTTTTATGAGACTCATATTAAAAAAACATATTTTTTTAAAAATGCATCCTCTTTCCTAGAAAACAAATTTTGTTTTATCAAATCAAAATTTAAGCTACAACTTCAATAAAGTTAAAATTATAAAACCAAAACACAAAACAAAAAACACGTACTAAACAACCCTAGCTTTTGTGATTTTTCAAATGATTGATTTCAGCTATAGAATTCTTTGAGGCCATTCAAGATGACGCCTAAAAAAAAAAATTATTAGACATTACCACCATCGCTAACATTTATTAAATCACCATTATTCTGCAAAGAAAATGTAAAACATATCAAAATGAAAAGGTGGGGGATCCTTAAATAATATCTGCGAGATTAGTGATTCTAAAAATGAGGCTACTTCATCAAAATGAAAGTTTAGAAAAATCTCAGGTCTATAGCTCTGTAGGAATATGATGACATGTAAATCTTGCCTGTCTAATAACATCATTGAGACCGGGACAAAGCCCTCCACAAGTTACAATTGCTGCATTTACATCTTCTGGTTTGAAATAGATTTTCTTCCGAGGCCCAGCACGGTGTACCCTAGAAAAGGTTCAGTATCACATTCATCAGATGAGAACACATTTAAATAGCATCAATCTAATAAACAATAAGTCAGTTCCCTTTACTGTAAGAAACAAAGCTGAATTCATACAAGAAAGCAGACTATTACAGGCATTCAATAACCATACATGTCTGCAAAAGGCATACATTTTCCAATATAGACATGCTCAATTAACTTCAAAATACCTATAAAAAACAAGTTGACTGACATTTACCATTGCTCCACCCAAGTACAATCAGGATCAATGCACTCAGCACCAGCAGATGTTGGCGAGGAATAGTTTATAACCTGGAATGAAGAAAGAACTCTGGTTTACAACCAGAACACACAAAAATGCATTACATAAGATAATCCAATGTAAAGCAAATCATTCACACACCAACGCTGCTATATTTTAAGAAGCATGAGCAATGGCAATACCAGGAAATTTTAACTCATTTCAATCTTTTCTCTCAGACACTGGTCCATAATTCCATATAAGGGGAAAATTTAAAAGCTTTAATCATGTTGCCTAATTCCTTGTCAAAGAATACATGGCATTGTTACTGATCTATGATTTCATATTACTAATAGCACATGTCCAAAATGGTCATCTACTTTTATATGCAAAGAAAATGCCCAACCTATAAAACTGTATCCATGTGAATATATGGCCTCATGGAGAAAGAACCAGAGAAATCCATAATGTCAAATCCCATATGATCAAAGTAATTTCAATCTATATTAATAATTGCCTGCCTCTGAGGCCCTGAGTAGCATTATTTCAGAACTTCAGGTCAACATGTTGTTAGAAAAAACTTATGCCCTCGCAAACCAATGATATGATATTAAAATTTTAACAAATTACTTGCTAAAGGTAATTTTAAACAATAGAATTCATAGATTTACAAGGCTGCAACAGTTTTCAACCAAATCTGACTGACACATTTTTTTAATTAAGTTTTAAGAAAAGCCTAGTCTTTGACAGAAAAGTATAGGGTGATGATATAGACAAAAGCCTTCCACTCATTTCATATGATAAAAAGTAATGGCCCTCGATAAAAATCAAGGGACATGAAAATGTTTTGTTATCCGTACAAGTTGATTTTAACTATCTACAATAAAGCCAGTTCCATAGGCACATATGCAACATTTAGTCTCTCTAGCAATTCATCTTATATAAGCTAAAGTTTCCACATTTCTACTTGTAATTGTGCATATGGCTTTCACTTTAATTTCCAGATAGTAGACTAGCTGTATGATAATTGTACTTTCTTTCTTTTCTTTATTTATTAATTGTCTTATTATTATTATTATTATTTTATTTTGCGAGGCCATTGTTGTATATACCTATTTTCACTGAAGAAGGTTTAACCAGAAACTAAAATTAGAAGTTCTGCAGGAAAGTGTCATTACAGTGATTTAAAGAAATAACAGGACACAAAAGGAACTATTGATGGGCACCAAAAGCAATGTTTCAAGAAAGTAACCCTGAAAAGTTTAGCATAACCTGTAGAAAAACCAGCACGCTATGGCCTCACTTTGTTTTTGAATACTTAGATTTCTAAATTGCACAGTAAACCAATGCATGATTAATCACAGCAATTCGCCTACCAGAAAATTCCTATGAATAAACTTAAACAATAAAATATTTACCTTGTACAGCTAAGCAACTGGTTTCCTTCTGATAACAATATCAAACTGCAAAACATGGGACCACCCATAAATAGATCTGGGAGCTTTCATATATTTTATTCCTTTTTTAATAATCCCATGCTATAGGGCATATAATATGACTAACTTATTCATTAGTTAATTTGATATGATAACTTGATTTTTGTTTAAAGTTGGTTCATTTGCACAATGAGATTTTCTTCGATTTATCTCAAGAAGACATTTGTACTGTCGATTTGGTTGTGGTTTTACTACAAGTAAACTTAGTTTGTATATTAAAACTGCAACTTGTAAAAGCAGAGTAGCATAAATGTACTGGGTATAGGTAGGAAATGTTTCTATTAGTTGTTGAGATTGGCACTTGACTCACACTTATGTACACAGTGATTCTGAATTTCAGATCTTTGATGTAATACAGGTCAGTGTTAGTATAGTGGAGAGTTGACCTTGAGAAGTACTCTGTCTTCATTATATATGTACCCATGCCAGTTCTCGTCAGATGGATAACCAGCTGCAAAGTCTTCACTAACCAGAGGCCTGATATAGAGAACAGAAAGTGCTTTTAGATCGAAATTATCTTCATAACGAATTCACTGCCAAGTACCTCAAATCAGCTGGGAAAAGTAATCATATTCAGAATTTAACCAACATTGATCAGAATTCAATATTAACCTACATAACAATGGTAGCACTAAATGTCTAGGCCAACATGTCAATATCGATGAAGGTCATTTGAGACAGAATTCGCTGCCATCAACCTACAGATTTAGTGGGATGGTAAGACTACATTTCTAGATCAAACTAGTTAATTCTCAATTAAGAAGATGTATGATAGATTTTGATAGGCGATTGGCCCAATGGAAAACAAGAGGTTAACAAATGGAAATTGAAGATTAAATGGTGATTCAAATGCAGAAGAAAGAAAGTATTGATTGCAACCAATTGGTAGAGTAATTTTAATTTCAATGTATGTTGTGCAAATGAATGTTATGCCCTTATTTATGGGGTTACAAATCATGTGTAAAATAAGAAAAGAGATACTTATAACAAAGCCATTACACAATACTGGTAGAAGAAAAAAAATGAAAAGCTAAATGAAAAACATGTAAGTTGAAAACACATCATGAAAAATATTCAAGGCGAAAAAAACATAATGAAAAACATAGAAGGTAAAAAGACAAAATACAAATGCTCCATAATGAATTGTGTGATTATTTGGAGTAATAATATTTATTCAATTAATTAATATGAAAAAACATGCACATATATAGGGAACTTATGGGCTTATAACTACGTGACCCAAATTGCTATCAATTTATATGTATGAAATGACAATCCTCGTTGAGACATACACAATAAACAAACCTTGCTAACGCTTTTATTTCAAATCAATAAAACTTTTATTAAGAAAACTGAGTACACAAGAAGTGCACAATGAGTAAAAGTACAATGAGCTCAAAAAGAGCAAAATAAAATAAAATCCCCAGCTCAAAAAGGGCAACATCAATGATATCAAAGATACAAGATAAATGATAACGAGCTGCAACAAACATCCAATCCAGAAAAGAGCAAAAAAAACTGATACTAAAAGAAATACAATTATTGTTAAGAAATTTGGTGAAGATGCAGGGCGGCTGATCCTTAGATGAGTATGGACTAGTTAATGGTTCTTGCAAGGGTTTGTTCCAACATGATACCCACCTTCTTCTTACAATATGCATAACAAACTGATTGACATGATAAAAAATAGATGTTCCGGTCATGACTAACCCAATCTCAGCTAACAATAACCTATTTTTATTGTAGTTCTTTGATCATGTTAGTCATGAATCAATACTCAGCCTCTACACTAGAGAGAAAGTCTCTTATTCATCTATGATACAAGATTTTCACTTAAGAAAAGACAATAACCTTAAGTTGATTGATGGTTAATATGATACTCGGACTAATTTGCATCCAAATACCCTGCTACCTCCAAGGAGTCTAAATCATTTTGTGAAGAAATGTACAAAAGTTATGAAATATCCACAAAAGTGATGAAATATTTCCCCAACACAATGCATTTTGTGAAGAAATGTAAAGTACAGAGTCTAAAGAGTCAACTTCCAGCTAGCAACAATCATTTGCCCCCGTCCAAAGACCCAGAAGTCGTCTGCAACAAAGTAATAGTTATTTGCTTAGTCAGTAGACAAGATTGTGAGACAATAGTAACCCGTTACCCATCCAAGAAGCAAAAATAATCTCCACCGAAATACGATTGTTAAAGCCAAATTGTGACTACTACAATAGTAACACAGTCACCTGCCCCCCACGTAGTAGTCAACTACTCACCATACTCCTTAACAAAATCTCCAATGGTCATGTGTCTTTTGGAATATAAATATCTTTCTAACCTCTAGGAACATGCCATTGACATATAAGAAAGTCGATTTCGAAGTTTACATCAAAATTAACATATTTTTCTCATATTTATATTCAATTGAAAATAACAATTAAACTATCATTGAAACTCTTGTATTATTCAAATCAGAATGATTGGTTTGTACTTAGTCAAAAAAACACATTATAAAAGTTGTTATTGAACCTAGGGGAAATGATAGGGTAATGGATACTTGCTCGATCGAGCGAAAGTAAGTGATTATTGTTAAGTTGAAGGACAAAAGAAATATAGTGCGAATTGAAACCTCAATTCAATTTTCTTGGAACTCAAATGGTTCACTTGAAGAAATGAAGTAGGCACAAAAAGATAGCTACCACCACTATAAATCTTTGTTTATGACTTTATTTACTTATTGTATCTGCAAATATAAGATTAATTCCCATTTTATTACTTATATATCCCATTAGCACACATACATAAATAATTAATATTAAAAAAACCTTGGTTATTCCTATTTACTTATAGTATTTGCAAACATGAAATTAGTTCTTATTTAATTATTTATGCCTCTGACTAGTGTGCCTACATAAATCATTGTCGTAGAAAAAAATCGCCATTCTATTTCAATTTTGGCCTTTTCACCACCTCTTTAAATAATAACACTTGCTTCATCCATAATGAATTAGTCTCATAGATCAACCCCTATCATAAAGTCATTGGGATAGAATTCACTGCCATCGACCTTCAGATTAAGTGAGATGGTGGTATTATATTTCTAGCTCCAACTAGTTGATTCCGGATTAGAACATTTGAGACAAAAACACACTGAGACCAACCTTCAAATTAAGCGGGAAAAGCAATCAGATTTAGCATTGATTAAAAGTCAGCATTATGCTACACAACAACTGCAGCACTACATTTCTAGGTCAAAAACTCGATTCTACATTAAGGTCAAATGCTCTTGGAGAAAGAATTCAACGCCTTCAACCCCAAATCAGCTCGGAAAAAGCAATCAAATGTGGCACAGATCGACATTCAACATATCGAGCTTCTGTAACAAACAACGGAACACATAATCTAGGGCAAAAGCTCGATTCTCGGATGAGGTCGTCACCTGCTCTTGAGACAAAAGGTCGAAGGAATGGGATTGACATCTCCGAACACGTCGGTGAGGTGAGGAAGCCTGAATCGGCTCTCGAAATCGCTCTGGAACTTGGGTATCCAGTCGCGGTCGCCGAAGTCGATGTCCAGATTCCTCGTCCGAGCGCAAATGCGAACCCCCCGACCAGCTCCTGCTACGGCGACCGGCCCGAGAGCCGGACTGCGGAGGTCGCCGCAGAAACGAGCACGCATCGCCGGAAGAAGGAGCTCGCGGCCGATCGCCGCGGCCGGCGGCGAGAGCGACTCCATCGAAGAAGAGAGAATCGTGGCAGTAGAAGTGAGAGAGGGAGCGTAGACTGTAGAGAAGAAGCGGTGGTTGGTTTGGATTGACTCGTGAAAAACAAGGCTGCTGCGCTGATGAGCGAGAGTTCCTTCTCCTTTTACTAGTGGTTGTTGGATTCCAGGAATCATGAAAAGTCGTTACGGACGATGCGAATTGTGAGCAGTGAAGGCCAACAAAAAAAAAAAAAAAAGAGCCAAAATATTCAAATATGTTTCTATATTTAAATTTTGAGAGAAAACGCCTGGAGGCGTGCGTGCGTGAACGTGGTTGCTTTTGCTTCTAAATCTATGTGCAAATTTTTGATTTTGTGATAAATTTTATTATTATTTGTTTGGATGAGTATTGGGTATCACAAGTTCACATAGTATAACTTTTGACCGAGAGATTGTATAATGGGTTCAAACTAAAAGTTGAAATGCAGATGTTAAAACTAAAAGATTCTAGATGAGATGATATGGGTCATGACTATGGTAGTAAAGAGGTGGAAGGGCAATTTGCCTAGGACACGGGCTTGGTGTGTGTATCTAGAAAGCATCTAAGCGTATCATACATTTGTGAGAGGTTTGTTCAACCATGTGATAACGTTTACAAGACATCAGTATAATCTACATCAGTATAATCTAATAATTGATATGCTAAATAAAATAATGATCATCATATAAATAGATGCAAATCATACTAACCGGCTCAATAGTGTCATTAGTTTCAACAAGGGCCCAGGCATACAAAAAATTGAATCACCTAAGATAGTAAGTTTATCCGTCCTTATTGGCTTACTTGTAAAATATAAGATATCACTCAATGTTTTATTAAACTACAGTTTTAATGATAACTATTGAAACCTTTGAAAGTTGTGGCTTAGTCCACACAAAGTATAGACTTTAGTTTGTTTTATTAATTGAACATTATTGCTATTTGAGTCATTCAATCATATTGTTAGGATCGAGCAATGTACAAATCTATCCATATATCACAATATCATTCGTTTTGGATTCGTCACATTGGCTTATCCCAGCTTTAAAATGTATTGTAACATTTACAGACCTATCTTATTAACTCGTGAGCCTTCTCCAATTCTTTCATTACTCTCACCACTACTCAAATTACACAAGAACAAAAATTCTAATTATTAAAATGAAAGCTGATAGTGCAAATTGCCACGTTATATGTTTTAGCGGTGTCGTACGTAAAGTCCTTTTTTTTCTTTCAAATTTTATGATATTGTCCATAAGCGCATAACATCATCCTTACCATATATGCCGTGATATATGACAAACCTCAAAATTCTCAAACTTAAGTATATTTACCCTTTGCTTGGTAACGTGTAGAAAAGAGGTGGAAGAGTTTGAGATAGAAAAAATAGTAGAAAGAACATAGATGGAAAGAAAAAGGGTAGAAAAAATAGTTGTTTAGTTAAGGTGAAAAATAGGTATAAAAAGTAGTATTTTTAAATTTTATTGGGAGATAAAAAAATTAAAAAATATAATATTATGAAAAATATCAATTTAATCTTATTACATATGTGTTGAAAGCTGTGTTAAAAGCTTTTAAGGGGTAAAATTAAAGAGTACAATTACTATGCAATTTCAGCCCATTTTTACGATACTGAGCTGAGGAAAATATGACATGGATATCAAGAGTAGTTTTTTATACTCATTTACATTTTCTCTATATCTATCAAACATCCAAAAAGTAAATTTCTATAGCTTTTTCATGTCATTCAAAATTTTTAATGCATGCCAAGCATGGTGTTAATGAGAAATTACGCCTTTTACAATGACCCCCACATTTTATTAGTAAAGATTTTTTTATTGGTATCAATAAAAGATATTATTTTATTATTAATATTATTTTTTGCATTGTTAGAGATTATTTAAATGAATTTTGATTTTTACTTTATGTTTCCAGACAAACGTTTTTATCAGTGGTGGTTATTGAATTTATGATGTCAGATATGACCAGGCTAATAATTTTGAATTGAAGCCACTATATTAATTAGAAAAGGAAGGGAAGGACACTATTCACAGTCTGAATGCTCAAAAGTGGGGTCGGCTAGTTGTGTGCCGAGGCTCGGCAAAACCAAACATGGACCATTTTGAATCCCAATAATCCAACGGTAGCGACGCCGGTAGCATCGTATATTGGTTGGTGGCCATCCATGGGTCGTGTTCAATGGGTGCTAAGATCGCCTAACAACACGTCACTGATGATGGATATATAATTTCATTTGTTGTTCCCACCGACCATTCATGCACCTAATAATGTATGGATATTAGATTGTAATTTGAATTATCAAAGTTGCTACAACTTGAAAAACAAATAATTGGACGAAGCAAAATATATATATAGACAAATTAATTGCCACTCATAAAATATCATTACACAAATTTCCGTTACAACACATACTGCATAATGCATGCATCCAAATATATATATATATATATATTGAAATCTAATTCTGTCTTTATATATATAGCTTACACCATCATGTGTCAACAAACTTCTTAAAATCAACCCTTCCAACCATACGCCATTTTGATCATGGATTAGACCACAAACACCCAACAACCCTAGACATCCTTTAACTGCTAACACTGTTATTTTTTAAAAGTTTTTTAAACGTTCAATAAATATATTCATTTCATTAGTTTGAATGACATTAGTAGAGAAATTACATTTTAAATACAATCAGGATAACCAATAATAATTAATAATTCTTTCTAAACTTTACATAAATGAAGAAAAATTGTATGCACATGTACATTGTAAAGGTAAATTGCACAAGCATACTGTCTAGCTAGGTAGTTGGCCCAATGATTTCATAGCAGAATATTGGTGGTTCGACTCTAGTCACCTGAGGATAAAAAGATTTTAGATAATAGGAAATAAATTGTAATAAAAGACTCTCTTTTGACTTTATTTGTTAAACAATAATAATAATAATATTATTATTATTAATATAATGGCAGAACGATTTACATATATTTAAAATATAATTAATATAATTATAAGTTTTAATTGAAAGTTTAATTTAGTACTTTTAATTATAACTTCTTTTGTGAGTTTTTGTATTAATTTTTGGTGTGTGTGTGTATATATATATAATTAACTTTAAATTTTAAAATTAATTTAGTAATGTGATATTGTCAAGTTACCATGCCTCCCTGTTATATCTGGGGGGAAAAATAATTTTATCAAATTATGAGTAAAGAATATTTTCATATTTACAAATATTAGGTGATCGAGTATGTTGATTTTGGTGAGTGTATATCCTCCCATGCAGTCGTGGGGGATTAGGTAGAGCAGTCAAGGAGATATTTCCTAGAAAGAAAGGGGAAAAAAAGGAAAGAAAAAGGGGAAAGAAAATTTATTGCTAATTAATTACAAACTGGAAAGTGGAAGGAGGTGGTCACTAAGGACCAAGCAGGCCCAGAGAGATTCCTAAGTGCACCAAGTTCTTCTAGGCTTTTTTGAGCTTTCAAGTGCTTTTAGTGTGGTTGTAATCAGTAACTGGACCAAAGTGTAGCACCTCCATGTCACAAAACAACAAAACAACAACGATAGCCATCGATGCCATAATAGCAGACAAGAGAGGTTCTTGACCCTATTTACACGTGTATGTCAACGATTTGGCTGTGCTACAACAGTTCTGAAGATGGATGCCACTGTATCACGATGTTATTTCAATGGCCCGCTAAAAGCCTATGTACATAGATACATGTAATATATATATGTACTTCTCTGTTTTATGGAATTTCATTCATTTTTTTAATCTCCTTAATTACAACTTCATTTCGATCTTTTATATATATTTTTATAAAGCAACTGTTATCTCCTGCGAAATAATAATAATATAATAGCTTCTGCTAGATTGTTTTTTAATGGACCTCGCCTAATTCTAGCTTTAGTGCGCGTATCTGTGTATCACAGTACTCACAAAACTGGAATTACGTAGCCACGAGGCCAAACGGTAACACACGAGGGCCCCTTAAACATAAGTCAGCATCAGATTGGAGAATTATATATAACCTGATCTATATATACAGACATGTAGATAAACTATAGGACCACTTTATCTCATCACATAATGCAAATCGACTCGTAATAATATTAGGGGATTATTTCCTATTTTACCGCTATTGCAATTTTACTTTCCCCATAAACCATCTTTTTATTTTTATTTTTTACCCAAAATACCACCATTTTGTTAATCAAACCTGCAATCTCACACCGATGACACCAACTGCAAAACGCAGCGGCGAAATCCATACCCAACGAGAGAGAGGAGAGAGAGAGAGAGAGAGAGAGAGAGAGAGACGTACCACGGCCATCATCCATGCCAAGTTCTTGGTATTGAAGTCCAGCTGCTTTTGGTAGCAGGCGCGAACGTACGCAATGCTCCACCTTGGACAGTTGTTGGTCAACGAGGGCCTAAAACAGATCTAGGCAACAATAAATATATATACTTTTTCTAAGGCTTGACGTGAATATATATATATATATATATAATATGTGATTGTTAATAATGAGACACGATGATGATGATGTTGATTTAGATGAATCAATAATCCATGTGACGGAGTGGCCGGTCGGGCGGTTGCTAGCTGCTGAGTTTTAGAGTCACGGTATGAGGTTGCAGGCGAATTAATAAAGGGTGGTATCTGAGGCAAAAAGTTTTAAAAGATGGTATACATATGTATCATAATTAACAATTAATATGGTAAAACCGGAAATACCTCGTTACAATTGCGTTGTCTCTGATCATGTCATGTATGATATGCATGTGCATATCGATCATAGGCTTAAATTCGATAAAACTTTAGTTGGTCTGCTGCCTATAGATGCCCATGCACGTACTGTTGGACCACATTGCCCCAGTAATGCAGCCTTTTACCCATACCTGGAGCTGATAATTAGAGTGTCTGAGCACACACATTACATCCAAACACGCAAGCCCGGAATCAAAAGAAAAAGGAAAATTTTACATGGACTATGGAATATCATGACACAAAGCTCTTTCAAATGTCAAGCCGGCCGGTAGGCACAACACATATATTCACAGCACACACACACACACACACACATATATATATACAACAACAATATATAATATGTCTTTACTTAACCTCTAAAGAATCAGATGCCCCTCTGCATTTTTATGCATGTCTATATTATGCTGATTTATCAACTTGGAATCTACATGCCCATCTTTACAAATTGGAGCCCCATACGAGGATCCCACCTATGCCGTCATAGTTTTCGTGAAGATTAATATTCGCGCGCCTGAGATTGTTTCTACAAATCAACGTACGGTAGTGTTTCTTTTGTTGAAGCAAATCGTGATTTATCTTATGAGACGACACCAATATTTGGAATCAAATAGAAAGAACCCCACATATATATAGTCATTGATGGTTTTCATCGTGAAGGTTATTCCTTAATTATGACTTATTTGAGTTTCGAGACCTCAACTACAAGCAAGTCCTTAATAAATGATAATTAATATCGTACGTCTTTATTGAAGCATGCCGTGACTTATGTGTGACACATTCAAACACACTCGTTTTGGAATTCAATATACAAGGATCATGACCGCACACAATCGATGATTATACAGTTGTGCCTTTTAACTTATTTTGTTTTTCAAACTCGTTGTTTTTATTGATACAGCTGATGATGATTTATTTTGTGGTAGTTTGAATACTAATATTTGGAATCCAATGCAAGATTCTCACGCATGCTCCACGATGGTACATTCTTTTTGAGTTTACTTTGACCAATTAAAGACAAGTCCTTAATGATATATTTTCTTCATTAATTGAAGCATATATGACATGATTTATCCTATGGTGTATATGTCCAAGCACCCATTAAATATATATATATATATATATATATATATGAATCCACTGCAAGGATTCCCTAGCTATGTATACATACCCGGAACATTCTTCAGTCTCAATTATACATAAAAGTTTTAGATTATATTAATGCAAATCATAAATTATCTAGGTGTACGATGTCTAACCCAACTCATTTGGGAATCCAATGCAAGGACATATGCCCACACATGCCATAGACAATTATGTTGAGTGTTATTCATTTTTTGTTTTTTGATTGATTTTTTTTTTGAGTCAATTACAAGTGTCACAATATTCAAACAAAGGTGATTAATCTTGTGAGGCATCCAAGCACACATATAATTTCTATACAATTAATGATCCCCACACATGCCCCTGATAATTGCCAACAAGTAAGTCACAAATAGTCAAACAAAGGTGACTTAGTCATTGGAATTTCCGATCCATCCAAATGTTAAGGGTTGCCCTATGTTAAAAAAAAACGGAAGATAAAATAGTAGTTAAGCATGTAAGTCTAAATCTCACATATTTCAAAATCTCATTATATCATAATCATATATATATATACACATATATGATAATATTATATATATAAATCTATCCTATTAGTTATGATTCACTAAAATTAGTAAAATATTATCACATCATTGAGTGCACAAAAAATTTACGTATATTTTATTAATTGTGATTTACGAGAAAATTACGTGATACTTGCATTTAATTTTTTTATGTAATATTTTTATACATATATCGTATAAAAGAATAAATATATAATTATGATATATAATATTTTTAATATTATGTATAATACATACTATATCATATAACATATAATATATATTTATAAAATATTATTTAGAAAAATCATTAGGCGATGACCAAATAGTCGATCGCCCAAAGGTATTTTTTTTTTAACTTTAAGAGGCAACAACAGCTTTGACGTTGCCTGAGATTCATTTTTATTTTAAAACATTTTTTAAAAACTTAGGCAACTATAGTATATCTTAGCTGTTGCCTAAAGCATACTCTAGGTCATCACCCAACAATTGGTTTTATTTTATTTTTAAATTTTAGGCTATTATTATGCATAAGGCAACACCCTTTTTTTTTTTACAAACACCTAATGATATCTTAGAGCATTTAGAATAGTTAAATTTTAGCTAAAAATATAATTTTTTTTAAAATTTAGTTAACAACTTTTGATATCATCAAATAATAAAAATACTAGGAAAATATCATTGGATTAATCCTATAAATAGGTGATCAAATTAAATATTATTTTATTGATCATATTATGAGAGCATTTTTTGTTTTTTTATTTATTCATTAATTATGTTGAGTCAAATATGAAACAATTTTGTAGCATTCGCTTAAGATTTTATTTCCTATATCGATTACCCTAACCCTTGAAACCTAACACAACCTTTTGTGTTAACGAGACACATTCAAGTTGTTAGGTTCACTTCGTTGATGTATTCGGTCTCGATCACCGGAAAATCTTTAATTATGTGATTTTTAAAATCAAATCATTGGTGATTTATCATGTGAGACACGGATTTGCTCAAAGAATCGTAGTGGTAATTAGAGTGTGAAGCGTCATGCATTAAAAAAATCAGGGAAGAAAGATGGGCGAGAATTGAAGTTCAGAGGTTTTTAAATTTGGATCTATGATCGGATATGGTATGAACGTGGACTTTTGAGTCTGTCTATCGAGTATCGAAGATAGTTTATGTATAGAAGGCAACAGAAATAAACAAATAATTATTGCTTTAAATAAGATGAAAGGAGTATGTCATTCACGGTCCTGGATACGTGTGTGTATATACATATATATATACACACACACTCACACCATCTTCGACCTATGAGACATCTGGTTTGTATTTGCATTATTCAAATTCTCATTAACACACGATTCAATTCAAATTAAAGCTATAGAATAGATCCATACATTACACAACATTTCGTACCCAAATACAAATTAATATGCATTGATATCAATATAAATTCAGGGGAAAAAAAAAAAAAGAGACCAAAACTTAGCCAGTTGTTAATTAGAGTCATGATCACAATTTCATACGAAAGTCTGCATCTTGCTACTAATTAGCTCTAAAAAACAACACCAGCAACAGCAAAAGGCAAAAATAATATGAATCTCCTAGCTAGCTAGTGTAACAATTGCACATTAATCAATTATAATGCAAAAAGTAAGCTGCGAATTAATTAGCTGCGCTCTCACCATGGTATTTTTTAAAATTTTAAAAATAACTGATCTGTATATATAAACATGGAGTATCATATATATTAAAATTTTTGAAACAATTAATGTACTGCAAAATTTTCAGGGAAGAAACTATAGCTAGGCCTCGTATAATATAATACAATACAATATAATATAATACAATATAATATATCAACCTGAGTGTGGTTGAACTTACATAGATAAAGCAAGTACCTTCATCAGTCAAGAGAGAGGGGGGGACAGAAGATGCACTCATGAATTTAATTCAATCTCTATATAAAAAATCTCTCTCTCTCTCTCTCTCTATATATATATATATATTATGTATGTATGTAACTCTTTCTCTCTGTCTCTCTGTCGCCCGAAACAAAAGTAAGCAGATGGATAGGGAGGAAACAAAAAAACACAAGAATGCATACACAGCTCCATCGAAACTAGAAACACAAAACCAGCTGCTATGAAGTGAACATATATAATTAAGTGGGATGGGATGTAGCTCTCTCCATGCACAAAAGCATCAGAGAGGCGCACAATAACAACCCCACCTTCCACATATCCATGACCAGCAGCAATAAAATGGTATTATAGTACTAGTGTACACCTACTACACAAATGCATAAAGATATCAAAGATTAAAAAGATTAGAGAAGCAGCCAACATATAAGCTAGCTAGCTAAGAGAAACATATGGAAAAAGAAAACGAAGACTACATGGGCCTCAGCATTGACTTCATCGATCAATTCCGGTGTGGGTACTACTCCTCCTCATAAAACAACTGCGGCATCATCGCCACCCACCGACACCCCGACACGACACAAATGTAGGATCCATGCATCTAGGGTTTCTTACCGATGGTGTGCTTGTTGTTGTGCATCCACACCTTGAGCACGTGGCGCTTCACCCCGGTCTCGTCGCAGAACTGCTGCACCGCCTCCTCATCGTGCTTCTGGATCCTCCACCCCAGCTTCTCCGCCAGCTCCATCATCCTCTCCTTCTGCTCCACCGTGAACTTGGTCCGAAACCGCTTCTTCGACGCCGCCCCCGGGCCCCCAACACCGGATCCGTAACCACCGAACCCGAACCCCGGGCTCGGGTTCGAAACGTCATCCCCCATCTCTTCGGGGCGGCTCTGCGGAGTCCCGCCTCCGGACGTGGACGGCAGCGCCAGGGGCGGAGGCCGCTGCGGACCCCCCGCCGGCGGTCCCACGTGGAGGTACCCCGCGGGGGAGCGGTAGTACGGCTGGGGAGGAGGCGAGATGAGCGTGGGGTGGTACATCGCCGCCGCGGCCTCCTCTTTGCGGTGGAAGTTTCGGTGGCAGTTGCAGGCGGCGCATTTCAGCGCGTCGAGGGTGCCGTCTGCTCCGGCGGCGAGGAACTCGCAGCAGCCGTCGAGCGCGTGGCCGCCGATGCCCACCGCGTGGTTCTTCATGCACTCCCGGTACCTCGGCCTTTTCCCCGTCGCCGTCGCCGCTGAGGAATCCGCTCCGCTCGCCGGTATTCTGAGCCTGCCAGGGTTGTTGTCGTAGCTCCCCGGCAGCTCCATCTCCTCCTCCTCCTCATGCTCATCCGGATCCTCAAATTCCATACCCTCTCTCTCTCTCTCTCTCTCTCTCTCTCTCTCTCTCTCCCTCTAGACCACTCACTCTCTCTTACCTTAATAATCAAGGTTGCTAATAGGTAATAAATTATAATAAGGTAGATGAAAATTTGAAGTGGGTGTTGGGTGCTCTTATCTCTAATTGATAGAGGGAGGGTTGGGAGAGAAAATTACAGAGAGCGAGAGAGAGAGAGAGAGACAGTTTTAGAGAGAGAGAGAGAGAGAGAGAGAGAGGGGGGGGGTCTGCGTGTTTATTAGAAGAGGAGATAAGAGGAGGGAGAGAGAGTGTGGTCATCAATTACCCTTACCCTGCTGCTGCAAATTAAGAGAGAGAGAGAGAGAGAGAACTCAAAACTGGCTTCTTTGAAAGGCCTTCCCATATATAATTTCCCGAATTGTGAAAGCCTGTCCCCTACCTTGTTTTACTTCCCTTGTGGTCCTTCAAAGTCATTTTTGATGCGTGAATTTGGATGATAGTGATGCCCCCCAACTTTTTCTTCGATTTAATGTAAAAGTTAGATTCTACTTCATGCCTAATCTATAAGATGTACTATGGGAATACTACATATTACGTACTCTCAAAAAATTATGCTCAACTAATTCTGGTATTTATGTGTGTATATATATATATATATCTTCTGGTTTTATATATGTTGCAAGCCTCTTGTTATTGGAATGGATCGAATTACCACATATGACAAGTCTTATGGCAGACCGTCCATACTACAACTTTTAACCGGTCGGTGTATGAGTGAGCTCATAATTATCGGACTCAAATAAAGCAGGATTTGGCCACATGTCCATATACAGAGATACCTGTATGTATATATAGCCAACCACTTTAATTACAGGGCACACACACCCTTACATAAATTATTATAATAATAATTGCCACTCACTCATCATGGACCTCGGGTCATTCAATTAACCCAAACTCATATCATGGTCTCTGCTACCATAGGCCAGTAACGGATCTACTTTCTTTCTATTCACCTCGGGGACTTACATCCACTAAAAAAACTTGGACAAATCAAATATAGCTTCCCCTCTATTAATACAACCATTTTCACCTTGTTTTTTTTTTCCAAAATGAGACAGACCCTGCCAAAAATTGAAACGACAAGCATGACAAGCATCGAAACGGTTTGAATTATGCAGAATATTCTTATTTTTTTTAAAAGATTTTATTTTCATATATTATATTTTATTTGTCCAGTATTAAGATAAAACTAAACCAAACCTCAAATCTCTGGTATATATATATATATATATATATATATATATATATATATATATATTAAGATGAAAGGTAAAAGTTACTCCATTAATCCACCACCACCGTCTGGCGTATTATATATAACATATATACGAAAATACATTAATCATGCATATATATAACGCTCTATGGCCCTCGCAATTTCAAAAAAGCTGTCTTTTATGTATATATAAACTTAAAATATATGTTTCTGTGAAAATCATCTGTCTGCAGCATTATTCATCTATCCCATTTCATTTTCAAACGCTGAACATGTTTTAACAATTGTGGTGTTGTTGCTATTCCCTTTTTCACAACCTTTGTCGGGTTGCTTGTTTTTTACTACACGGTAAAAGAAGATACTGTCAAAGGAGGCAGAGGGAGGGGGGGCGTGGCACGTCTGACAGTTTGGCGTGATGTGGGAGTCGTCCGGAGGAACAGAGAGGGGGCGGTGGTGTTGCCTCTTTCTAATCGCCAAGCAACCTCCACGCGCTTACCGCACGCCCCGATTGCACTAAAAATCACGCGCGTCATTTCAGCGGAGCCCAGACGCTGATTTCGATGCCTGGTTGTGAGCTGACAGCAGAGAGGCAAGATGGGGGCTACAGAGGGGGTGGCGCGTGTGGGGAGATAAGTGAGGTCTCTGTTTGAAGAAGGGGGACACACAACAGATCGATGGTTGGGGAGGGGCGAGGGTGTTAGTATGCATATTCACACATTCAACACTTTCGCTAACTTTAATTTTCATTGTGTTCAAGTCTTCCTTACATAAACAAAAATTAATGCACCGTCTTAACCAATGAGTGTCATGAAATAATTATTAACATATTGATATGTTAATAATTCAATTAACTTATTCTATTAAAAAAAATTATTCAAAAAAAAAAAACTATCGATGCATATAAATATTAATGCAGTACTGATGAAATTGTTTTGATATTTATACACAGGCATATCTGTTTAATTCTTAATCTGATTAAATTAGTGATCAGTAAAATATATCAGTAAAAAATTTGATATTTTTTCCAATATTATATTACTTGGTATGAGTTTGATAAGACGCATGAACTATTGAAGCCATATACACCCTCCCCACTCAAGTCCATCTCAGTAAGTGTACCAGGTTCAAATTTCATTAGGCCTGGGAGTTAATAATAATTAAGGACAGGCACAGAGAGCCACATGCACCACACTAGCTCTCTCCTGGGTTGTGGCCAAAACCTATGAGATATTAGATTTTTAATTTTGATCCGATCGATAGTGACCGTATTGAATTTAATAGTTTATTTGGCATTCCTTTTCGGCCTAATAATTTTAGCTGATGAATATTTAATATTTAAAATTTAAAAACATATACTTGTTTTAATATTTCTTTATTAGAGCCAAACACTATGCTCTTTTCCTTGTTCTTATATCATTTTTGGCATAATATTGTGTTTTTAGCCCCTAAATGGTTTGCAATTTAAAAAAATTTGTTTAGTTACATTTGCTAAAAAAAGAAGAAGTAAACATTAGAAATAAAATTATTATGAAAAAAAATTGGAATTATAAAAATGATATAAGAGCTTTATGATATATAGACACAATTTTTTAGGATTTATAATATGATATATAAATATTAAACTATAATTAACAGGCTTTTTTTAAAACTAAAAAACTATTTCTATCGAACTATTAACTATTCTATTAAAAACGTAGTAGCTATTAACATTTAAAAAAAACTATTAACTACTATAAAACTAAAACCATAATAGGTTTGTTACATTCTTTTTCATATATATATTAAGAATAAAATTGTAAAATACTCCCTCCCCACCGCGCGCGGAGAATTGAAGTGAAGAAAATAATATGGCTTTGTGCCCAAATGTCCGATCTCCCCCCCCACCAAAACAAATGTCGCATGACAACCAATGTGACGGTGACCTCTTGAAAACTGCAATTGCTTACCATAAAATGGCCCTCCCGGCCTCTACCAGACGTGGGGGCGGCGTGCGCAACCTGCACCACAAATACCATCAGATGGTAATGAGTGTTCAATTTTTTTTAAATTTTTAACATGCATAATTTCTTTGAAAAAGTCTTATATATATGCTAGTCCTGCCGTGTACCATGTAAGTTACATGTGTTAGGGTGTGATTGGATGATACAATGTCATGTAAATTTTAATAGTTAATGTATTGTCAAAACGGCCGATAATGTTAGGAATTAATTGAGGGAGTATATTAATAAATTAATCGTAACCCATATTTTTAAAATTTTTAGATTATTGTAATCGGTTATAATATTACTGTAATTAGTTAGGGTATGTTTATGTTGTTTATTTTTAAAAAAATTAGTATACAGAAAATATTTTTAAAAAAACACTTTTAAAATTCCTCTAAAAACTTCCTCTCCTATTTTTAAATTATTATTTATAAACTACAAAAACTATCATCCGTGATTCCAAACTTTAAATTGATAAAACAAATAATGTATCATTAAAATTACATTATTATTATAATATTCTTAAAATCAATTAGAAATTTAACATGCTATCTCAAATACAAGTACTTATATCTCATGTGGAGCATCACTGTGTCATGGTTTGGGCCTCCATACCTCTACCTCGTTCTCAATCACATCATCATCACCATCATCGCATTATCCATGTTGTAGAGCAAGTCAAATTTAGAGTCGGTATCCATTAGAGGCGCTTGAGCGGACTATCCAAACGAAGTGTATTTTAAACGAAAATTTTACCAAAAACCAAAATAAATTAATTTAACACGAATTTTAACATATTTCCAAAAATATAATACAAAGATTAAAACTCATACTAAACATATATACTTTAAATTTTATAAAACTGTCAACTAATATGAAAGTACAAGGACGATAAAGTCATAATAGATTAAGGTTTTGAAACCCGTTCACGCGTCAGGTGAAAAAAAATTATATATATTTTGTAAAACTGACTTTTTAGTTAAGTTTTAGCTAAAAATTACAGTGATGCTCTTAGCGAAAACCTATTTCATCATTCACATCAAATGGTATTAGAATTGTTGAAAATGTATGTGGTAAGCTCTTCCGTAAATGTATATTTCTAAAGTTCACATTAATTACGCGCGTGTGTGTGTATATATATATCATATTTATGACTTAAAAATATGGATCAAACATTAAGTAGTCCGTCAAAGTAAACTTGACTCAATTTATTAGTTTCCCGTGACGTTCAACTGTCTAAGTCAATGCGTGTAATCATAACCACCCCGCTAGTTCTCATTGAACCGACGACGACAAGGGAGTTTTTATTGCTTTGTTGTGATTGGAATTTTTATTAATATATTTTATTATGTTCAATTAATATATGTCAAATCATTCAAAATAGTAAATTTAAAATAAACAAGTTAAAAATAACAAACAAGTAAATTGCTCAATTAAAAATAGTAAATTTTATGGTTCTTGGCTTATTAGGCCTATTAATTTGAAAGATTCTGATCAAATTTTTATAATAAATTTAAATATACTTTTAATTTATTATTACAAATCAATCTATGCATGTCAAATGACAACTTATAAATAGAAAAACTAATATATATATATATATATATATATATATATATAGTATGCATTTTTTACCCTTCTAATACAATAATTACCGCGAACAGTATATTTTGATTACTTTGGAACAACAAATTAAACAGAAACAAGTAATAAAGGGATGAATAATATATCGTTGTATTATTATTATTATTATTATTATTATTATTATTATTATTATTATTATTATTATTATTATTATCCGACTAATTTGCGCATATCCCTGGCAATTTAATTAGCCTTACAAAATTTTACGTTTTACCCCCACATATGAAGTTTTATGGGTAGAAGGATCGTGGAGTGGGGGATATGCGTGGACTGTGAACAGTTACTATTTAATTTTATGTTCGTCTATAGACTAAAAGCTTAAGTGAGTAAATGATGTAATAAAGAGGGTAGACGGTCTCTGGGTGTGCAAGTATATATAGCCTCTCGATATATCGAGCAAATTGTCTCTATTTGTTATGTAATAAATAGTTGGTTGAAATTTGTATGCAACAACATTGTCCCGATATAAGGAATGTCACACCAAAAAACGTTTTTTTTTTTTTTTTACTTTAAGTATGATTGTGTGGTAAAATTTTATGTTATTATATGATATTCAAAAAAAAGGATCTAACTGTAAATATCATAACTATTTTGGAAAGGAATTTAAAAAAACGCAATTATTGGTTGATTACTTGATAACATGAGATCATATTCATGAATAATTATGGTATAATTGATTTACTGTATAACTATTATAAACGATCCAAACTCTATGTTTATGTAATTCAAATGAGAATTTTCAAACTAAATTAAAATTGTATTGACTCCAAAATTTACATGACATAGGTGTAAAGCTCGATGGTAAAATCAATGGAACCTGAGCTTGGGACACACACATCTTTGGAGCAACGATTGTATTAGTAAATGCCAGTATGATTCTTTTGGAAATTCTAGTGCGTTCAGAGCATCATAGTAAGATATTATATATAACTTCTATCTCTCAGAACCGTGTCTTTCAACAGGAAATTAAGTTCCTTAGAGCATAGGTGTTAAGATAACGGACTTCAGTCGGACACCTATTGATATATTCCTCAGTAGCATAGGACCAAAAGGCTGATAGGTGTTTAGGTGACTGTTTGATATCTTGTTCGGTGTTTTATCCGATCCCTATGTCATGCCTGTTTGTAACCAAAAAAAAAAACTTAATAAATGGATCCTTAATTTAAGGCTAAGAAATTAATTGCCATCCTATGCTCCATGGTCCTTCCTAATTAAATGGATCCTTAATTTTCTAATTATAAGTTTATTCAAAAACAAATTATGTGCTCTCTATACATTATGCAATTATTATCTTCACATGCTGACCATAGATGCAGTCATGCAGTCTCACTTTTTTTTTTCATCATTAGACTTTTGGTGATTGAGCAATAAGTTAAAAAAAAAAAAAAACGACAACTCCATACGAGATTCTTAAAAAATTTCAAAGTTTAGATGTACTTTAAATTTAATTTTTAACTTATTTGCTGCTGCATTTATGGTGAACTGAAATTTGAACTTGTATACCTTTTATCATGCATTTGAGGTTTGAATCATATAAATATAAATGGTTTATTGTTATTCTTAATTTAATTTATTCTCCGGTATATCGTATCTTGAAAAAAGAAGTTTTTTATCACTATATCGTCGATCGTCACCGCATATATAGAATAGCTAGACGTGCAGCTTTTACATGCAAAAGCATTGGCTCAATTGATGTGCGCTCATTGCTGCAGAATATACATGAATGAATTGATGGTGTACGTGCCTAATAAAACCTATTGTGTAGGTTGTCACAGTAGCTAGGCAGCTACGTACGGGGGAGCCAACAGTTACATATATACTCACAAAACCACTCAATACGGTCGTCTAATGGAGCATATATATAAAATATTGAATAGATTCATTGTATATTGAATAAAATATGATCCCAAAATTAACTTTCTAGAGGTACATATGATTACTACATTCTATATGATATTAACTAATTTTCACGTTATTTATGCTCGGCCATAAGACATAAGGAGGAGTGGGTACTGTTTGACTTCACTTCAAAATCATATTAATTTGTCATACATTGATTTTATAAAGGTAGACCCTTATTGATGCTCTAGAATAAATAAACATCTACTCACCGGACAACACATTTATATAGAGAAATATTTGTTTGAATTTTTGGCATTTATACATTCCATTGCATATTTTCAATTATATAGATTTCAAGTAAAGTACCAGTTGAATCTATCTTATTTATCCATATATTTTTGGGAACGAAAGTATTTTATTTGGTTTTCCTACAACATTTGCAAAAACTGTTTTGTATAACCATTAACTATTCAATTATCCCGAAAACAAATTCACAATTCCATTATTTAGCTTTTGTGAATATATTCAAATAATTGTACAAATATATATATATTAAATAATATTTAAAATTATATTATATATGAACCATATTAAAATTCATCATTCTTATTAACTATATTTATATAACATTGTGTTTGGAGAAATTATTATTATTATTATCTAATTATAACTATATAATATTTTACTTCATTATACTTGATTATTGATATTATTATATGTTATATGATACAATCACTCTCCCTAACTTCCTTAATTCCCATAAAATACTTCAGTTTATCAAAATCTTTCATTTCAAATTCAAGATACAAGCTCTTGGGAACTATGAGCCCGTATAAAAACTCCTATAATTTGCAAACTACTATATTATCATCAGTAATATTATAACATAGAGGGAGAGAGATTTATTTATACTTCATCTAAGTTACATGTAAGAATGCATTCTTAAATTATATTAAATTATACTAATTGACGATTTAAGTTGGTTATAAAATATAACATATAATATACCATATATTTTTAGGTAAATCTTTTCGCCACTAATCATATCTTGTATTGCTCAATAGATCTATCCAGGGACGGAGCTAGGATTTCAGATCTGAGGGGGCCAAAAAGAGACTTTTACCTTTATACCGACAGGTGACACGCGACAGATGAGGGCAAATGGCTGGAGATGCTGCGACATTGCACTGCCGTGAGGAAGAGAGAGGAGGGCAGAGCAGAGGGCTGCCGCTACCGGCTGTAGCCTGGAAGTGATGTTGTTGTTGCACGCAGAGGCTGAGCTCTACTGGAGCCTGGAGGACGACGTTGGTTTGACGCGTCACTGACATCGTGAACCTAAGGAGAGATGACTAGGGGCACAGGGCATGGCCGCCCGGTGGAGGGAGGACGGGCCGGACGGCCAACGACATCGCTGCGTGCGTGACGGTGTGTCTGTGTCTCTGCCGCCTCGGGGGAGGGAGGATGGCATCGAGCCGTCGACGACTTTGCTTCCTGCAATATTGTCGAATTGCCAAATTAAAACAGTTTGTAATTAAAATTGTCGAGTTGCCAAATTAAGATGGTGGGAGATAGCTGGATGAGACATATAGACAACACGTTAAAAAAGGGAGGCGGCTAACTGAAAAAACCTATTTAAAAAAACCTATCATATAGCACTAATAATCCGGAAGAAAGGGGGGGCCATGGCCCCCCTTCGTCCCAATATGGCTCCGTCTCTCGATCTATCTAAATGATTCCTGACTATGTAAATCCATTTACACCCTATTGTCCTATTATCATGAGGTAAAGGTACAAGCTCTTCTTTTTAAGGGCTTCAATCTTTAATTTCATTGCCTTTGACCACTTTGAAACCTCTGGGGGCATCCTGCACTTTACTATGAATAAGTGCAAAATATAATTAATTCGCAAAACATTTATAAGAATTTGACGATCAATAGATAGACACAAAGTTGGCAACTAGATATTTAGCTTCAGTTGTTAAATTTGATCTATATGTTTTTGTTGATTTGACTCGAGTTAAACACTTGGTAGCTGTTTTGCTTTAATGACTTCTATCTTAGACTACGCTAATGGTAAATTCACAATATCAAGAAAAGAATCGGTACATATCTCAGGAGAGAAGTAAGAGGATAAACCATAAAGTGAAGGGGGGATATAGGAGGAGATATATATGCATTTGAGGGATCTAAAATAGTTTTTGAATCTTTTCGTAACTTTGTAATGCACATCATTGCTAGAAAAAATTAAAAGCTTTTAGAGGCTACAAGAGACAAAACACAAAACAGTAAGAGAAACAAAAAATTACAACATTTCAGCCATGACCATTGACTAGACTTCAACTCCTTGGGAGGCTGTGGCTGCTATCCCTCTATACATCCTACGGTCACACCTAACTTAGGCTGATTCAAATCAAGCCACATGTTAATGTGTTCGTTTATATTTAAAATTAATATTTTTCTTAAATAAGTCAATTGTCAATATCATTATTGATTACCGGATAGAATGTGCAAAATATTAGGTAAAAAAATTTCGCCGTATTACTTACTCTATATGTGATTTGAATACAATTTATAACAATTTTTTATCGAAATTTCTTTGTGATTCTTTTAAAATTCTTAAGAGTCGGGGTCTATTAATTTATGTAATATTTTAAAAAAATTTGTAAAAAAAATTATATTTTTGATTTTTTAGCACATAATCAATTTCAATAATAAATAAAAGGAGGGTGTTCGCAATATATATATATATATATTGAGAATACCAGATTTGATGCCCATAATCGCCTGAGTGTCCACAACACAAAGCACACACGAACGTGAACCCATTGTGGACATGAATAGTACGGACACATCTCGTCAGGTTGGAATGAGCCTAGGGCATGGGAACATAGGACTAACATAGGGGTGGTATACTTGCCCCACGGGCCACGGGGTGGATATATATAATAAGTTGGCCGGGGGATCGCTCTGGCGGCCGCGTGGCTTAGGTCCCTCGTCGCGTCGCGCCAGTAAACCAGCTGTGATTTACCTCTCGGTCGGTCGGTCGGTCGTCACATATGATTGGGCGAGGAATAAATTTTACTGTCAACAGTAAATTAAGGGTTGATTGACCGGCTCAGGCTGAATGGTAAAGAGTGAAAAATGGTAAAAAAAAAAAAAAGAATTGTTTGAAATATTATTTTATTTTCATCCCTTACAAAATAAACAAGGGGTAAGTACTAAAAAAATGTAAAGTTTTTTTTTTAAAAAAAAAAAAAACATAGGGGTAGTAGACTTGTGGTTTGGTCCGGTGGTGCCGTAGACATACTAGCTAGCTAGGAGTTGAATTATTTGAATTAAAATAAAATAAAAATAAAAACACGTATTAATTAACTTGAATTGTACGCATCACCACTGGTCTGGCACTGTTACTGTGATAATATCTCTGCCAGTATTTGGTGTTGTGGTGCCAGTGGCTGCCAAGTTATGGAAGAGGAGGTCCCAAAAAAAGGCATGGGAAGAAGTTGACTGATAGATGCCTTGAGAGACGCCAATTGAGACCCTCATCTATATTCCTAATTGATTTAAACTAATTTTTCCTCGTTAATTAATTAAAATATGACACCAAAAGAAATTAATATGCATATATATATATATATATCACACACACACACACACAAGGTTAATTCGTGGTTGGGTTTTGTTTGGTCCTGCAATCATGTGTGCAAGGCATGCGCCTGCACGCTGCACCCAATTGGTTAGCTCCTCCATCGGTCATCGTTTTTCCACCCTTGTTGATATATGCTAAAATATATGCCGCCACTCATAATTAAACAGTGTAATTTGTGTAGATATATAGCACTCCCATCTCCATCACTTCGTATTATTATTTTTAATGTGAGACTAAAGTTGTCACTTTCAGCTCGTGACAGTCTAATTTTTCATTAAAACCCGTTAAAATATCTCATATTTCTAACATAATGTTCATGTGTTTCACTGTAACAATGAAGGTTCAATTTGTTGAAATCCGACCCTCTAGTGCTGAAGGGGACCATTGAAGCCAAGGGCATCACAGCAAAAGACAAATTAAGATTAGAAATGACGAATAATAATGGCAGCTGGCAACCCAGAACGAAAATATTGTGCGTGGATGTGCATATATCTAATCTGACGTTGAGATCTATATATACGATCTAATGCCGGCCGGACGATGATAATTATTAGAATTTAAGGATTAATATTCTAAAATTAATAATTGATTTATAATAAAGACTATCCTTAATAATTGATTATTTTCTTCTAACATACATCTTATGTGATATAAAGCGAAATATTAGGAACAAACTAATTAGCTTATAGAAAAAATTACTTTGGCTAAACATGAATTCATGCACAAAAAGTGTATATAACAAAATTAGCAAAAATTGTAATTAATTATGCCGTTAATGTTAAACATGAATTCATGAATTCAAACTGGAACGTACATTTGTACTTTTGGGTTTTACCCAAGCCCACTGTAAATCGATTTTTATCTAATGAAATTCAAATTCACCGCTGTGCTTGAGGATAACTTATTTGAGCTAATGATTATTAGGAGTGCATGCTTTAAATAAATAAAAAATGAAATTAGTTTTATAAAACATTTTAATTAAAATTTCAATTTGATATTTTCAAAAATCAGAATATAAAGACAATAATTTTTATTCTTTAAAGTTAAAAAAAAATAATATAACACAAAAGGGGGCTACTGAACGAATAGAAGGGTTATGTTTGAACACTTTTTTCCCTGATATGGCCGCCCCGGCCGGGATTCATCTCACTTGGAACTGTTATGTAAAGGTTGTATCATTCATCCTTCATGTCATTCTAATTAATTCGTGTCCTTACGTTTGCTCATCATGTCATCTAGTGTTAATTATGTGTGTGTGTGTTTATATATATATATAGAGAGAGAGAGAGAGAGAGAGAGAGAGAGAGAGAGAGAGAGAGAGAGAGATGGCGGGAAAAGGGGGAGGAGGGATGGATGGGTGTGACAGGACGATAAATATATAAAGAGAGAGGGAGGTACGTCCCCTGATTCCCAACATTGGTTTCTCTTTCTCTGCTAATTTTGCAGCCTTTTTTTAAAGGGAATCCTTCCATCCTATCCATCTCTCAATATCATGCGTTTGCTATAATAAACTATTAAATTTAATGAAGTATTTTCTTTTAAATTTACCACCGGCCGGTTTTTTTCCTTTTTCTTTGTTTCCTTTTTGGAAGATATATATATAGCTAGTGTGTGTTTGTGTGTGTACAAATTACAATGATATACTGGTAGAAGGATGGATCGTGGGCCACCTCCAATTGGTGGCTCTAAGACACTGCACGCAGTTAACAGGGAAGTGAAAACAATCTTTACTTGAAAATAAAACACAGGGCCCAGGGGTAATAAAATATAATTAATCCAAGAACGAAACCATATATAATGTATGTATAAATCTAGTAACAAATATATATATATATATATATATATATATAAGAGTGAATATCAAAAGTTAAGGAAGGGTGCAGAGGGGGCAAATGGCTTATTATTAATTATATATATAATTATGTCATAGATTTTGGCTGAGTGAATCAATGCATGACACATCAAGACAAAGAGGGAAGGACAAATTGCAAAGTCCTCCTGCAGGGTCGTCAGTCACATGATGTTGTTGCATTTGAGATATTGCTGCCTATGATCATTACGAAAGCATGGAGATATTGGAGGGAAAGGATTATATATCATGTGCTGGAGTTTTCAGGGACAAGCCAAGAAAATTTAAAATACATGAATGGTCACGGAGAAAAGAAAATACACTGCATGCCCTTTATGTGTGCAAGCTGCAAGGATGCTCCACTCCACTAGCGTCCACTTCATGTTGTTAGCCCAAATATAGAACCCATCGATCTGTTTGCCTAACCTCACACAACCCAACAAAAAATAAGTACACCGAATTAGATTAACAAAGAACATCATCGTCATCATCATATTGATGATCGATCATAACAACATATAACGAGAAAGAAACTTTTACTTAATCGGCACGATAAATTAAATTTTACATCATTCTGAATTTCATGTTTAATTAGTTAGCCTATACAAGTTATACCAACAAGATATTCTCTAATACCTTGCATCAACGCGCACGAAGTTCGAATCCCTCTTTAATTTCCTTTCTTTTTTATGAGAACTGTTTCTTTTCTTTTTTTCAATTTATTTTCCTGTTCTTCAATTTCATGAAACCAAAACTTAACAAAGACCGGAAAATAAGAATCAAAATTTCATTTAATCTCTATCCGTCTCAATTTCAATCCTAATTAATCTCAACCAAAGCCATTCTCCACATCAAACATATATACACTATAGCAAATGAACACCATAATTTCAATTGATAGTTAATTAAGTTTTAACTGGTAATCATGATCATGCATTTTAGCAAGGTTATTTTTTGCTCCCTTTATTAATGAATAATACTTTATTCCTCAAAGTGTACACATAATAATACATTGTCTGTCTATAGGATAAATAGTGCATGAATAACAGGGACAGATCCAGAAATTTCAGTTAGGGAGAGACGAAATACAAATTGTGTAACTCATATTTAAAACTTTGATTAATATTATTTAAATTAAAAGTAATGACATAAAAACATAAAAAGTCACAAATTATACTTAAAATTTATACTTTGCTTACAAACTTTGTTATAATTTTAAACTTTAAAGTATTTTTAAACTTGAAGGCACTTGTTATTAAAATATTTAACTATTACATTACAAAGTTTTAACATCTTCATCTCAAATAATTTTAACAATAAATCATATTAATAATTAACTCTTATTAGAACTACATATAAGAGAAAAAAGTGTTCATGAAGTTATGTCATTACCATGCCATCCTGTGGTGATAGTAAATGATATCACGAGTCTCAACTGTTATTGCCGAATTTTAAAAGCTATGATAACAAGTTATACGGGAGGATTTCCCAATTAAGTAAATCAACTAATATTATCGGAGAACACTTTCTCCATGAAGAATCAAATGATTGCCTTTTGCCTTTGCCCCTCGCCCAATCTCGGCTTTCATTTTATACATACGGTGGAACTCCATTGTTTTCCCACTTGAAGAACTTTAATAGAAAGTTCCGCGAGGTGATTTGTTGACTACATAAAGAGGGAATTATGGCATTTGGATGCTGGATTACCCTTTAAGATTGTGCCTGATAGGAGTGCTTCCTCGCAAACAAGGACGCTATATATATATATATATAGCTTGCTTGCTCGTGGGAATGGGGAAAAAAAAAAAAAAAAAAAAAAAGACAAAGTGCGGCCTTGTGGGGGTCATCCAAACACGCCTACATGTGCTACCTGGCCATGCGTTATTGATCCTTCATTTGACCTACTTCATATAGGCCAGTTATCAGCACACAATTTAAGGGGGGTCAAGCCAGCTTGATTTTTGTTTCTTTGTCGGGGTGTGTACGGATCGGTTTTGGACTAAATCACAGATCCAACCAATAGTGTTGGTTTGTTAGTCTGTTTCAGTTGATTGATTTGAATTTCCAGTTTGTCAATAATTCAGTTTGTAGACCAGTTGGCACTAAATTTATAGGGAAAAAAGAAAAGAAAATAATAAATTCCATAAATTTAAATGTGAATTTATTTGAATTTATAATTTTTAAAAATAATTATATTTAGAAAAAACAGATTGGCCAAGCCCTAAATTTATTTTGAAGATAACTTTTATATACCCTTTCAATATAAAGTATTAAAATACTCGAATGATAGAAACAGAAATAAAAAGTAAATGGCTGCTCGGTAAAACCAAATTATTCATTCTTCAACCATAAAAATATTAAAACCAATTTAATTAATGAGGGGGTTCGGTCGGTTTCAATGCATTACTTTAGGTGACCCAGCTAGACTTGTTTGGTATTGACTGCCTAATATAAGTTTTTTTTTTTGAATTTTATTGGAATTTGTGTTAAAATATAATTTTAAATTTTTTTTTTAAAAATATGTTTTAAATTGAATTTTAAAAAATTAAACAAATAAATAATATTTAATGGACTCAAGTAATAAAATAAAAATATAAAAAATTGAATCTCCTAATAAAATTAAATGTAAAATAAAAAATAAAAAGTAATTAAAGTAATTTTTAAAAATAACCAAACTTATAATTTTAAAAAAAATATTTTTAAAGGCATTGAAATCATTATTTTTAGAAACAAGGGCAGGGCTACCAAACAGACAACAATTTTAAAAAATTATTTTTAAACCATAAGATTTTGTTTTTTTATTACTTTTTAATTAGGAAAGCATGAAGTGGAACTCCAATCAATGACATCCGAAAGATATGGAAATGAACAGCGTAGACAATGAGATCAAACACCACGCGGTCGGCTTGTAGAACTCGGGTTGGCGCCTTATATTAATTGCACCTTGTTTTACGCAAGTTTGGCTCATCACATTAGAACAGTTGAAGTGTCCGTTCAGAGAAAAGGCACTTCACTATAGCGTAGCGAGGCATGAGATGGTGTGCAGCGACACCTTTAACATTTGACTTGTCGCGTCCATGGGAGGCCAAAAATGGCATTTCGTTTTGGCCCACCAGATTAGAGTTGTGTGGGATGCAAGTGGACCTGCGAATATTGGGAGTTCATCTGGTGGTGTCGTGAATCATGACCAACTACTCCACTCCCTTGCTATGCAGTTCGTTTTCAGGGAACTGCAACACTGGGAACTTTCATCATTGTAAGTCAATGCTTGGTGGGTCATTCAAAACCGTGACAATAGTTGAGACAGACAGGGATGATAAACATGCATGGAACACCAATACCACCTAAGGAGAGATTACAACTACACGGATTTGATGGAACACATGGAAAAGAGTGAAGACAATTAATTAATTAATTGCCTATGCAGTGTGGAGAGATTACAATTTTTATGCTGCCAAATGAATGGTAAACATGTCAAAAATACAAACATGTAGGCTAAAACAAATCAGGGTTGTCATAACACTTCTGTATATCCTACAAAGGAAATCACACGAGGGGGTGGGGCACATCGAACCATCACACTGATTGTACGCTCCTGGCTTCAAAGGCTTCTTCCAGGCACTTCACAGCAGGGCCATAGTTCAAAAAGCCCATGTACCAAAATTCGTGATTATCAACAGATATGACCTGGATGTATTTTTCAGAAGGGTTGGTCCTGCTTATTGAAGGATTAATGGCTTTCAGCTGATGCAACGGTATAACCACCTGATCAAATGGATGGATGAGAACCATAGAATAAAAAAAATTAATTACCAACAATACTGCAGGAAGACATACCAACAGCAGACCAAGTGTTTGAAAATGGATAATGCAATCTATTGATAATACCCATATTACAAAACATGTATACTAAACCAGTCCTCATACGACCAGAATATGGAACAAAACTTGCATACAGAAATTAGCAGATCTAGCAAGTAGAAGTACTTCAATAATAATAGGCTTATTAAATGACTATTCCTTTGATGACGTAGTATTATGCAAGATCATGCTTATCAGAGATAATTTGTCCCGCACTTAATGTGCAGTCACACGCAAGCAGTCGGAAAGCCCACCATGGCTTCCCCACCTAAAACACTTTCTGTTGGCCTCTGACAATGGAAGGCAACGCCCTGCAATATTTGCTCCCTCTCTGTGGTCAATAACATGTACACCAGTATCTTCAGACAAATGTAATTTATTTTCCAAGCTGTCAAATAATACAGTCCCTGCAACCAACTCGATGTTGGTGAATCCCAAAGGACATAATTATACAGGCCAACCATTTTTACACAATGGAATTGACCAAATAAAATCCCAGCTTGAGCTATGCAATTGGAGACGAACATTAAAATAATATGAAAATGCACAAGTAGCATAAAAAAGAAATGTTACAGTAAACTGAAATACAGGTAAAACATAACATTGACAAGGAGAGCCTAATCTTGTGGTTCAAATTAAAATTCTCAACTTGCATTATACTTTGAAGCCTATGACAACAAACATTTATGGAGAAATCTACCTTATAGTAGCTCCACTCAGTCTGATTTCCATCTTTATAAGAAAGCGGGTTGTCACTGCAAAACGCCAGCTTTGCAGTAGATACATACAAGACTCCCATTACTGGACCAGCTGACGTTGATAAGTAACATGCAAATGAATCCTGAAGTAGCTCCTCTGGTACAGTCTCAAAGGTTTGCCTAAAGATCTTCTCATAACCACCTTCAGCTAACACCTTTGTTCCTTGGGCAATTCTTCCCATGGCAGCATCAGCAAAACTAGGACCCGTTTTCACTTATTTATAACAAGAAAAGGGAATGTAATTCAATATAGCAGAAGAAAGTCACTGTTTTTTCACAGTAACAGTAACCATAAAAATAAAAAATAAAAAACATAACATCCCACAAATGAGCTTAAGTGGACAAAAGAAACACATAATGCACATTATATGCAATTTACAATATTATCTCTATTGACCCCTAATTATATTCAATCAATGAAAGAAATACAATCCACGTCACACACAAATCAGAGGTCAGTATTAGAGCCACTACGCTTACCCCATTGATCGAAGATTATAAGATATCCACAAGCATCAACTCATGTAGTTATAACATAATTATTGGAGATATTAATATATTAATATCGGTTACCTTGGAGGCTTAGTCCACTATCAATTAAGTTAAACCTAGCTTTGAGCCAAGAACGAGCAAAACTCTCTCCCTCTGCACACACACACAATCTCACTTTAACAATAATATTTTTTATTCTTCTATTTTATAACAGCGTGATATCAAAGGCTAGGGTCACAAATTGGGGTTTTTCAAAAGAGTTATGCTTGCATCACCAGCTGCCACCACCAAACCAAATTGTTATTTCTTCATATTCCCACAGTTTTTGTGAACAATATCAGTCATCAATAGTACTTATGAGTCAAGCTGTGAATACAATTTTATGTTTCCAATCGTCATTATTTTTCAGCCATTTTGTCCCAAGCTCCCCAAATTTATTAATTTTTCATTAATCCCAAGTTTGAATGTTTCTTGGAAATCAACACCTCTAGTGTCTTATTCAAGCTTTTTTTTCCCAATCATTTCACATCATGGTTAAAAGAGAAAAAAATATCCAGAGTGATCACCTTTTGTGCTGGTTTACACTTTACACAATATTCTCTATCACGTGTGACCAAACTTAATCAGATAGTTGGAGATTCATGTGGATCAGCTATCAAATTAGTCTCATCATCATTCTAGAGCCACAGTGTTGGGCTTCTTGTTACAGTTGAGGTATCACGTTGGACCTCATTGTTATTATATCCATTGACAATATGCATCATATTATGATAAAAGTAGTGAATGGGTTGGAAATCAAAATTTTATTTATCATAAGAAAATGTAATCAAGAACTATATGGTAAATACAAATAACATCAAGATTCAAGAGTGTTGTTCATAACAAACACCCCATCACTATTAGAGGTGAAGTAAAACTAAAAACCATCCAAACTGGTTTTTTTAAAATAGAAAGCTAGTTAAACCAGTTATTGAGAAAATAAAATAGTCAAAACCGACTAAATCAGTTTTGATTTCTGTTTTCATTCAACAAACTGGACAAAATGGTTCTATACTGACTGGATCACATTTTTAATTACTACATAATAACTTTTACATACAATATATTATTAATAATACCAATTTACGACTTCTATAATTCTACTTAAAATAAACCATTTGATATTATTTTAATTGATTAATGTTATTTATGTATTATTTGTTAATTTGTTATTGTTTAATGTAGGTAGTAGTCTTTGAAAATTAGAGGTAGACCTCAATGATGTGATTAAATAAACTGTTTGTTGTTCAAATTGACGACTTATGCTTAACATATTGTACTATTAAACAATAACAGTGTTTAATTTTGGGATTTATTTACCTATAATACCAGCTCATAGATGTTAATATTATATTATTATGTTTCACGAGGCTAATGATAAATACTTTGTTACCATAAAAAAAATGATAAATACTTTGCTAAAAAAATTAATATAATAAATGTTTCTGAGCCAGAAAAGAACGGTCAAAGTGAAACAATAAAAATTCAAACAAACTAATCTCAACTGGTTTGGAAATAAATTTAATATTGTCAAACCAGTAAAAATAGTTTGAGATGTGAATTGAACCAAACCAGCCCAAACTGGCCAATTTGCACCCTTAATCACTGCAGGTAATATGGCTTATGGATTCCATCATCACTACACTACCACTATTACAACCAGCTTTACACTCTCACAACGACCAAAACACGGATTAATGATAAACTAAACTGTAGAATTATTTTTCAGCAAAAAACATTTGCTGTTGCTTTCCGTCAAAACAAATGGCGCGCTAGTATGTTCTCTAAAATGATATCAATAGATCGTTCACTAACAGATTTTAAACCTGGAACACCGAGTAAGAAATTTATGTATCCTACAAATTCTCTTACCATATTAAACAGCAACCAAAATAGCAAATCAATGTGTATTTAAAGTGACATTAATCTTTTTTTAGTCCCTGATCCAAAATCTAAACTGCTCTTCTCAGTTCTCACGCCTAAATTCAATCAAAAGTTGAAGAATACACCCGTAGCGGAATCATCATTCATGCCACAAAAAAATCGTTTAGATGTGCCCAACGATGTCAACTAAATGACAAACAATGTACAGCACACAACGCCATGAATCATTGAATCTTCAAATATTTTTATGCGATCATGACAAGACAGGGGATTCAACTTACAATGTTGCCAAGTGTTTCCAGCCAAATCCTCAGCCTTCTTCGACACCTCCCCGACCTTCTTCCCCCATCTCCCCAGCACATTCCGAACCGTGTCCACAGTATCTGATCATTCAAAACAAAAACAAAAATAAAATAAAATCCTAATCTCTTTGCACACGAAAACCGATTCGCTCATTCGATTTGACAATTTGAAAATGAGACCAGAGCTAGGGTTACTGACTCTTGATCGACGCGGAGGTTGAAGATGAAGACTCCGCGGGACGAATATCAACGTACGGATTCGGATTTGAGTTCGTCGATTGCTGGCTCGGAGACGAAGGAGAGGACGAGACCAGCTCCGCGCTCCACCGTACCGATTTCTTCGCCGCCGCAGGCAAAGGCTTAGTCGGATCCTCCGAGGCCTGACTCTGATCCTTAGCCTCCGCGTCGACGGAGCCCATCGATCCCTCCATCTTCACGCTCAGTTGCTCCACCCCGGGCTTCGTCGACCCGGCCGGGTCTTTGCCGGGAAGTTCCATCGACGGAGTCGTGACTTGCAGAGGACGAGAGAGAGTGCACAGGCCGCGTCAGGGTGGCGCGTGATATACAACGACGGAACGCGCGATCGGAGCTTCGATTGAAGTGGTGATCCGATTCGTGCGCGTTTTATGATCACGAAGAAGAAGGAGAGAAGAGAGAGAGAGAGAGCGCGCGCAGCGCAGAATCGCCGGCGGCTTTTTTTATTCGCCAGATTATTTATGGTTTTATTTTGAGATAATCAAAAAACTTTTTTACTTTTATTGTTTAAATTATTTATTATTATCTTATTGTATTAATTTATCATAATTTGGGCTTTACTAAATAACAAAATTTTAAAAAACCATTTGAATTTCTTCGCTAAAAAATGTATTAATTATAAAATTAAAATTAGTACATAATTTAAGTCTAAAAATAAAACTAGCGTGTGACTTTACTAAAACCAGTTTATAAATTCATAACAGTTTATGGGTGATGTTTAATGTAATTATTGATAGAATTTATTTTAATTATTATGTATTTGCTGTAAATGTATGAGTATATCTTTTTAAAAGAATTATATTAAAATTGTATAACCGATAAATAATACATATCAGAATACGAGATCATTAAATAAAAAAATACAAATAAATTATAATTATTCACATTCGTAGTGATTTTATAATAGTATCACAATATAAAAAATTAAAAACGAGTTAAATAGTGACAACGACAGGGTTGAAAAGGTTGCGACACGTGGATGGTGACAGGCGAGAATCAATATCAATATTTAATATACACGAAACAAACGGACATATAGACAATCATAATATTATATCATCAATAATTAATACACACGAGACATATGGCTAGTCAAAGGCTCATAATAAATGGCGTGGTTGGATAGTTACAGCACATCGCCCCAAGGATTACCGCCAAATGAATAATCAGAAATAATATCGATAATAAATATGTAGTTAAATTCTTATTTTCCTTGTATTAATACATCTCCAATTCCATAATAAATATATTATAAAATAAAATTACCATGATATCGTTATACAATCAATGGTATTTTTGCGTGAAAGATTGAATAGTCTATAACTCTGTTCCCTTTTTTCTCCAGTTTTTAAAAAAATTATGAGCTACATCGCCATCACGATTATACAAAAATTATTCAACCTGAACCTTTTAAAACATAAATAATTAGTAATTAAAATTTACATCTAAAGTGCCAGGGTCAATTGTCAATAATTGTTAATAAAACTATTCAATACCTAATTAATGTAGCTCCGCAACGTTGGTAAATAATTGTCACGATGTTTTATGTTTATTAATTGCGGTCAATATCGAACTACGTCATTAATTATGGTACGACAATGGTCACCGGGCACAGGACAAGCTAAACCCATACAACTTATAATAGTTAAAACTATCAACGATTGCAGTTAATATTAGTAGGAAATGTCAGTTAGCGGGTATTTGTCTGTGTCTAAATAATAAGCCTGTGCCTGTCTACCGAGACGGATTCGAATGTTGCCAGCTCCCTCTACTTTTTTATTCCACACACTCATGGTATGAAAATTTGGTATGACAATGCTTCCTTGACTTTTTATGTTTTGTTTTTTCTAAAAAGCCGTAAGAGCAGTTGGACAAATATAAGCTTAAACTTAAACAAAAGTTATGCTTCAAAAAATTACAACAGTTAACTCGAGCGTCATAAATAAAATATTTCTACTAATGAAATTTTAAGTAATAGGACTCTTTATTAGTACACGGTCTAACCCAAATCTAAATGCATCACATGAGAAAACACCATCTTATAAAGTGATGAAGATAAGTATTGAAGTCAATCATGCCTTTAATTAATTGAATGCGTCATTACAAGTCATTGTTTACACGAGTTGAATTTTCTTTCAAGTTAATCATGTCATATGATCAACTAACTTGCATAAATTATTAACAAATTTCCGGTAATAGTTAAACTACTAAACACATAAAATTATAAATTTCAAAAACATGGATTTCTTTCACGTCATTACAACTTCTACATTTATTGTATTCACTGTTATGCACTCTTGTGTCACCATATACCAATAGACTTAAATTTTTCAACCAAAAGTCATTTAGTGAACTTTGCAAACAACTTATAATCTCACAACATCTATGACACAATCCAAATATGCTCTTAATGCTTCTCCATAGTCCGAGCATAAATCAATATGCCGTTAATAAATATCATCATGAATAAATTCAAATATGACACAATTTTGATTTATCAATCACATCAACATTACAACTGCATTTGTAATCCTAAAATGCATCAACAATCATTCATAATGGTGATACTAACAATTAAACACTGACTTTAAAATGTTTCCACATTATACACGAATTAGTGATATACATACTATAAATTGACATTAGAAAACCATTTAACACTCTTGAATTGAACAAATAAACCATTTATTATTGGCAAAGGCTGCATATTTTTTCGTGGTTACTTAATTTAACTTACAGTAATTAATACACAATTGGAGTGAATCATATATTTTCCTAGCAAACAAAACTGAAGCCTCCCATTAAGGGATGCTTCGTTAAATAAAATTATTGATCGATAAATCATCACCTTATTTCTTGAGCTCATTAAGCTTTGCGAGTGTCATATTATATGGTATTATAGGTGTTGTTTTGGACAATAACTCTATTGAAAAGTATGCATTCAACTATAGTGATAATCTATATAGCTTATTCGGAAAGACGTACAGAAATAAGTCCACAATTGAGAAACAATAATGCCTTGCACTCCCTTATTATATCCATTGAAGTTAGATCAACATATATTAGGTCATATCACCCATTGGTGTCTTGGTGGTCTTAATTTACGTGCTTTTATAGTAAACTCTCCCATAAAAGTACATTGAGTTCTATTAGGTGCGTGAAAGGTTACACATCATCGGTAACAATTGATTTGAACTTATACATTGACTAACCATTTTATGTTTAGAAAAACATCTAGACACTAACTCCATTACGAACATATTCCATAAGATGCATACACCTTCATGAGAGACTGGACAATTATGACATATCATATTTAATTTGGGATGAAAGAAATTAAGGGTATATAAAAAGGAAAGAATGAGTTCAGACTTATAAATGGATAAGGGAATAAATAAATAAATAAGTTTAAAAATACTTAAAAAAAATAGAGAGAGGGGGTAAGTAATGTGGTGTATATAGTTTTTATGAGACAAACAAGTCATAGAAAATAATATATTAATAATGAAACATCCTATCATTATAGTATAACTTCACACGTGCAAATGTTCACACAAATTATTTTAAAATCAATAAAATAAATTATAAATATAAAAATTCGTAATATTTTTTTTTAAAATTTTGAATTTTAGTAAATTTTTAATTATAATTGGAAAATTTTTGATGAAATTATTTTTTTTTTCCGGTAATCAAATGAAGAAATAGGTAATAAAAAGTTAGTAAACGCTATTTGATAAAACGATAAATGATAATTCCCATTCTAGTTGTAATAATAAATTATTACATTTTAAATTTAATTTGATTTTAAAATAAGTTAATTTATCTTTTTAAAAAACTGAATTACTCATAATAACGACTTATATTTAAAAAAAAACATAACTTAAAATTATAATTCTTTTTCATTACAATATTATAAATTTTATTATTTTAGAAATAAATTGATTACCCCAAGTTCTGAAAGTTAATTTATACAATATTATAATAATATTTTTTATTACATTTTATTTTCGTTATAAATTTCATGCTAACCAACATACATAACATTTTCGTTATAAATCTCATGTTTTAATGTTTGAGAGTGTGAGGGCATTATTATAAAAATTTAAAACAATGGTTCCATCATTTTTTTTTTCAATTTTTTAAAATTGTATTTTGATAGAATCAAAATACAATCCCAATGCAATTAGGGGATTAACAGTTCGCCACGCCACAAATAAGGAAAACCCTAGACCGCCGCGAAGGCGACGACGGACCCTTCCTTTTTCTTCAGCCTCCTGCAATGGAGCTCTGCACATCCTCAGCAGCAGCAACAGCAGCTCTAACGAGTCTCCATCTCCACAGGATCGAAAACCGTACCCTCACCAATCTTCGATTCCACAACACAAGTCCCAGATTTTTTTCTCGTTCGACCTCTGGTATGTGATTCGGACGCGCATGGAACCCTAGGTGTTGGGTTTATGCTGTTTTTCCTTGCGTGTTCTCATGCGTGCGAATGGTGTTTCTAGTATGAAATTGTTAGCCATTTTCGTTTCGATTCTGACGCTGTGTTTGGGTTTGTTTGGATCGAATCCCCAGTGTCTAGTCTAGTACAGGGGCGTGCGGTTTGGAAATGTAGCGTAACTTAGAGGTTTTTGCTTCCCTGTTAGAGTTTTTTGCATATGTGGTGCTTTTGGGATGGTAGTGTTAGTTGTTGGACTGTTGTTATCGATGCCGTCTGGAAATGAACAATGCTAGGGTCCCATTTATATTTTTATAATATAGACATTGTCTCTATCTTTTTCACTTGCTACTGATGGTGAATTTGTCGCTTTGATCTCCTTTCTGTGCTTAAAATTTATTAATTTATTTTGATCCATTTGTTTCTGAGAGGGGATTCATTGCCGTTGTCTCTAATTGTGCGATGGTAATATTGTTGATGCCATTTTGAACCCCATGTTTGGATGGATGGAGCATCTATGCCTCTGGCGAGGAAGGATCATGTGCCCCCATACATATAAATATATATTTTTTTTTTTTTTTTCTCGCTTGTATACCCTTTGCCTTTGTCTGTGTGTATCTGCACTTGCAAAAATCTGTCAGTTCATTTGTACGACTTTCTGCTAATAGTACAATTGTTTCTTATATGCTTTCTCGAGGCTAGGATTTGCCATTACTAGTTATTTGCAGTTGAATATTTAGAAGTTCATATGATGATATTAATTTGACAAGTATAGTACACAGTGAATGCAATGCAAACCTGATGTTATTCTAAATCAAGTATAGTTCACAATGAATATTTTATTCACGTGCCTTTCTTCTGTATAATTTTATTTTAGGTGATCCTTGAAATTTGGGCTTTCAGCTGTCTTTTGAATCTCAAATCTATCTTCTTCTAATTTAAACCTGGGCAGTGTTGGTACTTGGTATACTGTGAGGCTAAATACTTCACGCAATCAATTGAATTATTGAAACCAACATAAATTATACATCTGCCGGACTTTATCCCTTCAAAGGGTTAAGACACATTTATAGTTTTCAAAGTTCTTTTATGGCAGTCAAAATCCATGAAACACGAGTCTGCATATACAGAGAAGTCTCCACCTGATTGTCTGTTGTGATTTTCCCGCTTGGACATAAGCTGCTCAATTTACTTGTTCAGGGTCCTGGCTAACATGTTTTGTTTTAACTTATAAATTTGTCTATGTGTTTCAGACTTTCAATATCAGGTCATTGTAATATTTATTATAATTACTGGAGTGTCATGATGAAGCTTTCAATGTTTATGAAATAATTATATTTACAACTTGAATTTACACCTTCATTTCATCAAAAACAAAAATACAGGATTAAGCTATTCGATTAAAGTTTCAGTGAGGGATGGGCAATCTGAAGAAACGTCCAGTGGATCTACCCAAACTTATGAAGGAAAACTTGATGGTTTAGTAACAATAAAAGATGATTCAACTCCAATTAAAGGGAGCTTCCAGAATGAAACTATGGAAAGAAAAACATCCCAAGAGGATCCTCCCACTGATGAACAAGCACAGGGATTTGATTTTTTGAATAAATTTGATATAAAGGTTAGTTTCTTATTGTTTCAGTTTCTGTTTTACTATAGCTGCCTATAACTCCTTTTTTGAATTAGCATTCATTATTGTTTTTGAAGATAATCCTTCTATGTAGATGCTTTAATTTTTTTTCCCGACATGCCTCATGAAATATAATCCTAAGTAGTTAAGTAACACAATACTTCAAGCTCTTCTGTCTTTGCCATTATGCCATTTGTGTTGCTTTGTAATACTATTATTCCATTTGCAATTAGTAATCATTAATTTTGAAGATAATAATAAACTAGTTGCCATAAGGATTAAGGATGCAATATGAGCTCAACTTGGATGGGTTTTACCCAAATAATAAAATCTTTGCCACACAAATTAAGTATGGGTTTGGTATTGGGTTTAGGTTTTAAGGTATACAAACCAAACATAGCTCAACTAAAAAATTGAGCAAGACGTAAATTGTTTTTTTTTTTTTAAATTAAAGTTCCAAATCATGTTCACCCATATAAGCATAGAAGAAATGCAAAATAGCGTCCCATCCGCCTCATTTTGAAGCAAAAGGTGCAAGCTTTGTGTACTGACAATGCTCAAATTTAATATAATATTGGGTAAAGATATTTAAGGTACTTGACGCCGCAATTGCCTATTTTCACTCCTCCAGCAGTGTTACATGGCTTATTATTCATTTCTTGAGACTAAAATGTTCGGTATTGCTGTTTTTGTTGTAATTCAATAGTCTTTAAGATATTTAAGGGCCTTGGAGGATGTGACATTAGGAGGGGGGATGATGGCAGTCCTTGAGGCAGTCAGGGCTGCTGCGGTTCGGTGCTGTTGGATGGAGGTAACCAATTAATGGTAACCGATCGCCCAAAAGAGATGAAGAGAAGATAGAAGAGAAAAGAGACAGAGGAGGCGGATTGGGCAGTTTGTGAGTGAGGCATGTAGCTTTGGTCGCAGAGAGAAGTTGAGACATGAGAAGAATGAAAATGTTTTATGGAAATCAGTAAAACGTTTTACGCCATTTACATGCGCTTTATCCATCCATTGACTGGAAAAAAAATTTACATTGACTTCTCATTTTCCTCCTTACCAAACTTCCAATTTCTTAGAAAATATTTTTCGTAAAATATTTTACCTCCATTCAAACAAAACCGAGCCTAAATCTACATCGCTGATATCCTGGTATTAGATATTTTATAGACGGGCTTTTATATTATTCAAAATATTCTACTTGCAGCTGGACACTGAAGATGGGCCTAGGATTATCCTATATGGAGGTAGTGCATTGGTTGCAGTTTGGCTAGCATCTGTGGTTGTTGGTGCTATTGATTCTATACCTGTGGTGAGTGTTCCATTACTGATGATAGATAGCTATTACGCATAAGCTGTTACTGCTCTTCTCCTGCTAACAGTCTCTTTGTGCCTGTGTGATTGAGTGAATCAGTTTCCTAAGTTGATGGAACTTATAGGTGTCGCCTACTCAATCTGGTTCGGCACCCGCTATCTTTTATTTAAGGTAAGCAGCTGAAATTCCTGGTATTTGCTGTGGTTAAGTGGTTATCTTCTTTGTGGTGTTTTACTCGTATGTAACTTTGCAGAGGAACCGGGATGAGTTGGGGGTCAAACTCGACGAACTCAAGGAGCAGGTTCTTGGTTTAGACAAAGACTAAATCGGGCTGAGATGGGGGGCGTACATTATTTTGATTTGTGTTTTGTCTGTGGTTGCAAGTTTAGACGTCTTTATAATGCTTTTTCTGTTCGGTTGAGAAAGCATGGAGCACGAATTTGTTTGTCATTAAAGTTCCATTTATGCCATCTCTAGGTCTGTAGTTCTAGTTTTTTTTCCCCGCCTCAATATTGCTTTCGGATTGTAAGATGAGACCCGCGGTTAGATTGTCATTGTAATGTAGTGTCAAACTTTTTTTTTTGTTTTTAGTGGCATGTAGAAGCATGCACGCATGGAGTGGGTATGTGGATAAATATTTGTCACGCCCTTTTCTTATGTGACATTTATGCACAGATACTCATTAAATAAAAACAAAATTATAAAGAAAAAAGACAGTGAGATACGCAAGGCAAGTCGAACACATTCGATTACGTATATAGGATTTGGGGTTCAGGTATCTAGGACTTCTATGATGTCTTTTACTAGGAACATTTTGGTTGTGTTGCGGAACATTATGACTGCAGTTGAAAATCTCAATTATTAATTTGCTTAAATTAAGAATTGTTTGGTACATTTGTTGAATCATACATGCGTTTAGGTATGTGTTCCTGGAAATTGTCTCTCATATCAGTACCCTTGGCCCTTTGTCATCGGTGCCTAATCGCACTGACGTGTATAGCAGTGATTCAAGACTAGCATTCCTCCTCTCATATGCATATACTTGAATGAACACTTTCAATTTCGTCCCTGTCAAATGCCTTTTTGTCAGAAGCTACATAAAAGTATAAGAATAATGTGACATGATATTTGGATCAGTTCATAGGTGACATTATAAATTCAAAAGATTTGGTTATGACCCATCACGTTTTTCTGATTTTATAATGAGGTTTCACTTTTGCCCTCTCACGGGCAAAAGTAACTGTTTTTTTAATTTAAAAAATGACCCGACTGCGATAATTTTGTCCTCCCACTCATCCGTCTCACTACGACCAGATCAGCCTAAGGGCGCCCAAAGTAACTGTCTTTGTATTTGATTGCCCCCAGATCAGCCCGAGGGTGGAGACAACAAAACAATTGCTTAGGGGGAACTTTGAGACATTTGTTATGAATACCGGTGATCGCACTTTAGAGTGTGTTGATCTATTGCTGTGTTATTTTTTTTTTTTACTGCGTCGGTCTGTTGAATCTATTCATTCAAGAGGCATTAATATGCGAATGACTCAATTACTTTAACTTTGGAATGACCATCGGAGGTTGGTCAATTATAGCTTGTTTCATTTTTCATTAACAAAGATGAAAATTAATGAAAAATATGAGATCAAAATTTTAAAGAATTAATCACCCATTTATAGACCAAACACATGCACGGCCAAAGGGTATGAATAACTCAATAATTCATAATCTAACACAAAACAAACTCAAATAAACAACCTCATGGATTGTGTCATGTATGATTTTAAATTATTTTCCATAATTTTTGTAACCGACTCATACAGCCACTTTCCGTTATTATATGCTACTAGTTGAGGATTCTAAACTCTACTTTTAGTTATTAAAATTTTGTTAATCCGCTCCACTCTGCTCATGAGTCATGAGTCATGACCATGGTTTTATAAATATTATTTATTGTGCCCTGACTTGGTCTGCTTTCCCAATAAATAATATTTATTTTGTCGTTTCGACCCATTTCTTGTCTTGATCGCCAGGTACGCGCATCATCAGTCAAGGGGTATTATAGTAAATTGAGTAGCATTTGCCGGACTGGAAAGCAAAGCACATGCCGTCGAGGACTTTAGGGGACCCAACTTTTACCGTACCCACGTCGCCTCACCCGCGGAGGCACAGGGATCGCGTGCACCGAAAACAACGACAACGACCCAAACAACACAAACAAACAGGAGAGAGAGAGAGAGAGAGAGAGAGCCACCGTTTATTGAGAATGCGACTCCGGATATGCCCCGACAAAAGGCGCGCGCGGGACGTTTTGATGGGGCGTCAATCCAACGGCCCTCCATGAGCCGTGTTGTTCGCGCCCGCAATCCCAGGGGGCACCTTGCCGTCCATTCTCGTTCTTCTTCTCTCGTTTATTCCACATTTCAGGCCCCAAACATCATGTTTTGTCCATGTCCACCCAACGAATTGTATGTATGGTAATGTTTATAATTTGTTACGAGTTGAATATATAAGTGTATATTTGATTGGAGTATTTATATTTATATTTTAAAAAAAATCTAAATCCTCTGAATTAAAAATAATTTTTCATCGGTTAAAGACAATCAAATCTTAATTTTAGGGGTCCACTTGAGGATTTGGGGCTACCTGGTTAAAATTTTAAAACATAATAATAATAAGTAACAATATATAATAAGTTAGTGAAAGTGCCAGATTTATCATTGATCATGGAACAGCTGTATACATGATACCTTTTCCTCTTTTTTTTTTTTTTTTTTTTTTCCGCACTACCATGATATTGTCGAAAGATATAATAAAATAAAACTAAGATACAAACCACTCAAAAATTTATGATACTCTATAATTTTTTTTTATAATTTAAATATAATTTAAGAATTTTGATAAAAATATTTTTCTTCAAAATGAAATTTTAAAATAGAGAAGGTTTTTTTAATTATAATTACTATTTATCTTTTAAATAAAAATTTAATATATTTCTGGATATATTCACACTACTGATGTGTATGAAAAAATAATGAAAAACAAAAAGTAATTTAAAATAATAATAATAAAAATAAAAAATAATAAAATATTATTTATAATTCAAAATAGAAATAAAAGATATAGACCTGAACCGCATATATTCATTAATTATTATTTCTACTTTAATATCAGTTAGTAAGTTTACGTTAGTAATTAATAATAGCAATTCAGCTCTCCTGTCACCAATCTCGTTTTTTAAAAATATAATATTTGAGCCTTTCTGTGTGATTATTTATATATATATAGTAAAATATTTTTTGCATTTAAAAAAAATAAAATAAAATATTTTTCATAGCTTCAAAAAAATACAGAGCAAAGAAGGATTTTTTTTTTGGTTTAATGGGTGGGGGGAGCTGAGGTCGTTAAAATAGAAAAAGAGGTCTTTTGTACAGAGAGAAAGAGAGTGGAGTGGAGAGGCCGAGAGGAGAGGGGGGAAAAAACATTATAATTTGGGCGTTTCAACTTCTGTCACCTCCGATTCATTCTTATTACGTGGTTCTCGCATATGGAAGCAACGTTCACACATTGTGATTCCTCGGGTTCTCTCTCTCACATCCGCATCCCGATACTGTAATCTTCTGCTTTGTTCGCAGCTAATAAGCAAGTGTGTTTAGCGATTTGGGTGCGAGATTTTCTACTGTAAATATGGGCAATTTTGGTTAATGGGTTTCGTTCAATTCATCGGTACTGTGATCTGAAGCCTCAAATCTCCGTGATCGACCGGGGAAAAGGCGTGAGACCCGGTACGCTAAAAACCCAAAATCATTATAATCTCACATGTTACATTTACAAGAATCCTAGTGTTTTTACAGTGAAATTGTTAAGGTTTAGGCATATCTATTGGCCATTTTTTTTTATTTTGATTTTGATTTTGGTTTTTGTGTTACGGGGAGAGGAAACAGTACTCGAAGATCAACAATGTTCACACAAGGCCTAAATGGAAGTTCCCTGCGATGGGCTCAGGAGGTGAGTACACACTCCTCTCGTTTTCGATGTTCTTAGTCATGAATGTAGGCTATGTAGCTAGAGTCGTAGCTGCATCTCATTTGTTGTTCTTGTTTTCCATGTTTATAATCGTGGAATAAACTTAGTAAATGTTGGATTCAGGACGGTGGATTCAAGAAGGGTAAGGTACCTGTTTATAGTGGCATCCCTACAATGCCGGCGTCCTGGGGACCCACCGTGAATATCCGCTTTGAATCGGACATGGAAATGTCATCTGATTCGGAAGGCGAAGTGTATGTGTATGGAGACCGATACTCGCTGGATTCGTCACCACAGGACGATAAACACGGCAGTGGGGTGAGCTCTAGCGGCTCTGTTCCTTTGGGTCTGCATAAACAGGGGCGTGGTTCTACCAATTATGAGTCCTCGGATTCGGGAGCGAGAGCAAGAGGTGGTGGCGTAGTTCATAGAAAGATGGATCCATCTGCTGGATTTTACTCAAACGCTAATGGCTCTAGTCAGGTGGTATTTCTTGGGGTTGTATAGACAAATTAGTGCATTTCCTATCACGGCCCCTAATTGGTGTTGTCAGCTGTTGGCCATATATTCGTTCTGTTTACTGTAGTAAAATTGATGTTGGCTGTTTGAATTTCAGTATATTATATTGTTGGGTTTGGTGGGATTTATAGGTTAGGTTAGTAAAGTATTTACAATGGCATTAGAAATGATGGGATTTGATAAGGATTAACTAATGCTATGCTAATGTTTGGTAGGTGATAAGATTAAGTATTACAATGGGATAATTTAGGATTTCTTTTTACGCTTTCTATTTGAAAAGTAAATAGCTATGTATTTCTATTTCCTATCCATGGACTGTCGAACAATCTTGGTAACATCAGCAAGATAACCCTTACCATCCTCTATTTTATCCCACACCTCTCCTTTAGCCCACCTGCCAAACGCAGCATAAGAATTCTTATATGGATTAGTTATTGCAGGATGTTGGTAGGGGAGGAAACAGAAATAAGGAGCACTCAGAAAATAATCTTCCCAGTGCACCGCCACTCAATGGATCTTATCAAGATTTTGGCTGCAAAGCTGACCAAGTTCCTACTTGTGGAAACACTAGTACATCTGCCACCAGATATTATGTAAATAAATCTGAAAGCAAGTTTACCGATGCAAATGCACAAGGCACTGGAAATAGGAGCGACCAATCATTAAGGTGTGTAGAGTAGGGGTAGGAGAGGTGGATTTTCCTATGTGTGCATGCCCATAATTGTTTTGTAAATTCTCGTGTAAAATTCATCAACCAATTTGGGCTTCTTTTTTTTCTTGGTGGTTTGCAGGAATTCAACTAGTGTGGAAGGTGCTGCTCCACTTTCCTTACCTGCTCGTCTGCCCACATTTCATGCAAGGTATTTAAACCAACATCTGGGCCTAGATCCTGATTTTGAATCTAGTATTATTTTTTACTGTAGGTTGATCCACATCTACCTGATAATGAAGAACATTTTAATATTTGTTTATTTCATTGAATCAATATATTAATGCCTGGTTATGCTATATTTTTGTGTTCTTCTGTTATTTGGATTTAGTGGGCAAGGTCCATGGTGTACCATGCTTTCATACGATGCCTGTGTTCGGCTATGTCTACGCTTGTGCTCGAAGGGTTCTACAGAGGCGCAAATATTTTTGGATAATGAATGTGCGCTACTACAAAATGCATTTGGGTCAGTCTTAGCCATTTTGAATATTCTTTATTCCTATTGTAAATTCTTTAAATTTATCTGAAGTTGTTGCTTTTTTCATTAATATTATTTATTTATTTTATATCAATTTTCATACATAATTTTTCTTTTTGTATGACAAATGATATATCCCAGGCATTTTGTTGTGGATGCAGTGCTAGGAGTTTTTGTAGTCTGACTGCTTAATCCCACATTATGCCATTGAGAACTTAGTGAAGAACTAAGTACAGTAGCATAATTTTTCAATTTAAATTAATTATGCTGTTATTTTTCTTTATGGAATAGTTTGCAAAAAGTATTACTACAGCCTGAGGAAGAGCTATTATTGGAACGGCCATCACAACTAGTTCGTGAGAGTACCACTTCAAAAACGAAAAAAAACCTGGGAAAAATGAAAGTACAAGGTACTATTTAATCTATCATTTTGACTTTTTTGATTGTTTTTGGTGGTTAGCATTTCAAGGCGTCTCTATCAGCCATCTGAATTATTTGCTATGATACAGTGCGAAAAGTGAAAATGGATATAGATCCGCCGACTGGATGCAGTTTTCCATCTTTAAAGTCTCCAAATCTAAACATGGAATCTGTTCGGGTCCATGTCACTAACTTCACATCAACACTTTCTTCTGGATGGAAGGCTCTTAAGAAAGTTCGTGTGACTAGTCATGCTCCTGAAAATGCATCCTTCTCACAGAAAAGTTTGTCATATTTGAATGCTGGCATGAAAGAGGTTGTTGAGCTCATAAAAAGTGGTGTTACTGGTTTGCGTGGTAGTTCCTCATCCTATGATGTAGTATCAGGTGTGCATATCCATATTTTCTTCATTGGAATTTATAATTATAATTTTCACACAATCCTTTTAATGCCTTTACATTTTAGTTTTAATATTCCTGCAAATTCACTAGGAATGGGTAATTATTGCTGAATTAAATGTCAGATAAGAGTGATGTGGTTAAGGCTGTTCATTATTCGGTAATTTCCCAATTTATTGAATCAATTTGGGAGGAAATTTTGAAAAAAATGGGAAAATGAAAAAAATTCTAGAAAATATATTATTTTGGAAAATTAAATAACGTAATAGTAAAAAAACATTAGACATTTTTTTTTTCAAAAGATGAATTGAAAATTGATAAATTCTGAAAATGGATGTTTAAAAGCTCTTTTTCTCCAAATGCTGTAACTGCAAGACAATTGTAGAATTCTTTGCTTATCATAAATTAATACCATTTTTTGGTTTTATCAGAAACTTATTCTTGCCTGTTGAGATTAAAGAGTTCTTCTGAAGAAGATGCAGTTCGAATGCAACCTGGATCTGGTGAAACTCATTTATTGTATGTGAATATTCATATCCTACACTTTTTGTCTGTTCCTATATTTTTGTTCTTAATACTGGTGAATGGTTTCTGGTTTCTTGGTTATTCATTGCACAGCTTCCCTGATAGTCTTGGGGATGATTTGATAATTGAAATTCAAGATTCGAAAGGAAAATATGTTGGGCGTGTTCTTGCCCAAGTGGCTCTTATAGCTGATGATCCGGTAAGGTTGTTTCTTGGATGAATCAATTGGAAATTATGTGCTTATACATGTTAAATGCTGATGCATTATCATTGGAAGGCAGAGTGATAAGCTTCGCTGGTGGACCATATATCGAGAGCCAGAGCATGAACTTGTTGGTAGAACTCAACTTCACATCTACTATTCAAGTAGTCCTGATGAGAATAGTCATCTTAAGGTAAGCATGTGATCTAGACTATCATTGTTGAACTGTGTTTTGATTCTTATAGTGTGTATTTACAAAAACAAATAGCTTGGATACTATTAAAGCTCATCCCTAGGTAACCTGATTCCAGTTCAAATTTGGTATGCTGTGCTCCCAGTAATGTAGATTGATATTTATAAGTATAAATATAATAGTATCTGCTATGTCATAATAATTTAAATTTACCCTTAAAACTGTTGATAACTTTCAAACCAAACCAAATCAATTAGTCTTAATCTCAATAATATGAGATTGGGTATATATATCAAAACATACATAAAGTTTATATTAGTTCAATATTAATCAAATTAGTTCACAAGTTTACATAAATTTGTATAAATTAGAAAATGCTTATCCAACAAAGAAGCTATATTTAAAGAAAGCATTGTGGATAATGTAGCTCAGGCAAAGAGCTAGTATGTTTTGCAGTAAGGGTTGTAAAAGTTTGTGTTAATTGAGAGACAAATGAGAAAATTTATTACAATAATAGGGTGAGATTTTGAGGTCATCAATAAATGATGATCTATTAGTCCCGTATTGTACTTTCATGGATCATAAGCTTTGAGTATGTTGTGCTTTTGTCTTTTGGTAAATTTACCATCCATAAACTTAGGAATAGTTATCTTACTTGCATGCCTGCAAAAGCTAACCTACTTCCTTTTGCTCCTAGTGTGGTTCCATTGCAGAAACAGTTGCTTATGACTTGGTTTTGGAGGTTGGAATGAAAATTCAGCATTTTCAACAAAGAAACTTGTTGCTTCATAACCCATGGAAGTGGTTACTGACAGAATTTGCATCTTTCTATGGTGTATCTGATACATATGCTAGACTCAGGTATTAGCATCTGATGCACTTGCTTTATGCTACAAAAAGTAAATGATTCACCATTGTCAAAATTTTATTGTCATCTCATTACTTGCACTGTTCTGATGGTGTCTAAAATGGGATGTCTTTCAGATATCTTTCATATATAATGGACGTTGCCACGCCCACTGCAGATTGCCTTGTCTTGGTTCATGATTTAATATTTCCTGTGCTTATGAAAGGTGACACCAAGAAAACTTTGAGTCATCAAGAGGTAAAATTAATGTGGTGTTATATTGGTTCTTTTGATGTATTAGGTACCAAGAATATCTAGGGGATGATCGGCAGTTGACAAATTCATATTTGAACATAAAGTGTAGAATAGCTATTTGTGCCAAGTTTTTCTTCCTGTCCATGTATCATGTTTACTGATGGGTTTTTCATGTTTTAATTTTCACTGTATTCCCTTAGTTTCTAATATTAAATATTTTATTCATAAGAGTACATATTTTGCATTTTTATTTGTGTATTCTCAACTAAATAGATTATAACATTGCACATGATATGTATACTTATATTTTATTGTTAATGCACTTCCAGAATCGCATCCTTGGGGAAATTGTGGATCAAGCAGAGCAAACTCTCTCTCTGGTGTTTGAAAATTATAAGTCACTTGATGAGTCATCATTATCTGGGATGATGGAAATTTTCAGGCCGGCAACTGGGTTGGCTCCTCCTGCTTTGGAACCTGCTATAAAACTGTACACTCTTATACATGATATATTCTCTCCTGAAGTACAGTTACAGTTATGTAAATATTTTCAGGTAGTAAAAGTTGTTTTGTTAATAACTCTAATTGTATCTACACATCTATCTGCTTTTCCTCAAACGCTAATGTTGTCCAGGCTGCTGCAAGGAAGAGGTCAAGAAGGCATGTGGCAGAAACAGATGAGTTTGTTTCAGCGACTAATGAGAATGCGATGATGGATTCAATGACTCTTTGTACTGCTTATCAGAAGATGAGATCTCTTTGTTTAAACATGAGAAATGAAATTTCCACTGACATTGATATTCATAATCAGCATATACTTCCCAGGTGAAAGTGGTTCAGTTTTCTGTGATTTCATGATTGTTTTAACAAATATTTTGGAGTTCAACTGCCAGTGATCCACTTATACCTTTTTGCACCCTGCACTTTTAGTGTTACTGCATTGATTTTTTTTTTTTATTTTTTTTTGTAGTAGAGAATAAGGCTATGTACAGAAAATGTAGTGCACGAGTTACTCTGCAGTTTATCAGCTTTTGTCTTTTTTTTATTTGCAGTGATCTGTAACAGATTTTGTCTGAAGGCTTTTGTCTTTATTTCTTTATCATATTTTAAAATTTTGGCATCATTATATTAGACATGTTGGTATCTCTTCTCTTCTCTTCTAAAACAATTGCAAAGTCGTGAAATGTGTTAGATAAAATTTTTAATGTAAGGGCTGGTACTATTCACTGGGAGGGGCACAAAAAATAAAGAGGCTGTTGCCATGCTCTCCGTTGCATTGGCTTCCATTAAAAGAGTTGGATGTTCATACGCCCCTGGATGCTGATCAGTGTTTCATTCTTATATGCTTTTGCAGTTTTGTGGACCTTCCAAATCTCTCTTCATCGATATACAGTTTTGAGCTTTGCAATAGAATACGTGCATTCCTTGTTGCATGTCCTCCTCCTGGGCCCTTAACTCCTGTGGTGGAACTTGTTATTGCAGCAGCAGACTTCCAAAGGGATCTTGCCGACTGGAACATTGAGTAAGTTTTCCCTTTTTTGACTTCTGTATTGTCCTTATCTATTTAGTTTAATTTTTGTCTTGATTTTCTCTTACTTGCGGTCTCTATTAGTCACGTGAAAGGGGGAGTTGTGGCAAAGGAGCTGTTCCACTCTTACATAAGCCACTGGATTAAAGACAAGCGCCTCACTTTTCTTGACCTATGCAAAGGGGATAAGGTATGAAATGGCATAAGTTTTATAGTTGGGATACTACTATGCATTTTGGTTTTGTTGTGCCAGTTTCCAAACTCTGTTACTTTAAACAAATATGTGGAACAATTCAGAGATGTACAGTTTGGGGACTTAACCACATATCCGACTTGTTCCAATAGATCTCGTTTTGATAATGTGGGAAAAATCAAATAAAACCATTTCCGATCATGCTTTGTATTTGTAGTTCGCTTTTGCTTGAAATTTTAAAGTCCATACTCGTGTTTGTTAAATTATGTATAAATATTTAAAATCTGCCGGTGGGCCAGTAGTTCAGGCTGTTGCCCTAAGTTCATAATAATAATGAGGCTACTGATACCATGCTTCAGGGTTCAGGTTGTTAAATGATTAAAGGGGAGGAAGGGGGATACAAAGGGTGAAGGATTGAGGGAGACAGACCAGGGTTTGAAAGATCAGAGTGGTGGGTTAATTTTGAAATATTATACATGGAGTTTCCAAATAAGGTAGGGCTGAACGCAAATTGTATAGTAAGTAATAAAACGAGAAAATTTTTGAAGCAAACTCAATGAAACACCAGTTAATTTGTAGGGATTGAAGATAGTTTATTCCAACTCTTAGGTCAGTGTCAGTACCGTTATTGTTTTTGATATTGCATTTTGTGTGCCATTGAGATATATGTCATCTAGCACAACTCTTCTCTTCTTTTCCTTTTTCCCCTGGGGGTGGAGATATGACCAAAAGAGATTTTACTTGCAGGTAAAATGGTCAAGTGTTAGAGTACAACACTCAACCACTCCATTTGTTGATGATATGTATCAGCAACTGACTGAAATGCTGAAGGAATATGAAGTCATCATTTCTCGTTGGCCAGAATATATTTTTCCCTTGGAAAAAGTATGTCAAATATTTCTTCCTACCCTCTTAACATCATCTTGTAATCTTTTGTGGGAGTTGTTTGAATGAATCTACAGACGTCTTCAATTTCTGTCATTGAGTGGAATTTAAGTGAACAGCCATTGTGGATATAACTTCCTGTACATAAGATGGTCATTTTTAGGTGAATCTAAATTAGGGTTCCTCATGATGTGCTGTCCAAATAGAAGAGTAAAATCACATTTGTGCCTGACTTGATCTATTCATGCTTCTTTTGAAAGGCGCTAGCAGATGTTGAGAAGGCTATTATGGAAGCTCTGGATAAGCAATATGCTGACGTATTATCTCCACTAAAGGAAAATTTGACATCAAAGATATTTGGGCTCAAATATGTGCAGAAATTTGCCAAGGGAACAGTGTGTACCTATACAGTCCCTGATGAAGTGAGCTTTTGTTTCTCAAGTTCACACTCAAAAACTTCTTTCTTTCATGAAAATCAAATTATATTTGTAATTAAATTTATCTATATTTCAGCTTGGTATTCTTTTGAATTCCATGAGAAGAATGATTGATTTGTTGCGGCCCAAGATAGAATCCCGGTTCAAGTCTTGGGGATCGTACATTCCTGATGGTGGAAATGTTCCAGGAGAGCATCTAAGTGAAATAACTGTGATGTTGAGAGCTAAATTCAAGAATTATTTGCAAGCAGTTGTGGAGAAACTCGCTGAAAATGTATGTACTTTTACATCATTCTTTTGTGGGGCGAATGTGTTCAATAATCAAAATGACTACTGGACATGCGAGATTTTAGGGTCCTAAATAATAATTTTTGGTTAGGTAATTCAGTATGCTATTTAGTGATGTTGATAGTGTGATAAAAATCACATCATAGGACTAGCTCAATCTTTTCAATTTCAAGATTCTTGTTTAAATTGATGACCCTCACTCATTCCTGATTGAGTTCCTTGCTTGGTCTTAACACATATTTAGATTAACATTTGTTTGGTGTCATATATCTGTATGCAAATCTTTTCTTTGGTGGTATTATAAGATTTACATTAGTTCCTAGGCTGTCCTATGTGTCATATATCTCTTCTGGTATTCATATGGAGTGTTAAAAAAATTTCCTTTCATTGGGAGTAATCATTTATTTGCAAATATAACTGTATGCAGACCAGGATGCTGAGTATGACTAGACTGAAAAATATTGTTAAAGGCTCGAAAGAAACTGAAGTTGAATCAGATTTGAGGAGCAGAATGCAGCCTTTGAAAGATTTGCTGACCAATACAATAGATCATCTCCATAGCGTCTTTGAAACTCATGTTTTCATATCTGTCTGTCGAGGTTTCTGGGATCAAATGGGGCAGGTAATCTATACATGAAAGCATGAACGCAAACTTAACAGGGTTTTAATATCTTTTGTAGCATATTGCCTTATTCCTTTGTGTTTCAGGATATACTACGTTTTCTGGAGCATAAGAAAGAGAACAGGTCCTGGTATAATGGCTCGCGAATAGCAGTTTCTGTAAGTTGTTCCTTACCTCCAATTCTCCACTAGGCTCTGATTCTCCCCCTACTACTGCTATTGTCAAGTGTTAAAAGCAATGCTGAGTTCTCTGAGTCTAGTTTGGACTGGTGGGATATACAACAATGACAGCACTCGCTAAAACCAGAGTTCTCATTTTTCAAAATTTAGGAGCTAGTGCAAAAGATTATAATTTCCTCAGATTTACCATACAACAGTTTTGAATTTTGATACATGACCCAGAAAAGTGGAGACCTTAATTGTTTAAATATTGGCTTCACAAACCCATGTTCTCACAGGTTGACACCTACGGTCTCCTGAAATTGTTTTTAGTGCTTATATCTTTTTCTTCAATACATAATCTTGGGTTTGTAATGAGTGAACTATTGAATCTGCAGATTGTAGATGATATATTTGCATCACAAATGCAGCAGTTGCTGGGCAATTCCTTACAGGTGAAGGACGTGGAGCCACCGAGGTCTATAGTGGAAGTGCGGTCCATGCTCTGCAAGGATGCCCAGACTCAAAATGATGATTACTATTACTAGAATTTCACAATTGAAGGATGGTTGGCATTTATGATTTATGATTAAAAGGCCGCAGTAGCCAGGAGGTTCCTCTCAATTTTGTTCTAAGGCGTGAGAGTGGAACCTTATGCCATGCTTCATCGACAAATAGATCATGGCATTCACTGGCTGTCATGTTTCTCTATTTTTCCTTAGGTGAAGAGAAGAGTTGGAGATGTTGTTGATATTTCCTTAGGTGATATATATATATATAGAGTGAATAATGTTTACCTATAAGTTTTTTTTGTTCAGGTTTCTTGTGCACACCTGACATGTTAGCATTGATTAGTTTTTGATCAAATTACTGGTTTAAGAAAATATTAATATATCAGTTATGCACTACGTACAAGTCTTTGTAAATAGACTTTTTCATACATATACACAGATATCCTTGGGGTAAACAATGTGTATGGCATGCTTGTCTAATGCTTCCTTCTTTCCTCTTTCCTTTTTTTAGTTCATGAGTAGTAAATCCAGCGGCTTATCTTAGTCATCTAGTGCGTTAGCGTTATTATATGTGCCAATGCTGTATTCGTTGTTTTTATTATTAATCTAGAGATGTTTTTGGCCATTTGTAATTGTTGTCATATGGTCGTTTCGTAGTTTGACCGAATGCATTCGTTTTAGCTGCTCTAAAGTTCTCAGTATAAAAAGCACGGGGCGGATCAAGTCTATATATATATATATATATACTTTTAGAGAATAGCGATGCACATCTTTGGAATCAATATCAAATAATTACGTGCCCAAAATTTTGTAATCTTGTGTGTGTGTGTGTGTGTGATTGGCAGATACACGTGAAATCAACCTAATGTTTTCAAAATTGAATCGAAACCATTCAAAAAATTAGTGATTTTTTTTCAAATAATCAAATCATTGCATGGCATAGAATTATAATGGAATAGATTCATAATTAATTAAAAATAAGTCACTAATTCAGCTGCTAAGCTGAGAACTGAGAAGCCGAAGCTGATGGTGACGACGCGAATGCGGGAAACCAAAGCCACACGCATAACGGCTGGTTGGGTGGGCTCCACACTTTTCGACGCTAGACATGTGACATGTCCGATGCTCCTGCACGCGCTTCCACGGCAGATCCACGTTTTTTTTTTAAATGGGTTTTCATGAGACCCAATCACATGTTTAGTTATAAAACACGATTATTCATCTACATAAAGATTAAAGGCTTGACGCGACGGGATGTGAATTGAATTGGTCTAATTGCGATTGAAGTCCACCCACGATTATTCATGTTTAGTCCATTCATATGTCACATACAATATCAACGAACTGTTTAAATTAGACTTTTTAATCCACTAGTTATAACAAAACTAAAGTCACATAAAAATTTGTACAGTTTTGATATTGCAAATACGGAGGTCATTCAATTATGAGATTGCATAGGTATGGATCCGAGTCCATCCACGTCTCAACTGGAACTTTTGTAAACCCAACCCCCTCCAGTAACCCTCACAACAGGCATGCCTTGGACGTGGTCGCAGCAATGACACCAGTTCCATGGCAAACCAAATTTTATATGTATATATATATATATATATTATACACAGTCCCACAAATCGACATGTCACCAACGCTTCGAGACTCATTGACATTGGCACCACAATTTTCTGAATTTTCATTTATGGAAGGCAAAGAAAAATCTGATTATAAAAAATCAGATTAAGAACACACACACACACACACTAATAATAATAATAATAATAATAATTTTCGTCATCATCATAATTTAGAAATCCTTGAGCAGCTTGCGGACCTGTTCCAAGGTGACAAACAGCACCACGGTGAAAGGTCCCTGCCTGGAGATGGTAGGTATGAAGCCCTTGTACAGGGCCATGGGCCCCTCCGCCTGCACCGTCTTGACGGCGCAGTCCACCGCCCCGCTGTACGGCGGCGCAGCCCCGGCCTCCACCTTCATGTTCATCACCCTCGTCTTGATCACATCCACCGGGTTGGAAGCCACAGCCGCCACGAACCCCGCCGCGAAGCTCGCCGTCACGTGGGTCCCCAGGCCGTCCTTCATCCACCCCTTCTCCAGGATGGTCTCCTTGAACTGGTCGTACGAGGCCAGCTGCGACGCCGTCACCAGCATGGCCCGGTTGACCGTGAGGGACGACCCGCGCCACAGGCTGGTCACCCCCTCCCGCTTCGCCATCTGACCGATCGCGTCCACCACCGACGTGTAGTTTCGGCGCTGGGCCAGGGGGAGGCGGCCGTCTGCCTGCATGCGGACCATCGCCACGTCCGCCGGATTCCCGACCGCGGCGCCGATCCCGCCGGCGACGAGTCCGGCGGCGATCTTGCGACCCAGGGGCATGTTCCCGGAGGACGGGTCGGACCACTTTTGTTTGATGATGTCGTACAGGCCCATCCGGGTGGTGGAGTAGAGTGTCTGGCGGAGGACGGTGGCGGAGACGCCGGAGAACAGCGCGGCCACGCCCTCCTGCTGCACTATCCTGACGCCGACCGCCACTGGGCCAGCACGCGCCGCCGGAGGAGGCGCGTGCAGGTTGATGGTGGCCGACGCGGGCAGCGCGGCGGCGGAGCCGTGGAATGCAAGGGCCGGTCGGAGGGCAGCGGGGTTTGGGACGGGGGCTGCCTCGCCCTGGAGCTGCATGCGGACTTTGATGAGATCCAGAGGGTGGGTGGAGCAGCCGGCGATGATGGAAGCAATGCCTCCCTCAACGAATCCCTTGGCACCCATTAATTATTAGGTCCGCGTGGATTTGAATATATATGTATATATATATTATATAAAATTGCAAGAAGAAACAAAATTGGGGAAGAACACAAAAGCAGAGATATGGATGTGGGATTGTGGGTTAGGACCAGTATGGAGTGAGGTCGCTGGAGACGAAGAGGTGGGAGTGGAGGGAGAAGGCGATGGAGGAGTAGTGAGGGACGTTGGGTCTCTGAGACATAGGCAATAATTGAGTTTTGGTTTTATTTACCCAAACATAATCCTGAGATTTGGAAGGAGGTTGAGTATGTGTGTATATATACATGTGTGTGTGTGTGCGGTTCTTGTTGGTGCGTGAATGGGTGGGGTGGAGGAGCCGAGAAAGCGAGGACGCGGTGGGTTGGGGGGCGATTAGTCAATTTGGGTCTGGAAGGGTTTCCTAATTTCGCGGACGCAGCAATAGAGAGTGTTTGTGTGTGGCAGCATCCCGATGGCTTTACGGCTTGACTTCTCTTTTAGTCGGATGCCTTAGTTGATTTGATTCTTCGTATTTGCGCCACCCTGCAACAGCTCATCTTCATCAACTTACCATTCATTCCACTACTGTGAATGTGCAACACACGGAAAAAAAAAGTGTCTCGGGGGATGTTTCGTATATTAGTTTTGTTTTTTTAAAAATAAATAAATAAATAATCTGAGTTTGAAGTATAAATTGTAAACATAAATTTTGTGTAGTACAATAGAATGTATTTTGAAAGAGTATTTTTTTGAAATTATGTCTTGTAAAATTTATTAAAAAAATAAAATACTATATGTTTGAACAATTAAGTAGAGAATTCTTATTAAAAAAATTAAATTTAAAAGTAAAAAAAAAAACAAGTAAAATATTTTTCAAACACTCTATTTTCAAATATGAAGAAATAGGATACTTGTTAGTTGTTAAAATATTTTGTCAACACATTTCGTTAAAAATCAAACCTTTTTAAAGATGTTTTACGAGGTCTCACGTATGACAATTTTTCTTTGCCTACAACGAGCCTACGAAGGAAGCAAGGATCGACCTCCCCCGGTTGCGGCTTCCACGCCCAACCCCTGCCCTGAATGAGCAACTCGCTCCGTTGACCGTGCTTACGGTCAGCGACGCGGTCGGAGGGGTCAGAAGAGGAGGCGGCATCTGGGGTGGGTGCTGGGCCTGACCCTGGAAGGCTCGGCCCAATCTGTTGTCGGCTCAGCCGCGTCCCACTGGAGCCGCGTTAGCAAAACCACTGTCCTTTTTTTTATATATATAAAAGGACAAGTTGTCAACGGGTTGGGTTTTGTCAACTAGTCTACGAATGGGGTGCCGGGTGGTGTCAGACATATTTTTTTACTTGTTTTTTTTACTTTAAATGTAAATAATTATTATATTTTAAAATAATTATTATGTTTTAAAAATAAAAATATAAAACAGCCACGCGCCCTTAATACCGATTCAATAAAATAATTATTCTAAATTTAATTATTTAAATATTTCGATAATAAATGTAATGATTTTTAAAAATTAAAATTATATTTATTTACGTACTTGAATAATACCGTACGAGATTCGATTCGAGTATCATGGACACGCTCAAACGCGAACCCCGGCGAGATTAGTAATTTATTATTCCATATTCGAGGAATCGAGGGGGACAAGCTTAAGAGACATCATAGATTTGATACGCTCTTGAGGGGCAATTTGATGGTGGGCATTTTTTAAAAATTGAAAAATTATTATTATTAAATAAATAAATAAATAATTCTCATTCATTCTCTGTGAAGTACAGAGTAAGTTTTAATGTGCGCACCACGCATCATGGTCATTAATTTATTTATAATAAAAAAACAAATGTAAGTTTATTTTCCTTTGGGAAATTGATGCGTATTTAAGTTTTTTTAAAAAAATATGGATAGACCGAGCTAGCATATACTTTTCATTTGTTCAAAATACGGATCATCCACTTCGTGAGCTTTTTTTTTTTTTTTGGTTTGTCAATTTTTTTTATTCTAAATGCATATATTTTAAAAAAATTGTATAGAGAGATTTGCTGACAGAAATTATTTTATATGGACAAGTCATAAAGTGAGTTTGATAAAAATTAATTTTTGAATAAAGTTATATTTTATTTAAATTTTAATTCGAAGAGAATAACTGTTTTAAAAAAAAAGCGCAATTGTATTATTTTGTTTAATACAATTTTGAAGGAAGCAATTGAATATGGTTGTCAGCTTGCAATTGAAGAAAGCAAAAAACTTGTGGGACCAACAAGGCTTTCCTACAGAAAGCGCCAAAGAAGAATGATAAATCGGCTGGTGTCTGAGTTTGCTGAAACTCTGCATGAGGAACTAAGACGCAAGTATTTTTGTCTGTTTTCCCTGCCTGGCTCGGACAGTCGGACAGCTTAACCGGTGTATAACTAGTGTAGAAAATCTATGCATATTTTATTTCATTATTTTTAAAATTACAGAAGCATCCTTTTTCTTCTGTTTTTTTCCCGATGTTTCTTCTATTGGTTTTGTTGAAATTCATGATGCTGGTGCTGTTATCGGAATTGAATTCTATTGTTATCTATACTTGGGAGTTGGTTGTTTTCTCCCTCTAGCTCTGCTTCATTTGGTTGTTTTGAATCAGACTTCTTGCTTGTTCAAAGTGAACAATCACTCTTGCTACCATTCTCTCTAATTATATTATATATAATTATTATATATATATATATGAAACTAAAAGGGTCATATTATATATATATATATGAAATATAAATAAATATATTCTGTAAAAGAAAGGAAGAATCATTGTTGTTGTTGATAATGTTGGGACACCATCAAACAAGAATAATTTGTAAAAAATTAATTGCTTCATCTCAAATTTGTACTACAAATATTTGCAGATGAGCGGCGAATTACCAATATCAGCTCACGCCAATGGCGAACAGATTCTGTCCTCTTCTTCACTGCACAGACGAGTGCATCCTCACCTGTGTCTACTCGGATCTTTTTTGAGTTTTCAATGCCGTCAAGCTTAAGCCAATCAAATATAATAGCACAAGCCAATCTTTGTTTTGTGGCCATTTACGTCCGATGCAAATACCTTTTCCGAGGTAGAAACTGATAGCCTCACCAATAGTCTCCACAAGAACAAGCACCATCTTTGAAGTGATGGAACCTATTAGCATCTCTGACAACAATCACCCTCTCTGTGATCTTGGATATGAATTTGGTAGCATTGTGACAGTCTGTGCAAACTCGAAGATTCTTAATTAACCTAATTTCAGTACCCGGATCCAGCATAATAAGCCCAAAAGCGATGGCTAATTTCTCGCTATGAACCTTCACCAGCATCTCCTTCTCTTCCTCCTCCACATCATGCAAAGATGCGACCATTTCTGATTGAAACCCAGCTTCCCTCATTTTCCCCATCAACCTTTCCAGCTCAGCATAGATTGCAGTTGACTGCGGGTGTGACCAATCGCCTGACATAAAGATATGTGGGGTCTCACCAACCTCAATCAGGGTGTATCCAGGAGTCTTCACCAGTTTCCTCTTCTTAGCCACTTGCCGCACCAAGGCAGCCTCTGGATATTTCTGGTCGACTGAGTATATGTTAGATAGCAGGACATAATATGCTGTGTTTTCTGGGTCCAATTCAAATAACTTGTTAGAAGCCACCCGTGCTAGCTTTGCATCCTTATGTATCATGCAAGCACCAAGCAATGCACTCCACACAGCAGCACCAGGGTCAGTGCACATTTCCTCTATAAATTCTAATGCCTTATTTAGCTGTCCAGCTCGGCCAAGGAGATCAACCATGCAAGCATAATGCTCTGCTAAGGGCTGAAAGCCATGGTCATGGATCATAGAATGAAAAATTTTGTTCCCTTCTCTCACCATCCCACTGTGGCTGCAAGCGTACAAGGCAGAGAGGAAGGTAACCCCATTGGGTCGAATCCCAGAATGTAACATCTGGGAGAAAAGCTCCATTGCCTCATGTCCCAGCCCATGAAGGCCAAAACCAGAAATCATTGCATTCCAGGTGACCACATTCTTATTCTCAATTGTGTTGAATAATTGCATTGCCTTTGAGATGCTCCCACACTTGGCATACATGTCAACAAGAGCAGTTGAAACATATACGTTGGAACCGAAATTTTCCCTCTTAATTACATTATGGACCCATTTTCCTAGACTTAGTGCTCCAAGTTGAGCGCAAGCAGACAGAATGCTGGCAGCTGTAACAGGGTTTGGGCTGATTTCATAGGCCTGCATTTCTCGAAAGAGAGAAATTGCCTTTTCCATCAGCCCATTTTGGGTATAACCAGAGATCATGGCATTCCATGATGCCAAATTCCTCTCGGAAGCTTCATCAAAAACACGCCTTGCAGATCCTATTTCATCTAGCCTACTGTAAACGGTAGTTAAAGCAGTAGAAACTGAAGCCTTTGAAATGACACTAGATTTTATGGAGAAACTATGTATACATAAAATGAGTTTCAGATGACCAAAAGGAGAAAAAACAGGAATCAAACCCACAATTGTACTAGAATTAGCCCTACATCCAGAACCAAGCATTTCTCTAAAGAGACTCACTGAAGAGACCATCTCATTATTGCAAGTGTAGCCCGCAATCATTGCATTGTACGCAATTATGTCTGGCTGCCTAATTTCTTCAAACAACAGCCTTGCAATACGAAAATCCCCACACTTGGAGTACAAAGAGATCAAACCAGTGAGCACGTGAACTTGGGAATGGAACCCAAACTTCAAAGCCAGGCTCTGGATTTTCCTTCCAAATTCCAAATCGTGTAACTCCGCAGCTGCCGGAAGAACCACCGTCAGCGTGATCGAATCCAACTGAGGAGTCCCTTTCCCAACCATGTCCCGGAAGATCGCCACCGACTCCTCGAAACGAGAATTCCCCACCAACCCAGAAATCACAGTGTTCCAAAGAACCGTATCCGGTTCAAAAATTCCATCGAACACCTTGCGTGCCTGTCCAACCTTGGAAGCCTTCAAGTACATGTCCACAATAGCGGAACCAACGAACAGTTCTGACCCATACCCACTAACAATGGACTGGGCGTGCACCAAAACCTTAAATTCCTCGAGCCTGATTGGCTGGGGAGAGGACGAAAGTGCGGATATGACAAACGCGAAGGTGAAATTGTCGGGCCGGAGGCGGGTGTTTCTGCGCAAATGTAGGTAGGCGGAGAGGGCGGAGAAGGGGTCACCGTTACGGGAAAATCCTCGGACGAGGACATTGAAGAGGAAGGGGTCGGGGTGAGGGAAGGAGAAGACGAGCTTGCGGGCGTGGGAGATGGCGTGCAGGTCGAAGAGCCTGTGGGCGAGCTTGGTGACGGTAACCACATCATCGTTGTGGAGGCCGTGGAGGACGATTTGGGCGTGGGTTTGGTGGAGTTGGGTGAGAGCAGTGGCTCTGCTGATGAGGCTCAGGAAGAGGCTTCGGTCGCGCGGCGCAGAGGCTGCGGTTTTGAGGATCATCGCCAATTCTGTCTTTGGAACGGTCATGCCGTTTTTTTTGTTTTTTTTTTTCCATGCTTAAGCGGCAACCAATTCCATTCTGACACGTCATGAATTCGAATCACAGACAATTCCATGAACCACACCGGCTTCTGTCACCGAACGAATCGTAGCTATTCTGTTCGGCATCAAATTATCGGCATTACATATTTACATGTTATTGATACTATTGGCTGTTTGGAGATCCTAGGTTCTATAGTATGTTGTGTTACCTGAAAACTGATTTCTTAATATCTCTAGACCCACAAACCTCACTTCCATAAACAGCTCGCTGCTTAAGCATACGAAATTTGAAAACCCCCCATCAAAATAATAGTAGTTAAGGGACGGGTGGTGCTGTGTTGGTTGTGAAAATTGAAATATGTATTGTTGTTCATATATTTATCAGGATCTTTGGCCATCGAAAAAGGCCATGTTGGTAGCATTGCCAAAATCATTGGATGGGAATTTCATTTTGGTCATCATCTATACAAGCCATCCTTCCACCTAATTTTAGGAAACAGATAATAATCATTTCTCGTGACTCTACCTGGTGTGCAATTGATTGCATTTTTACTGTTGTGCTTTTTATGTTTGCTATATGTTCCAAAGAGAGATATACGGTTGCTTTACCATATACTCTTAATAATTTGCAATATGAGAATGTGGAGATATTTGGAGTGTTTTCTTCTTTCTTTATTTTATTTTCGTTTCTTTTAGTTCAATTTCATTCAATTAAGTGTTTATTTCTCATCCCTTTATAATCAGATGTATAAACTTTTAAAACTTTCTTCTATGTTGAAAATAAAGACCCTTTTATATGTTTTGTGTGTGACTTTTTTCTATTTTCTCTCTCTCTCATCTTTTAACTTCTGCTTCCTAACAAGTGTTCTCATAAATTTTATGGCTAATATATAGCATGCACTTTGTTTATATTTCCAAGGGTTGAGGCTTGGTTTGAGCGGTAACAACAAAAATAGATGTAACATAATCAAGTAGGAAATTAGACTTCAATACATGAGGAGTTGAGTTGTATAGGAAAAAATTGGCTGCGACTGAGGCGGTAAAAAAGAAGAGAAAATAAACCTAGGAGGATCCCATAGCAAGAACTAAAGTTGAGTGATTAGTTTTAGACTCAACGAAGTCTAAAACGGCTACACTTTGAGGGTTAATGGAAATTCATGTGTGTTCGTGAAAATTTGGGTATTTATTTGTCTTATTTAATCTAACCCTTGTTAGTTATTCATCATTATATACATAAGCAACCTTTTGGTCCAACTGGTTGTATGCTTTCGTGTCATTTTGCAGCCATTATGGCTTTTACATTGCCATGTGGTTTGAATCATTGTCGCATGGCCCGTTTTATAATCTTTGCCCTTCAGTTCTCTACTATAGTGCTTCAATGATGAGGACTACAAAATAAGATACCAATTACAAAATAAAAAAAATGAAGATCACAATGATATAAAAAATATTGCCTAAAACTGATATTCCAAGCTGGTATCTTTTTGAACCCAAATTTGACATCCTAACACTAGCTACATAAGACATTCATGTTCTTATGGTCATAAGATTTTTGTATGCCATGCTTGCTACCTTACTAAGTAAGATCAAACAAACATTCCATATTGTGTGTCTCCATGTTTATTTTTTCATGTCTCGTATTTTCAAGTGCACAATTGTAAAATGACCCTCTCGTTAGCCTAATCAACAAACTTAACCACTTTTGTACTTTGGCCATTAAGTAAGTGAGAAAGCTAAAATTTAATATTTATAGATATTATTTCATTCTTAATAGAACAATATAACAAGGACTAGACCCAAGTATGGATGGCTCCAAATATGCAATTCAATATGGATGGCTTAGAGTATCTCCAATCCTATCTATCTATAATGGGTAGCTAAAGCTAATTTTAGCTTGCTACAGTACCATTATAGCTAATTATGCTCAAATCTTATTTTAGTTATATTTTTACTTGAATTTCATTTTCCCTAACTACCCTCATTTTTACCCTAATTTCATTTAATTCGTTGTTCTTGACTATTGTGCAGGCTAGCGGGTCGTCTTTGTCGAAGCCAACGCCAAGGCCGACGACAGGGAAGAAATGGTGTGTGGCAAAGCAGGGCGCGACCGACCAAGCGTTGCAGGAGCGGCGGAGCAGCATGGGGGATGGACGCCTAACGTCAGACTTGTCTGATCCAAGTTGCAGACACAGATCGCGCCAGCCAGAGGGCGCCGCAGAGCCGACGCCAAGAGTAGTCTCGCCGGGGAAGGAGGGCGTCGAGATCCAGGCAGAGCAGCAGCCGCCGTTAGGGCCACGATCTCAGCGTCCTGCGTGAACGCCCTGGCCCAGACGTTCCTCACCGAAAACGCAAACCCCAGCGCCGTGACTCCTATGACGAGGCTGTAGGCGACCCCCACCGCGGCCATGAGCCTCAATCTCTTCGGATGGCTTGCGCCGAGCTCGTTCCCGACGCGCGTGGATACGTCGAAGCTCAGGGACGATGGGAAGTTGTAGAGGAGGGACGTGGTCTGGATGAGGATCCCCATGGACGCGACGGTTGCTTGGGATGGCTAAGCTAACGAGGGGCCGAATCCGACGAGAACGCAGCCGGACGGGAACGCACCGCAGCTCCCGCTGGATTGCCATCGCTGGATCGTTGGGAAACGGTGGGGAGGAGAGAACGACGGGGAGGTGGGCGATGGTTTGTTGACGGGTGAGAGGAGGAGAGAGGGGGAGGGTGACAGGGTAATTTCATCATATTCGCTGATGTGGCATGATCAGCTAAAGCAAAAGCAAAATCTATATTTATCTTTTTTTTGCTTTTGTTAGTGATTTAGCTGATGCATTGGAGATGATTTTGATCTAAATATACCTATAATTTTTACTATAGATGATGAATTGGAAATGCTCTTAGAGAATCTAAAAGAATATTTGGACTTGTGCACATCGGTCTCGATAAAAATCATACAATTTAAAATTTTAATAACTTTCATTAAATGCTAATATATTCATGTAGTTGTTGGGCGGGGGTTGGGGGGTCGCGTCGCCACTTGCTTACATCCGCACAATATCCAAAGTTTATATTTTTAAAAAACTTTTCAAAAGTTACGGAAAATTGCTTTTACGAAGTTAGTTTAAAATATAGTAAGTGTACGTTTCGGATGAATTTTTAAACAATAAACATAAAAAATTATCTTATATTGTTATTGACCCTCAAATGACCGTAGGCCCGGCGAATCCCAAATCCGCTACCCTCTCTCTCCCTCTCTGATCGATGCTGGAAATTGGAATCTCCCGCCCCGCAGCCGCCGTCGTCTCCGACCCTCCACCGCCTCCCCCGCCTCCTCGAGAAGGCTCTATACCACCGTCCTCCGCCTCCGCCGAACCCCTGAACGCTACATGCCCCGACATCGCGGCAAGGCTCGGATTCTAGGGTTTCTCTGCTCCGGCCTCGTCCTCGGCGCCGGATAGATGCTACCATGCTAGTCCCGGGGAGTCTGTGGCCTCTATGCGTCGCGTTGGCGTGCTTGTTGTCCCTCTACGCCGTCCTCGGCTTCGCTTTCCGGCGAAAATGGAGCAGCGATTCGGAGAGGAAAGAGGAGATCGCGAGGCTTCTGGCCGCCGAGGCAGCGGCCGAGACGGACGCCATGGCTGGTCAAGATGAAGTGGCTGTCCAGTACGGCGGCCTGGAGTTTGCCGATCGGATTGGGATGCATGAGTGTGCTGTGTGTTTTCACCCCGCCACCAACCGCTGCTCTCGCTGCAAGGCCATTCGATATTGGTACTGTTTATTGGTCTTTGTTAAACATCCATATGCAAATATTAAGACAGCCATGATTAAAAAAAGCGTAATCGGAGCTAAAAACCTCAGCGATCTGAATTACTTTCTATACCAGTATTTGTTATGGTGGTTTTGAAGTGACTTGCCCATATGATAATGTGATTATATGAACGTGATTTTTGGACTGAGAACGTAACATGGTATTGCTGTAGATTTTTTTAAGACCAATTTCATTTGTTTATAGTATTTAATTGTTTATCATCATTATAATAAGTTGCAACTATCTTCATTTCCCTTTGATGTAACATCTGTAGATTGATGCAAGGTTCTTCTAAAAATTCCAATGAGATATTAATATAATTATATGAATCAGATTGTTGGGATGTTTATGGGACAGAAAATTACATCCTTGTTCCCTTACCCAAAAGCCAAATTCATCATTATTCCAATCTGCAATGGGTACGATAATTTTTGTATGGTCAAAATATCCCTCCGGTAAAGTTCTTCTCCAAGGCGGGTCGGCTCAGGAGCACCCTTTCCAACTTGCTGACCTAACTTTTTCTCTTCCCTCTTCCCATGGATGCTGCTTCTCGGCTAGAGTGGATCCAAAGGAATTTCCTTTGGGGTTCCGTTGGGGACGTGCCTAAAATTCAAACATACAAATAGGTATTGGGCAAGTGATAAGAATCAGTAATGGGGTGAGGCATACTGGATTTGTCTTAGCCTAACAAAATTTTATAATTTATATCCTTATTGAGTTGCATGCTTATTTGGAAATGCAACACTAAAACATTAGCTTTTAGTTTGGAGGTGCAGCACTTTTTTCTTAAATGCAAACGTGAAAAAAAGGAAAAGAAAAAAATGATACAGATTAGTAATTCGTATATCATGCAGTTTCAGTCAAAATGATGTCACCAAAGCAAGTTTTTTCAATTGAGTAGATCAATACAAAATATTATGAGTGCAGGTTTGGTGAACATATGGATTGGATTATACAGTGCGCTTTATATGCATATGCTGTGTGAACATCTAAAATGGCTCAAGTATTATACTATTATAGTATTATATGCATATATTACTCGAGCACTGCTATTTTTACTGGAATGTGTAAGATAGTCTGCACTGAGATTGTTAGTTGTGATCATCACTATCTCCTGCCATACTTTTCATTAGCTGCTTGTGATTTCTCCTTAAATGTATAATACATCAAACACTTACAATGTTTGGATGTCTTCTTACTTGCATACAACATCCAATTAGTATGTATTGTTTTTTTGCAGCACTTGTGATCCTCACGCTCTTTCAAGGAAAGCATGCTGATATTCATTTGTTTTTGCTGTCATTATCATTATTATGCGTTGCTGGGGTATTATTTTGCCGCGTGATGGAAAATTTGAATAATTCATCAACTTTATTAGTTCTTCAAAATTATGTTTAGCAAAATACATATCAAACTGTCTTTAAAGATACACATGTTTATTTTGGATGCAGTTTGAGTTGGTCATTTACTCTTATTGACTTTTAAATTTCTTTCTTTCACGTTCTGTGTTTTGATGATACCTATATGTGTCTGAACATGAGCTTCTTTCTGGTTCAAGTTGATTAAATCTTCAGTATTGCAGTAATATAAAGTTTTGACTCATTTTGCGATAATAATCACTTCTAAAATTTATTTTTCATTAATGCAGTTCTAGCAAGTGTCAATTTATTCACTGGAGACAAGGTCACAATGTTAATTGTCATCCTCCTTCTGACATAATCCAAGTTAGTAAGGAGGCAAAAGGTATGGGTGGTGACCAGGTGGTTACAAGAAATCCAAATGAGAGGAAAAGTGTTATTGAAAGGAAACCTCACTTCTCTTGTGAGGCTCCCATCATGGATGACATGGAAGTTAAGTCTCAGGCAGATGCTCATACAATGCCTTCTGATTTTTCGTCTTCGGGTTATTCATCCTGGAAGGGATTTGCTACATCCAGTACAAGTAGTGAATCAATAGCTGATGTTTCTAAGGGACCTGAGAGTTTGTATTCTGATGAAATGGGTAAATCAAGGTCTCAGTTTTCTAGAACCAAAACCCATAAGGAAGAAAATGGTTTTGTTAAGGATTCATCTCCGATTCCTGGAGAGCACTTAGTTCCAGGTGCAAAATCTGTGAAAGTTGACAATGATTCTTTGTTGAACATGCCCTCTGAGGTTGTAAATTTGCCAAAGAGTACATACATTGGCCTTAAAAAATCTACGAGGAAAGTTGTGCAGCATTTTAAAATCTTAAAATCTTCAACATCCCAATTTGAAAAATATAACTACAAGGTAATACTAGGAAATTGATTTATTTAAGTACCAAGAAATATGTCTTGTTGAGTATGTGTTTGTTATTGGAGCTTCTTTGTATTGTCAGGTGCCCCATCCATACAAATTGTTTGAAGAACTTTACTCTTGGGACAAGGTAGAGCTATACCCGTTTGGCCTCATCAACTGTGGTAACAGGTAATTCTCTCATCCCATGGGTTGTAACTACCGGATGCTACAAACCTATGCTGGTTTTGGTTTTTAGGTCTTTGTTCTTTGAAATCTATAGTTTCAACTTACGCAGTTGCATGTTAAGAGGTTTATTTTCTTGTGGCTCCTAATAAATTTCCTTCTATATCTGAATTCGGGCTGAACGATGTAATTGATATGTCTAGATGAAAAATCTCTTTATGGCTAAAGTTAAAACAGAGTTTTTTGAGATCTTAACAACATTTTTTGGTAGTGGGATATCTATTATGTATGTTTTCTGATTGTATATGAACCTGCATCAGTGCATGCATGAATGTTACTTGAATTTCACGTGCACCATCTCTCTAATCTCTCATATTTGTTAACTTTGTTATTTGTCAGTTATTTTATGCCTATATCGACCTTTATGTATTTTAATTTTCACCCATGGCTTTTTTCTTTAATTTTATGGCTTTTTTGGGGTTGTATTCATCCTGTGTTTATGTGTATATGTACAGATATATTATGTTTCTTCATTCTCGTTAGGACAAGTGCTTAATCTTTTGAATTGTTTAGGATATTGTTTTGCTTATGATATAAGATTTTTTGTATTTTTTGCAGCTGCTATGCAAATTCAGTGCTTCAGTGCTTGGCATTTACTCGACCTCTTACTTCTTACTTGCTTCAAGAGCTCCATTCTAAAGAATGCAAGTTTCTGTTTGCACTGTCTTCTGGGTTTCACAGATTGCTTATTTATGTGAAGTTTATGTTGGCTTGGCAGGTCAACAGAGAAAGTGGTGTTTCCTCTGTGAGTTTGAATGTCTAATTATTAAGGCTAGTGAAGGATTTTCTCCGTTGTCTCCTGTCAGGATACTATCTCAAATACAAAAGATTGGAAGTCATCTTGGCCATGGAAGGGAAGAAGATGCCCATGAATTTTTAAGGTGTGGTACTCTAGATTTAATTGGTCTATTTTTACTTTTTTCCTGATTGCATCAATTAATTATTATTATTATTATTATAGGCAATTTTATTACTATTTAATTGTGGCATTCTGTAATTTATACTTGCATAACTGCATTAAAATTCAGCTAGTGAGATGGCAGGTGTGTTGTTGATACCATCCAATCTATTTGCCTCGCAAAAGTAGGTGTAAGTCCATTGGCTGAAGAAACAACTCTAGTTGGTCTAACATTCGGTGGTTACCTGCAGTCTAAGGCTAGTCATGGTTTTGATGTTAATTTGGTTTCAATTCTCATTATGTTTGTGGCTATAATTGTTAATATGAAGTTGCTGGTTGGATTTGCTAGATAAAGTGCATTAAGTGTTGTATCAAATCTAAAATATGCGAAAGGATGATGGATCTTACTGTTGAGATAGATGGAGACATTGGAACACTTGAAGAGGCTCTTGCACAATATACTGCTACTGAAATCTTGGATGGAGAGAACAAGTACTACTGCGATAGGCAAGTTAGCTTTCTTATACTAAGTGTTCTGCAATTTAGAATGGATATTTGTTCTACTGCTTTTGCTTTTGTTCATAGTAAACCAAATATGATGCTTATATTTTCTCAATTTTTTGATTGCTTTAGTGAAATTCTTGATTTCTTTCTTAGCATCCTATGATCTTTTGTGATGCTTTCAAGCAGTTTTATTGCTTTAGGGGCCTGTAGGGTTGGCTTTCCTTTTGTTTTGTTTTATTTTAAAATTTTGATTTTTCCTATAAAGCATAGGAACATTTTTAGTTTCTCTGTTTCATTTTCATATTTATGAAATATGTTTTCCTGAAATTTGGAGTAACTACAATAGGAACAAACTTCCTTTCAAGTTGCGTGTTGAGACCACTACCGGTTGCATCCCACCACCATTGTTGGCTGCATTTTTTCCCTTCTTAATCGTTGTCTTTGGGAGAACTGATACCCGCCAATTATAATTTTTGTACAAAAACGGGCAGGTATGAGAGATATGACTGATTAAAAGACGTGTCAGAGCTAAAGGAGTGTTCCAAATGCAGTGTTTATTTGTTAATGCTATAGAACATGTACATGTGCATTCTTTATTCACCTAAATGTCATAATTTTTCTTTCCGATGAACAATTACATGCTTTTGAATGACCAAGATATCAATCATGGTCTGGATTTAGCTTTCCACACCTACTATATAAAAAAGCCTTTTCATACCAAACCATGCTACTACATCATCTTGAGCTTCTTCAACAATGCATTCTTCACCCTTGCAAGTTGCATTGGGTTTTCTAACTTCAAATGGCACGTTTGGTTTGCGGGAATGGAGTCTATTACCTTGGAATAAAGATTACCTTAAATAAGGTAATATTGATTATCCCCATATTCCGGTATTGAGTCATTATCTTGCATGGGGTAATCAACTTTATAAACCTATCATTTATTTATCCTTCATCCCTCCGTCGCGTTGCATGAAATGATGAAAGCAATAGGAGTTGCCGTCCAGGTGTAGGCACGAGTATCTGGCACCAGAGGGTGAGTGGAAGGCAATGCAGTGGTTTGAAGGAGTTGGCGGTGGTGTGGACTGGGGGGGGGGGGGGGGGGGGGGTCGCAATTGCTGCTGCACTTGTTCAACCTCAACAACCAAGAAAACGAGTTTGATGGAGTTGCTGTGTGGTGATGAAGAACCTGTTTCTTTTTTACAGTGCTGTGTTTGAATCAACCCGAGGGCATAAGAGCACGATAGAGAAGCAGATCGCAACGCAGGGGGTGAGGGGAGTCAATGGCGATGCTTGACGATGATGCAGGGTGAGGATACTATGATTGTGTCTGGGTGGGTAGATTTGTAATTTTTAAAATGATACTCTATTTATGGTATTGAATACCAATCATGGGTAAGGTAATGAATGATTTTCATTCTCATTCTATTCTATTCCTTTCAATTTTATATTCCTGCGTATCAAATGAACCAAAAATGTTTTAAGCAGTGCTATGTCCTGACTCTTGAACAAAAAGGATAATGCAGAATTGTTGTCTTATTGTCCCTGCTTTTCCTCCCATGGCGGTTTCTTCTTGATGTTCTGTGATATGTTTGGACCTGTGATATTTTTGGACTTCCTTTTTGAATCTTTTATATTCTGCCACTTACAGGTGTAAATCATATGAAAGAGCTAAGAAAAAGTTGATGGTGTTGGAGGCACCTAATGTTCTTACAATAGTATTAAAGCGATTTCAGGTAAAATTTTAAATGTCAATTGACTCAAGACCTCTTCTTTTTTTGTGGTTATGGAATTTAACACTTCTCAACTTGTTCTTGCAGTCTGGTTATTATGTAAAGCTAAACAAGTTCATTCGGTTCCCTGAGATCCTGAACATGGCCCCGTATATGAGTGGGAATAGTGACAACTCTCCTCTATATTGTCTTTATGCAGTTGTTGTTCACTTGGATGTCATGAATGCTGCATTTTCTGGGCACTATGTATGTTACATTAAAACTTTCACAGGGAAATGGTTTAGGATTGATGACAGTAGAGTAAGTTCCTTGTTTATATGGAATATATGCTATGTATTTGGTTTTTGGTATTTTTATACACTCTCCTCTAATTTGATCCATCACATGCAAAAAAATTAGTAATTTCAGTGTGTGATTCCAATTGCATGCTAGTTTGAGTGGGGCACACACCTCAGTGGCATTTGTTTATACTTAGTTCTAAATGCTGATTTAGAACTGAATAATGAATTATACATTAAATGATTTTCTGAATGCCGAATGATTTTGATTGGTTGGTTATAGTATAATTTTAATGTTTGAATGAACGTAATTTTTAATTTTACCCTTGTAAAAATTTATTTTTTAAATATATATTGAAAAAATTATAATAATTTATGTAAAATAACATATTTTATAGGGATGTCATTGTCATCAAATGACTGGATGAGAGTGCTGAATGAATCAGCTATAAAAAATACTACACAATTAGACACAATCAGGCATCATCCAAGCATCTAACCAGATGGTCGGAATGACCATAGTGTCTGACTAACTCAGAGACACCGACATTCACATCCGTTCAGACGCAAACAAACACCACCCTAGTCTGTGCTCTACATTATCTTCAATACTGAACTCTGAAGAATTTCCTCTCTGATTCTCTCTCTCTACTGTGTTATATGTCATCTTTTCTGGATCAGGCAAAGGAAGTTGTGTGGAGTCTGTGTGACGAGAAAGTGAATATATTTGTTCAAATACTAATAATCATTGAATATATATATATATATATATATATATATATATATATATATTTAGACTTGGTGGTTTTGATTGGTGGAATCTATTGTGCAGGTTGAACCCGTGGCATTGGAGACAGTTTTATCACAGGGTGCCTACATGCTCCTTTATGCTAGGTAAAAGGCTCTCGATATCAGATAGACTCAATCTCTGTTATTTTTGATTAGTTTTTTGAATAATTGGTTTCTCTATCTCTAGATTTACGCCAAGAGCCCCAGCCTTGAGGAGGAAAACTGCAGCTTCTCATGACGGGAAATCCATTAGGACATTGGAAGCTATTTCCCGTCGGCAAACTGGAAACACTGTTCCATCCAATACCAATTCCAACTCCCCAATTTCACGTCAGGATCGTTTCATGCAATCAAAGAAAGGGAAATATCCTCCGGCTCCTGCAACCAAGGGTTTGCTTGATTCTGATTATTGTGGGTTTCACAGAATGCCCAGATATGCTATAACCAATTCATCAAGTGAAAGTTCTCTTTTTAGTTGCTCGGATGAAAGTTCCTGTAGTACAGCAAGCACCATGGATTCTGCCAGCACTGAGGACTTCGTTGATTACATTTTGGGTGAAGTGGGAACTGGATGGTACAATCTGCATGGTGTTTGATCTGACTAATCGTGCATTTTCACCTTCAAGAAAATTTGCCTCTGCAAACTCGAGATTTCCCAGATATGTAAATATCGAGATTTTGAAGCAGGGCAGCTTGGAGGGTGACTTGATTGGAATCGAAGTAGGTAAGAATCTAGGCTTAACCCTGCAATGTAAATCAGTGTACCAATAAAAGTAGGGAAAGATCAGCTCAACATTTTTTCAGTTTGAGCTGAGGTAGATTAGGCCACACTTTTTTGTAAAATAAACCAGTTTGAGCTGAGGGGGATAAGGGTGAAGTGGGAACCCTTCAAGGATTATGACTATCAATCTTTAAGCTTTGAGAAGGCCTATCCTTCCGTTAACATTTAATCTTGTAAAATTGTACGTGCCCCTTCTATTTTAAAGCTGATTTTCACACTTGGAAATGACGGGCGGTAGTTAACTTTGGGGAACTCTGTCGTGTTCTTGGTCATGATGTTCCACTCTAATTAAACGTAACTTTATGACCTAGTTTATAGCAAATGGAATAACCTTAGACGTGGAAACAAATATGAATGGCTGTTTGAATATGTATGTCAGTATCACAGCCTATATTGCTATTTAAGTAGTTACAAACGGTTAAAGTTTTTTTTCAAAAACAAATATGAATACCGCTATTTATATTTATTTTTTATTGAGATATTGCTTTTACATTTAATTTTTATATGAATATTATTATTTATAATTTTCATTAATTTTTATATAGATAGTCAGAGTAATTTTAATGATGATATTTTTTTTACTTTTAAATGTAAAAATGAATATTTTACTCTCAATTTCAATAATTATTTTTATTTTTATTTTATTTTTATCAAAATAATCAATGAATAAGAAGAGAAGAGAGAGGAAAGAGAATATGAAAATAATATAATATTACGTAGAGAGTGAATAATGACTCTTTAAAATTTATTTGTAGAAAATAGAATAAAAAGCTTGTTAGAGTAGAATTTTTAGGTTGTATTTATAGAGAATAAAGAGTTTCTTGGAGTTACTCTTATATGTGAATAATATAATTTTTTATACAAATTTGCCTGTAATTTAGGTGGTTAGATTATTTGATTGACACCCAAGTACTTTGTTTAGTGCAAGAAAAGTGAAGAAGTTGGTTTCAAAAACATATAGATCTTCTTTGAAGTAGTCAACAACCGGCGAACAACTGGGTAATCTTGAGGAGTACTTAAAAATCATCTACAAATTCTATAAAATTATATGAAAAGTCATTCAATAATTGTTTTTACATGAATATACTTTTTTTTTATATCAGGAAAAATAAGTGGAGAAAAACCAAATACAGAACTTGCAAGGAATGCTTATGATAGTAAATATGATAACTTGTATGTTCAATTAACAGCTTAAAACAAAAACAAATAAGATATCTTTACAGGTAATGTAAAGATATAAGTCAATGTGAGGAAAAAGAGGGACAGTATAAATCCAAAAATAGATTGTGCGTAGTTTAGTTACGATTTAATATCAAAAAAAACAGAAATAGTTAACCTCTTATGCCGGTAGGAGAATAACTGCCGTACCAAATACTATTTTTGAATAGTAATAACCCCAACTTCCTTCAAGGACAATAATATTATTACATTTCATTTCATTATATTTTGTTTTAGTTAGGTTGTAGGCCAATGAAGTGTAACGATTGTCAAAATGTGTAATTTTGATGACCCATCAGACGCAATTCACGGTGTCAGCGTGCAAGGCCGCGTTTTTACAACGGTCGGCGTGCAAGACTACCATGTATAATTATTATTATTATTATTATTATTATTACCTGCCCTAAGCCACCGACAGCCCCATACCACCCGTAGCCACACCACGCGCTGCCAGCGTCTCTCTGCGCACCTAGCGACAGCTCCATACTCGGTGGTCTTCTCCCTGCATCGCCGGCTCCTCCCTTGCTCCACCGGACACCTCCTTGCAGTCTAATCAAGCCATACCCCTGGAGATCGCCCCCCCCCCTCCTCCATGACGAAGGCCATCGTGCACATCTTCAACTGCTCCCCTGATCTCCATTGATTATATATTAAAGGAAGAGTACACGACAAAGACAAGGGAGGCGAAAAATAAGAGAGAAGAGAAGACAGAGAGGGGGGTGACTCCATGAATTAACAGCTAAAAAAAACAGCAAGAGAGGAGGCGAGAGAGGCCGAGGAGGAGACACTGAAAAAAAAAAAAGGGAAAAAAAAAAGGGAGACAGACAGAGGGGGGACAGAGAAAGCATAGAGAAGGAGGACACCAGAAGAGAATCATTCACACCTTCTGTTCTTGTCAGTTTTAATTTTTCATAAAATGTTGGTTCATTGTAACGTTGATGGCTCTGTGTAGCGGATCGAGGAAGCCTTTGTTCCGTGTAATTCTGTAAAACACGTCTTATTCAAAACAAGGTTTGAATGATGAATGTCTTTTGATGGTTTGTTTGCGTTGTTTTGTTGATGTCCATGGGGATAAATAGATGAATTTAGCAACTGTCTTGAATTTTATTTGTCATTAAAAGAGGGGGTGAAAGGGGATTGGGAAATGGAGAGAATAGACAGAAGATATCTTTCTTTTGTTGTTAAACACTCTGTTTGAACACTACGTACGTATATGAATGTTTTCAAAACGCCAATAATAGTAAAAGTCAAAAAATAATAATTAATAAATAAATAACAGGATTTATTTTACAAAGATTATGAAGCACATACAGAATTAAATATTACAAATCACTCTAAAATCACACACACAAACATACAACACCTTACATATGATATGAGGCCAACAAATGGGCTTCTACATATAAATCATAAGAGATGGGACGAGGACTTCTAGGTAGCTGCTTCAAGCAACTAGTGCATTGGCAAAAATAAAAAATAGATAGATATCATATGCGTGAAGACGGAGCACTAAAAATGTTGTAATTAATCACGGAGTGGCGGCGCTGGTGGATGGTGGTGGGGAGAAAAAAGGAATTCCAGGAATAGTGGGGATGGCTGGGAGTGGTGGGAGAGTCACTTTTGGCAGTGTGGGAAGAGTTGGGATTTGGGTGTTGCTTGGCAATGGTGGCAGCGTGGCTTGAGTAGGCAGAGTTACCTTGGGCACAGATGGGATGCTTGGCAATGGTGACAGTGTGGGTTGAGTAGGCAGAGTTACCTTGGGCACAGATGGGATGCTTGGCATTGGTGGGAATGTAGTGGTTGTTGGTATTTTTGGTTGAGGAAGCGTGGGCATGGTCGGCAGGGGAGGCAGTGCTGAGGGCTTGGGCAGAGACGGGATTGTGGGCAGTGCTGGTGGTGGAGCCGCTGCGGTGTCCAGAAGACGGCGAGTGGCCAAGCTCTGATGCACACATAAGAATGAACAAACCACCGCAAGGGACAGAACCAAGCAACAGTGTTTGGAGGCTGCCATGGTGGCCTGGTGTCAGCAACAAGGAGTCTTGACTCTTGAGAGAGGGATTGATGACGGAGCTTAATTTGCAATGTGTTCTGAGAACGCAATGATGAGATTAGAGGAGTTATGTAATGTTGCCCATTTATAGGGAAGAGGTGCTTGACTATTCTTAAGATTCTGAAGGAGAGCAATCTTGTTTGTTTGGTGGGTGCATGTTGGTTCACCTTCCTGCTCCTGCAGGCTGACTCAACACGGCTGTTGTAAAGGGTGGCTGGCCAGAACTCACGAAAATGGGCTCTTCAACTGACTTTGAGTGTTGGGACAAGCAATTTCATGCCACGTGGATAGAATAGAGGGCGGAGGGCTGCAATTAAAACAACTTTGGAAGCATTTTACATTTAGATAATTTTTTTGATAACCGTGATAACGTGACAGTTTAGAAAAAAAAAATATTATAGGTGTTCAATCTCTAATGGTTTTATCAAAATATCACGAGCTGGTTGTCTAAATATTGATTTTTTGAGTTATTATGTAATTTATTGGTTTTGGCTGCCCAATTTCTGGTTGTAATTTATTCTTTTTGGTTGTCCAAATATTTTTTTTTTGGTTGTCCAAATATCACGAGCTGCTCAAAATATTTATTCTTTGAGTTACTATGTGGTTCTCTATTACCAGAGGGCTCTTATTATGGTGATCTCCACGAAATAGAAGATGGAATAATTGAGCAGACAATAATATATGAAACTACCAAAAACCAAATTAAAGCAATATAATAAATCATATCTTATTCCATATGCATTCTCTTGTTGTTTGGATATATAATATATCAACATCTTTTAAACAGAATCTATGTGTATATAAAAAAGTCCGACTTAAGAATATGTATTTAATAATGTATTAAAATCAACGTTTAAGTGAGATTATAATAAAGTATAAATTTCAATAACATTTTTTCTAATAAATATGATTAGGTAATTTTATTTCATAAATCGTAATTTTTATATAGAATATATTAGTTTGCACTCATTCGCTATCTAACGTGGACGCACGGAACCGTAAACGTTAACACCAACCAATATGAGACACCGTTAAGTGTTACCAGTTTGTCGGCAGTGACGGGAAAGAAAGCCCAACTCCAATGCTGGCGACATCAAGACCCTTTCTTCGGCTCTGCAACACCAACGTTGTCATTTTGTCTCCACCATTTCTCTCCAACCTTTGCCACAGAAAATCGACCCTCACTTGTCGCGGCGGCTCAAAAATGCCCGGTGCTTACACTACCATCGGAGAGACAACCACCGTGCATCGCGAGATCAAAAAGAGCAAGTTCATCGCCATCGCTGGCCGCATCCCCGATGAGCCGTCCGCTAATTGCTTCCTCGCCCAGGTATCATTTCCTTAAACCCTCATTCCCTAATTTTATGGGCCAAACCGATTACTGTTTTTTTTCCCTCCTCTGTTTTTGTCTACTGGTAATTGTTGTTTTTAGATCCATTTCAGAAGACCAATCTAATTGCTTGGTTATAATCAAGAACCCTAAATTTCTGGGTTCTTGTTTGTTGGCTTAGCATGATTATTAACGTTATGTTTGCTCTTAGGTGAAAGACGCCCGTGCCACTCACAACTGTTGGGCTTATAAGGTACATACACATTTTGACTTGATGTTTATTTGAGTGTAGCTCTGCTATAATAACTGCTTTGGATTGTCATAGGCTGTACATATTTTTGTTAAGCCTTTGTTTTGGGTGTAAGTGTCTTTTATTTTTAGTTTGCCGATTTTGTTTCGTCAAAACATAAGTACTTTTGTTATAACTTGTACGCTATTCCAAACTGGCCCTTGTTTCATGCGTGCCTGCATGGCTACTTGGTTACTGTGGCGATGCGTGAAAACAAATAGTACAAGGCTTAAGATTATAATGTTATTGGATATAAGAATAGATCTATATGCAATTGAAATTAGGTTCTTTAAACTTTGAATTACTAATCGTTAGACCGTTCTAGTCATAAAGTTAGTAAGTACACCTGTTGGAATGTGTGTTAGCAAGGCTTAAGTTCAGCGTTATTGGCCCATTCACGTGATCTATATGAGCCTGATTTTACAAATATATCATTGTAGGTTGGTGATCGCTGCCGAAGTAGTGATGATGGGGAACCATCAGGTACGGCTGGCAAGCCAATACAGTCTGCAATTGATACTTCTGGAATAGATAGAGTGATGGTGGTTGTGATCAGGTTATTATTTTGGGGAAAGGGCTATTAGTATTATTATTATTAAAAATTCCTTGGTAATAACTGTAACACCATTTTTTCTCCTTATATAAGCTGTAGCAGTCCTTGAATGAGTAGTTCAGCTTGGTTTGTTATATGCATGATCCATAATTCCTTGTTCTTTCTGTTCTCTCAAATTTTGTTCAGGCATTTCGGAGGCATCAAACTTGGCACTGGAGGATTGGTCAGGGCTTATGGAGGAGTTGCATCTGAATGCTTGAAAAATGCTCCTACTATTCTTGTGAAATCTAAAGTACATAATTTATTTCTAACCGCATGAGTTGGTTGCATGCTATTCAATTGTATTTTTATTTTATGGTGAGAGATATTTAATGACTAAAACTTTTTTCAGATGACTAATTGGGATTGGCATCTTCTATTTATAGGTTCCAGTTGGTGTAGAGGTTCCATATGATCTTTTAGGAGGTCTCTATCATCAGGTAGTGCACTGTCTAAATACAATAAAAAGTGTAAAACTGTAAAAGTATGACTATTTTATTGCCATTGATGTCGAGTAATTTGCCTTTTCAGTTGCAATCTTTTAAAGCTGAGGACATCAAACAAGATTATGAGACTGGTAAAGATGGATTTACCATGGTGACTTTCAAAATTGATTTTGATCGAGCCGAAAGTTTGGAGGAAGCTATTAAAGCTCATTGTAGTCGAGAACTAGTGTTTTACTTGTGATGGAATAGACTATGCCATTCCTAAATCCTGTCCTACCTCATTTTTAGTGCCTTCCTCGTATACAAGTCATGGGGAGTAATTCTACTCCAACTGAACAAGCCATTTTCTGGATCTGGTGCAGGGTATGCTGCTGATAAAGGGTTAGTCGTTAAATGGGTTTAATTTTACTGCTCAAGAAAGTTGAAATGCTTAAATCAGTTGACTACTTTTGTTTTGTAGTTTTCATGTATGGGTCGATGATCATTGATCTGTTACATCTGTTGTATATAGAAATTGGTGATCAAATAAAGTGACATACCATCTTTACTACACGAGTCTGTATTTTCTTGTTTTCAGTGCTCTTACATTGTTACTTTCCCTCATATATGTAATACACAACAGCACGCCATGAAGCTGACCCAGATAAGGAAGTAATACAACTAGTAAAGTAGTAGACGTTAATAAACCTCCACACCCTTAAACTGTTGAACACACCCCAGCAGATGAGACTACTTATTGGTTCCACAATGACACAGAAGTATACATGGAGATAAATATGGTGCCCTAGCAACAGGAAGACAGTTGTTAATAATGAAATAGATAAATCATTAACACAGACAAATACATGGAGATGGGGTGGAGACTGAAAGTGTTTGAACCACTGTGACTCAAGGGCTAGTGGAGGAGGTGGATGGTGGTGGTGAGAAGAATGGGATTCCGGGAATGGTGGGAATTTTTGGAATAGAAGTCGATGTTGTGGCGTCAGTTGACAGGGTGGCCTGTGGCAGAGATGGGATTTGGGTGCTTGGTAATGGTGGAAGTGTGGCTTGAGTTGAAAGAGCCACACTTATCATAATAATTAGAACTGGTTTAAAATAATAATAATTAAAATATTATAAATTTATAAATATATTATCTGTATATGAATTTTCAAAAACATTTGAAAAGTAGTGAAAGGAAAAAAAAAGGAAAAAGGAAAGAAAACAAAGAAGAATATGATACAAATAGAGTTATTAACAAGCTATGGACGTAATCCGACACTGCCAGCTATCTCTTACCATTTTATTTTATTTTATTGAAAATTTAATTTTGAGAAAGCTTATTTATAGGTAAATTGTATTAGTAATTTATGCAGAATTATTTTATCCGTAGGATTAAATTTTTTAAAAAATAATATCAATTCAAGCATAATACCTATATACATTAAAAATAATATTCACCATGCATAAATTAATTGCATAATACCTATATACATTAATCTTTAATTTTTATTATTATCGAGAGAGTTTTGCTTTCTTAGTTATTATGGTTCCCTGGAATTCATCAGCTGTTCGTATATACCTGCTTGATTTGATTTCCCTCTCTTTGTCATCAACGTGCGTATATTAATGTTTTCAAAACGTCAATAATATTAAAAGTCTAAAAATACTAAATAAATAAATAACAGGATTTATTTTACAGATATTGTGAAGCACAAACAGAATTAAATATTACAAATCACTCGAAAATCATACAGACACAAACATAACACCTTATTACACATGATATGAGGCCAACAAATGGGCTTCTACATATAAATCATTGAAGAGATTGGACGATGACTTCTAGGTATCATTGGCAAAAATATAAAATAAAATAAAAAATACATAGATATCATATGCGGGAAGACGGAGCACTAAAAATGTTGTAATTAATCACGGAGTGGCGGCGCTGGTGGATGGTGGTGGGGAGAAAAATGGAATTCCAGGAATAGTGGGGATGGCTGGGAGTGGTGGGAGAGTCACTTTTGGCAGTGTGGGAAGAGTTGGGATTTGGGTGTTGCTTGGCAATGGTGGCAGCGTGGCTTGAGTAGGCAGAGTTACCTTGGGCACAGATGGGATGCTTGGCAATGGTGGCAGTGTGGGTTGAGTAGGCAGAGTTACCTTGGGCAAGGATGGGATGCTTGGCATTGGTGGTAATGTAGTGGGTGTTGGTATTTTTGGTTGAGGAAGCGCGGTCATGGTCGGCAGGGGAGGCAGTGCTGAGGGCTTGGGCAGAGACGGGATTGTGGGCAGTGCTGGTGGTGGAGCCGCTGCGGTGTCCAGAAGACGGCGAGTGGCCAAGCTCTGATGCACACATAAGAATGAACATACCACTGCAAGGGACAGAACCAAGCAACAGTGTTTGGAGGCTGCCATGGTGGCCTGGTGTCTGCAACAAGGAGTCTTGACTCTTGAGATAGGGATTGATGACGGAGCTTAATTTGCAATGTGTTCTGAGAACGCAATGATGAGATTAGAGGAGTTATGTAATGTTGCCCATTTATAGGGAAGAGGTGCTTGACTATTCTTAAGATTCCGAAGGAGAGCAATCTTGTTTGTTTGGTGGGTGCATGTTGGTTCACCTTCCTGCTTCTGCAGGCTGACTCAACACGGCTGTTGTGAAGGGTGGCTGGCCAGAACTCATGAAAATGGGCTCTTCAACTGAGTTTGAGTGTTGGGACAAGCAATTTCATGCCACGTGGATAGAATAGAGGGCGGAGGGCTGCAATTAAAACAACTTGGAAGCAGTTTGAGCTACCGTACATGTAATTCATCCTTTTCGGCTGCCCAATGAAGTGAAGCTTGTGTTTTTTTTTTTTTTTGTCTGTTTTTATGTGGTTCTCCATTATCAGGGCTCTTATGATGATCTCCACGATATAGAAGATGGAATAATTGAGCGGATCAGTATTATTCAGTAATATGAAACTACCAGAAACCAACTGAAGCAACGTAAAACACATTATATTGTACCTTATATGTCATCGTCCTGCATTCTTTGCTTATAAACTTTTTGTAAGACAAAAGATGTGTTTCTGTGATCTACCATAACAGATTGTCATAAGACACGTAAAAGGGAAGGGTGACGTACCAAAGTCAAACGCTATTAATACCAAAAAGGCTTATGGTAAAATTTTTGTAAGAAAATAAATATCATACTTTTTGACCTTCCATGATCATAACTGTTATGTAAAAAATGTTATGACAAATTCTTACGAAATTTTTTGCATCAGACAATAAATGTACAACTGTATGATCTACTATAATGGGATATCGTAAGATTCAGAAAAATATTGTGGAACAGGGGATATTCCATAAGTTAAGTACCTAATTAATATTGCAGAAAGTCTTACAATATTTTTTTGGTATCATATTTCATATCTTAGGAAAGGTCTAATTAATTTCTTATAGTGTTAGTACCTAAGTTATATAGGTATTTTATTACATTTCTGTTTAAAAGTAATAATGGGTATGTACTTTATAAATTGGGTCGAGTTTATTTTCTTTTAAGTTATTTGAAAAGATTACTAATGGTCGTATATATACACAGGAAACCGACTTATTAGTCATATCAAACAATAACATTCACGCGGTTAATTCATCTTTCACGCACTAGTTTAAAATAAATGATATGTGATATCATTGCGAGATTGTGATTGATGTATGATAATTTGATATGATATTATATTATCACGGTCATTCATTAATTAATGATAAGTATTATTAATGTTTAATTTTTTCTTATATATTTAGGTTGACCTTGACCTGATTTAAATCAAAATTACCGGTAAGGGTGTTGGGAGCTCTTTTCAGACATTGAAGGGTGAAATTTTGGGTTTAAATGGGGTATTTTATTACATTTATCATTAAAACTAATAGTTTTTTATAACAATTTTTTTATTTGTTTTTTGACAGAAAAGAAAATTTATTGAACCAATTGTGATTTGCTCTTTCAGCCCACCAAAATAAGATAGAACATTTGATATTCAAATAAAAGGAAATCAATCGCAATTATTATGAGCTATTTTGAAAGCGATAAAAGCCCAAGAAAAATGTAATTTGTGAAATTTGGAATACCTTGAAGCGAAATATTATCGTTCAAAAATTTAATTTGGAGTACTGAATGTAATTTTTTTTCTAGAAAAAAGGGGACTAATTAAACTTTCAAATTAATACAAATGAGGATTGTAACGATCAATCTCTTGCTCGGGCAATTTTTTTTTAAAACTTTTAACATTTAAGATAATCTCTTGGCTTTTGTTCAAAACTATTAATTTATTTATTGAAGTAAGGTTTTCTTCTAAACAATTCAAAATCAAATGAAATATAACAAAATATCAAAATCAAGTTAATTTGTTAGTTAGTTTTATCTTGTTTTTTGCTCGAATTAGGTAAATAATTATTAATAATGAATTATTTGCAATCGCATGCCATTCATGAATTCCAACATTGACATTATTATAGTTTTCACAAAATATTTTTTCTTTCTATCTATTTTTTCACGTTTTCATATACATACATACATACATACATATATGCATAATATAGTGTTTGATTTTCATCTCGTTGGTAGAAATGGGCATGAATATTTAGAAAAATCAAATACTAATTTTACTCGGTAGCACACTTTGACGCCCCTCAAGGCTCAAAGATTGAAATAATAGAAATCACTCAAAAATTATTACATCAATATATATAAAACCTTCACACGACACCACACAGCACTCCAACAAGTACACGGACATAAATTAATATATGGTGCTCCAACAGACAAAAGCACTCAGGGGCAAAAGGACAAAATAATAATAATAATAATAGCAAATAATACATGGAAACATGTTGAAGCAGCGAGTGATTCAGGGGGTGGCGGAGCCGCTGGTGGATGGTGGCGGGGAGAGGAAAGGAATATTAGTGGGGATGGAAGGCAGTGGTGGCAGAGTCGGTTTGGGCAGTACTGTGGGAAGAGTAGGGATTTGGATGCTTGGCAACGGTGGCAGCAGTGTGGGTTGTGTAGGCAGAGTTAGGTTGGGCAGAGATGGAATGCCGGGGATGGGCATCGGCGGCAATGTCGTGGGTATGGGTATTTTTGGTTGAGGAAGCGTGGGCAAGCTCGGCAGGGGAGGCAGTAGTGCTGAAGGGTTGGGCAGAGATGGGAATAACTTGGGCAGTGCCGGCGGCGGAGTCGCTGGGGTGTCCAGAAGACGGCGAATGGCCGAGCTCTGACCCATGCATAAGAACCAACATACCATTGCAAGGGATACAATCATGCAACAGTGTTTAGAAACACCCCGCATATTGTTATTGGTTTTTGGCGTACGTTAGCAACAAGGAGTCTTGATAGCTTGAGAGAGGGTTACGTTGAAGAATTAAGCTTTGCCTTGTGGTTTGCGAATGCGATGATTGTTGAAATTAGAGGGGTATATATGTTGCATATATATATATATATATATATATATATATATATACATATATATATAATAAGAAAGAAGTGCTTGACAATTAATTACTTCAGATCAAGATGTCAAAGGAGCTAGCATTCTTGTTTGTGTGCGTGGTGGGTGCCGCCTGTTGGTTCACCTTCCTATAGTTCCTAGCAACGGGGTGACTCACCAGTCACCACCGACAGGCGCCAATATATATAAAGTATTGCAAACTGAGTGAAGTCATGAAATTAATTGATCTCTTTATTTGAGTTTAGGTGTTGGGACATGCGGTTTCACGTTGACAAAACCAAAACAACGTTGAAGCATTGCGCTACACGCAATTCAATGTTTTGGGCTACCTAAAATGACTTTGGTTTTTCGGTGGGAGAAAAACGGTTATTTTTATACTCTCAAAATTTTCAACCAAAACTTCCTACGTTGTTAAATTAAAAAAAATAATTCCTTCTGACCTCCTTATTTAATTAATATGTTTAATTATAAACTCTACTAAAGCTACCCTACGTTTTCAACTCAATTTAGCAAAGAAAAAAAAAGAAAGACAAAGCTGCATGCAAATATGCAATGACAACGTTTTATACCAGAAAGGCATATTAATCCCAAAGATAAAAATTGTGAACATTTTGAAAGACTCTCCGTTCAATATTAATGCTGCTCTATTCCTTGAACTACATTGAGTTTACTGTAGCTAGCTCGTTGCATCGCAAATTAAGCGGTTAATTAAGAGTCTAGGGAGCATACTATTAATTATGAGCTCCGAGCTCTTAGCAGAGAATGATCGAGCAACAAAAGTCGTCTGTCCTGCTAGCATTTGTGGAGAGACTCCCCTAGTTGACAGAATAAGATTAAACCGCAAGTAGCGTTCATACTTTAAAAAATTACGCATGAAACTGATATTGTATATTTACTACTATTTAATGTGCAACATATATGCAATGTTATTAAATATTTTTTCTGTTTTACAGGTGAGAAAGAAGAGGCAATTCAGGGCAGTAGCAGAAAAAAAAAAGAAGAGAGATTAATAGGTGGTTTTATTAATATTATTTACTAATAATGGATACCCTGTTTATAAGTTTTTAGCAAGCTCAAAAATAACAATAGCAAACACAACACTTGGATGTTTATATGTATATATAAAATATAAAATTTCACTATTTGTTGGGTTTATAATTCAAATTTAAATACTTTAATCAAATTGTTGAGTCAAATATAAATAATCTTCTTTCATAATAAATGACTTTAATTATAAACTATTGATGAGTACGTACTACTAGTTAAATTTAATTGCCAACTATAATACTCGACAAGTAAAAATATTAATATAAAAAGTATTAAGTATGTATATTTTAAATAATGCTTTAAATGAATTTCGTTATATTAATATTTAAAGAATAAAACATAATCTTTAAATAAATATAAAATTAAAATATTGAACCGAATATATATTTTAAAAAGTAAATAATTAAATTAGATGTAGATAATTTTTTTTGGTTTAAACTAATCGGATGTAATTGCTGTGAAAGGGATAATAACGGTCGGAGGAAGTCGGTAGATGGGTGAGGGAAGTTGAAATTGCACCGAGTACTGTAATTGTCATCAAAAGCCATTACCCCAGTCAAAGGTGTAAATATGGCTCTATTCATCTCCCGTAGTCCCGTTTAAATTGAAACTTCCCTTTATACTACTCGATCGGGCCTAATTAATAGGACGGTGTTGATATTGGAGCTCTTAATTACATTATATAAGTAATGATCTGTATTAAAACCAGGGCCCAGCCGCTTCTCATATTCATGAGGGTGTGCATGCAGCTAGCACACCCTCATTTTTTTTTTTTAAGTTTAAGATTTATTTTAATTAATATATATATTATTGAAAAAATATTGAACACTACTCTTAAATAATTTTCTAAAGCGGCTAGAGAAGGGTGTAAATACATCTAGTTAGTGTAATTAACAGCAGCCAATAATTAGCACCAGATAAAAATAAAAATGTTACTCATTTTGATATATATATATAAATTCCCACACCTAAAGTCCAACTGGAAATAATTTTAAATTGTTTGCACTATATTTTAAACGACTTTATTTTTTAAGTATCTGGAGTCTGGAAAGAGTTACGTACGTAGCTTGATTCATTAATAAGTTTGCAACTCGTTCCTGTTCATTGAATTAATTAGTATATGTTCTTCAATTTATTTTTTGGTAATTTCGGAAAAATGTAGGGCAAGGGTGTAATTATAATTAACTGGTTGATTGAGTGGAGTTCAAATGGATGCAGCACATATAGAAAACAAAACATCATGATCTATATAAGCGAATCAACAGTAACAGTAGAGCCTCGATCCATTATATAATTAAAATGTATTCCACGTATAATAGCTTATAATTAATCAAGGAAAGTTAAGTATGCTCACAAGATTTACATGAAATCGATATCATTGACCTCACCCGACCAATATCTAAGACAAATATAACAGTAATATATATATATATATGCGTGACATATATATAAGGCATACATAGAACTTCAATATGTAATAATTAAGACATCGAACTGATCCATTCTTCAATGCTGGCATGGTTTCCAAATTAAGAGACTAGCTTCAAGGGCTGGAGGACGAGGTTGATGGGGGAGGGGAGAAGAAAGGAATTGTGGTCGGCATTGGAATTTTGGGAAATGTGGTCGGAATAATGGTAGTTGGAATTGTGGGAAGCGTGGTTGGGGAAGCGTCCCGGGCAACTTGGGCACAGTGGGGAGAGTTGGGTTTGGCATGGTTAATGGCAGTGGAGGAAAAGCAAGCTTGGGGATGGACGGAAGGGTGGGTACCGGCGGCGGCACTGCAGTAGTAGTCGTTGCGAGGAGGCGGCGAGAGGCACGGGCCGTGCCGAGGGTGGAGATCAGCGAGAGTGCCAAGACCATAGCGAGGAGGAAGGAATGGTGGTAAGAGCTGGCCATTATGTTGGGTTGAAAGGAGGAGGGTGTGTGATTGATTGTGGTGTACTTGATTTTGAGGCGGTGGCGGACACTAATTATATATATGTATAGGAAATGCGAGTGGGAGGGCTTGAGGGGTTTGATGGTGTCTGCAGTTACGAAAAAAAAAACACAAATGTCAATAATCAGTGCATGGTTAGTTACACCGCCCTACCTAGCTACATCTCTGCATTTTCTACACATCTTAATTAGTAATCTATTTTCTTGGTGCCAAGGGGAAAAAACTATTTTGTGGGTTTCGTAGGTTAAGTTGGTGAGCGTTTGAGGTATACAGATGTAGTAGTCCGCTGTGGTTGTCCAATTAAGGAAAAGCAATATTTTTCTTTTATGCGTGTGGCCGTGTGGTATATTCGTACGTTAGATTTTTTAAATTTTTTATTTTTTATTTTTGTTACCGAAGGGGCAAGCAAAAGGGGGAATATATAGTTTATATTATGCAAATATATAGTTTGAATTTAAATTTTATTTATTTCAAGAGATGGGTCATGGGTGTACAATTTTTCATAATGGGTAACTCCATGAAATTTTTTTGAATGAATTTAATTATAGATCCTTTATTATTGCTAGCATGAATGGACAATAAAACAAAAGGGTAATTCATGTGTTCATCTGAGCGTAAATTAAATTTATTCCGTGGGTTCGGATACACAATATTTAATTATTGCACTTAATTAATCGCCCACAAATTTATTTGTTTATTTTATTTATGAAAAAAAAATTAAAATATTTTTATTTGTACTTGTTATAAATAGATAGATATAAAAATCAAATATTCAAAATCGTCAAACTAAATTAAATTATTTTTACATGCGCAAAAATAATATACGGTTAAAGTTGCATTCCAATACGATCTTCAAATTATATTTAATTGTTATTAAATTAAATAATGAAAAGGCTTCAAAATACAAAGGGCCCATGAAGGAGAGACAATAGCCATGTGGCCTTCACGTAAAGCCCAAACGGGTCCAAAAGAAGGGCCCAACCAGCCCCAAAATGATAAATGTCCATACGGCCTACTAGTAAAAGCCCAAACTGGCTGTACATAAATTTTATATTTATATATATCGTTATTGTTGTAGTAGTAAATTGGTTGGGCTATACCCGACCCAACAAGGAGGCTTGTAATCACATATCCGATCCAGATGTATGTATATCCTAAATTTGTACAGAGAGAATTTTAACCCTTGCAATATCAAAAATATGACGGGTCAACAAATAGGGTATTCTAAACCTATGTTTCATCTTTGCATTGCAGGAATCTAAACACCTTCCCTTAAATCATTTGTTTTATTAAAATCTTGTGAAGCATTTTATTCGAGCATTTGAGATGCTAACAAAATAAATGCATTCCCATGTTTTGTAGAAGGTTTCGATTTCCCCAACAAACATTCAAACACTTTTTCTTAAACATACATGAACGCCCACACATGAGCTAATAAAATATTTCAAAAAGTAATAGCATATTTGATACATGAAAATGATATAGAGTTAATTTCATTCTCATTCTCATATTTACTAGAAAAAAAAGAGAGAAAATGATAAATTATCTTGGGAATAAGATTATCCTAATTCAGGTAAGATTGATTCTTCCAACTCTCGTGGTATTGAATCATTTCATTAGAAAGGGAAATCAATTTTATAACCATGTCCTTTGATTGTTATTGGATTGTTTCGTTTTCATTGAAGAGTTAGTCAGGTTCATCAGGGAGGTGGGGATCGGAGAGAGAGAGAGAGAGAAACAATAACCTTTAGATCTATCTCACCTAACGGTAGTGGCATGCAGTGGATCAGAGTGGGGGTTGACAATTGCAGTAGATTGAAGGATTGCAAAAGAGGTGGAGGCCATAGGGATGACAACGGGTCAGGTTAGGATCGGGTACCGCTTGACCTGAACCCAACCCGACCTAAGGGTTTGGGCCGTTCGGAGTAAATCGGGTCGGCATGATTCAAGCCCAATCCGATGGCATGTTGTGGTGGGTCAAATCGGATCTATGCAGGTCGGGTCGGGTTGATTTAGCCATCCCTAAGAGGCCGTGCTTGTGCAAGAGAGATAGAAAATACCACAATAACATATTTTAATTTAACATTACTTACACAGTTTATTTGTAGAAGAAATATGGATATATTTATATATTTTTAAATAATATACTATTTATGGTATTATATGTTAGTCATAATAAAGTAATCAGCCATTCTTATTTTTTTTTTCATTTTTATGTTGATTATACTTTTATTTCTTTTTGTTCTTAATTTTACTCTCATATACGAGCTGCATTAGAATATTTTCAACAATAATATGTATTTTGAAAAATTATTTATTTGTGAAGAGTATTTTTTTTCTTTTAACTCTAACGATAATCTTTATTTTATTTTTATTTTTATTAAAATAATATTTTTTATTATATTTCTAAGATAATAAATTATTATTTGGAGAGATAATAGAAGAAAGAAAAGATAAAAAATAATAAAATAATATATAGAAAATGAAGAATGACTCTTTTAAAAAAATGAAAAGTCACTTTTGTACATATAAAAAGTTAAATAAAAAAATTATTAAAATTTATTTTAATATTTTACTCTATTTTTTTTTCTTTGGAGTTGTTAGTATATATAATTTTATCCTGAGCTGTCCACATATCCCATTATATATAATTCCCCAGAGCAAGTCCAAACAGAAGATATACCGTTTTCAAAAAATAAATAAACAAACAACCGTCGGTCTCTGATCCCATTCCGCAGGCAAAGCCCATGCCTCGTTTGTCTGTCTCATTTGGAGTGTTGCTACAGGCAGGGTAAAAGAAGCAGTGGTAGGCGTGGGAGCTGCATTTGTGCAATATTCTCACGGGTCATTCTCATTCCTCGGCTGCTTCGTCACTGCCCTTCAAAGCCTGCCATCTACCAAAGCCTTGTTTTAGCCACTTACTCCCCCCCGCCACTGTGATTCATTCATTCCACCGCCCAATACTCCAAAATCTTCCCACTTCCCAACGCCGCCCATATGCATGCATAATGCCCGGCTAATACGATTAGTGTCGTCTCCTTCAATTAGGATAATTATGATATGCGGTGTGACTATAGTTCTTCAGTGCTGATCGATAGTGTCACGAATCAGTCTATCCCATGGGATTTAGACCCTCTAACACTGTACGTCATCATTATTTCCCTAAAGGGTAAAAACATTTCAATCCCTTATTCTTAATTTTCTGTTACAAGTTTCATGAACTAACGTACTAAAAATTGTTCAACTCATTGGAGCCATCCCGAGTCATGGGAAGTCTTGTAAATGTGTCTCATCATGATTTTTAAGTCAACGTAGTTAAATTAATTAGTTTCGTGTAGCTTCTTCTACGCTATATATCAGTGCATTACATTTCAGGACAGAGGCCATGGCTGGCTGAGAACACTCAATCTGCGAATCAAAAAGGATAGCCAACGTACGGCTACTATGACAAGTAATTAAGATTAGTATAGTACACATTCTTTGCCTTAGCCCATAAATTATCCATTGGAGCTAAATAAATTTTAAAAGTATCATCTCCAACCCACATAAGTTTCCACACATGAACATTAATTCCACTCAATTCAAAATTTATTTGTCCTTTGGGAAGGCTCACGACCACATTTTTTTTTTCCAACACTACTTAGGTGAAGAGACCTTGTTATTAATTTCCTAGTCAAATTCGTAAATAAGTTGTCCATTTGTAAAGTTCTTTTACTTACATTAATTATGTAAGACTACCGCAGGTAGTAAGCATTTTTCATATCTGTTTCGTTTCAAAAAAAAAAAAAAAAAGTCAATTTCGTTTTATGTTGGTCTACTCTCGATCTATAGGTCCCAATCCACGTGCCAAAATACGACACAATATCCATAGGCGTTAATGGGGATTACAAAGATCAAATTTACAATTATGCTAGCTGTATCTCTAGTCGACGACACTAGACTGCAGGAAGACACAATCATTATCGTAGTTGTTGTGGCTCGATACTACGTCAAGTTGGACTTCAAAATCTCTATCTCAAGGCACACCCACGCACAAGCATAGGCCTTGATCGGATCGTATATATAGGCACTTGTTGAACTGTGTCCCGAATTCATAATTAATGCATGGCCGACGCTAGCTAGCTCCAACGGTCGAGCATGCTATGGCCAATGCTGGTCAAGACCTGGCCAACACTCTGCGTGGTCGATACGCTCCTTGAAGACTAGTGTCGACCATACATCCAGACTTGGCTTGCCTTCAATTTTATGTTGCCGGATTTACCACTATTTTGTGTATTATTTAAGTGGTTAAAAGGGAAATGTTGTGATACATTATTTAAATGTGATTTTTTATAGTGTTTTTCAAGTAAATTTATATTATTGTTTATTTATAGTGTTTTATATTTATAATGTTTTATATTATTTAAGTGGTTAAGAGGGAAATGATAATGATGATATTATTGTGAGCAAAATTATTATTCTAATAATTTTGCCTATATTATGACTAAGTATTTAAGTTTGAATACTGCTTCAACTTGGTTTCGTGACAGAGGTAAAAAAAAATGTTTCGTGACAGAGGTAAAATTAATGTTTTATATTATTTAATGTTGTATTGGAAGGTTTCTGTTACACCATAAGAATTCATGTCGGGGTGGAAATTGTTGAACTGTGACTCGAATTTATGCAGTGCAATGGCTGACGCTTTAGTGATCGAGCAGGCTATGGCCGATGCTACAGGTGGTCGAGACCCAGGCCGACGCTCCACGTGATCGAGACTCCATGAAGACTGGTCAACACTGAGTGTCAACCATACATCCAGACTCAACTCGTCTTCAATTTTATGGTGCCTATATTTAACCTCTATTCTGTGTATTATTTGAGGGGGTAATTGATAAACGGGTAAATATGTAATATAACACATTATTTAAGTGTTTTATCACTTTATGCGCTCCATTTTTGTATTTTTCTGGCATATAGTGAAGCTTCTCATCCCATTATTTTTTCCTTCAATGGATTTTCCCCGAAAATCTTTATATTCCTCTTTGTTGCGTTTGTTTTTGTAATTTTTTTTCTCCTTTTTCATCGGCACTATATATATATATATATATATATATATATATATATATATATATATATATATGGTGGCTATGCAGTCATCCAAATCTTTCTAAAGATGGGATGTTTGTTTCAAACCGTAAATTGTCATTAATTATAAACGTTTCAAAGCATGATCAGATTAAAATATATATAAAGTAAGAAAAACAAATTTTAAAAAACAAAGAAGATAATGCAAAGTATTTATATATATATATATATATATTATATATATATATATATATATATATATATATGTATATATATATATATATTTTTATATAATGGCTCTAATAGTTTTTGATTTCCTAATTAATGGGCGCAGTGATTTGGCAGATTTTTTGTTCATGAGACCGATGTTTGATTTTGCCCAGTGATTGGTCAAATGTTGAGAGAGGTACGGTATTGCTGCACCTTGTTGTTGGACCCCTCCCTCAAAATATATTTATGAAAATAGTAAGAGAAAATGAGTGTAATACATACAATAGTAATTGGTCTTTCGATTATAATTAAACAGGTAAAGTATAATTTCATTTGACTGTATTGCAATACTATAGTATATATTATAATGGATAAACAGTAAAATAAAAGTATAATATGAGTTATTCAATCAAACATTGTGATTAGATTTGTGCACTCCTTTTCTCATTAGTATTATCTTATACACACAGGGTTTGGAGAATACAATCATATCCTAAGAAATGCATGTAATATTTAAATACGAAATTTTAACATATCTCAAAAATAAAAATTCAAAATATAGTAATAGTCCTCCAAATGAAAATAAGATTGTAAACCTTTTATATTTTCAATCAAAATAATATCATTTTCATCGAGTACCTGCAAGTACACTCCTAACAAAACAAGAAAATGAGTACGCAACCACCATGACAATATAAAATTCATGCATATTTTATAAATTAATTCAATAAAAAATGAAAAAAAATTAATTCAGCATTACATCATATTCATATTTTACAATTCTATTTTAAATAATACACAGTATAATATTTGAATATTTTTGAAAAATTCATATATTTCATCTTCCATATCTATCTATATATAATAAATATACTTTTTTTAAAATAATTCTTTATTATTTTCTCTCTCTATTTGCAAATTACTTTTTTAAATTTAATATAATTATTTAAATATTCAAATAGATTAAAAAATTACAAATTTGTAGATTTAGATATACAAAATTACAATGAATCTTCAAAAATACATATTTAGATATACAAATATACATATTTAGATCTATAAAATTACAATGAATCTTCAAATATACATTTTTACTACAAAACTCTATCTTTGATTTTTAAAATACAAATTTTTAGAGAATCTGATGCAAAATATTTTTTATTTAAAGTTTAGAATATTTTTTAAAATTATTTTTAAAAAAATTATTTTAAAAAAATTATATTTTAAAAAAACTAGTGCCAATGTTGTAAGACATTCTTTTAAGTCACCATAAAAATATGTACATAAAATTACGTAATACATTAAAATAATATTTGTATATGAAGTAAAATATAATGATTATATATAAAATGATTAAGTTGGAAATTTTTGAATGTGACAAACGCATGTGAGAGAATGCGGCAGCCAAGGAAATGCATAGCCTGAACCGTACCCCCTCGAATGACAGCTCATAAAGTACATCAAAGCTGCCGGTTGGTGCGATTTTAAGAGCAATTCTCGTCGTATTAGACAACAAATTTGATGATGTGATCTTATCTGCCTTAATTTTAGATTCTATGCCGCCCCCATTTTGCCGGATTAAGATGACAACAAATTGTAATGCCAGTTTTGAGTGACTTACTGTTGTGTTTTAATTATATCACCCAAATCATTGGTAAAAGCTTTTTCCCACCTCACATCTTATAAACAAAACAAACATGTGACGTGTCCCATATACCCCAAATCATGGTAGTTCAGTAGCTAGCATATGTTTTCGTACAATAGCAATGGAAAGTTATCAACTCATTCCTACATACATCTGTTACACTTTGGATACCACATTACCCCCCAGCCCCTCTGCTCGTAATTCATAAATTAATAATAATAATAATAACAATAATAATAACAATAACTACTTAATTAGCACAAGACAACATGTTCATATATATGATGTGCGCCACTAAAATCTACGGCATCAACCCCACCCCACCATGCCTCGAACACTGGTGTTTCGGCTTTGGTTCTGGTCTTCTAGACAAAAGAGACGAAGAGAGAAAACGACAGCCCAAATAACATCCGATTCGGACCCAGTTGCAGAATTATCAACATGGTCCAACACGTGGCCTTTTATTCCCCGGCAAACCCTGGCCCGGCCCAGACGATGAAGGGGCCCGGTCGATAACCACCCTCAAAGCCCTCCTCAACGTCTCCATCCCTTCCTCTCCGCCGCCCCCGGAAGCGGAACCGGCGGAGGTCAAGCCCTGAACCCAAACCACGCTCTTGGTTCTGCCGCCGACAGTCGCCATCTCCGCCCTGACCACCTTCCCACGCGCCGCCCTCAGGGCGCGCGTCAGATCCGACACCAGCCCCGCCCTGTCCTCGCAGCACAGGCTCGCCTTCACCGCCCCGTCGCACTCCACCCGCTCCACCCTCAGCTCGTCCATCTCCGACGGAAACGCCGCTTCTTCCTTGCGCCCGTCACGCCCCTCTGCGTTCATCTCCGTCACCGCCGTCTTCAGCTCCCTCACGCGCCGCACCACCTCCGCCAGCAGCGACGCCTTGTCATTCTGCGGTCGGCCCCACACGTTAATTATTACTTATTACAATAATGTAGTATAGGCCAAGGCAATTAATTGAGCTTTCAAAAAAAAAAAAAAAAAGTAATACTAATCAGAGAGAGAGAGAGAGCGCACAAGAAAATTTGTAAACGTAACCAAATTGTAGCATTGTTATTATTGCAAATAATTACAACTACATCACTTACTTTGACCGTGTTGGGAACGAGAGTCCGGAGGGTAGCCAGGTGGCCGTTGATTCGCTTCCGCCGCCGGCGCTCGGCCTCGCTGTGGCTTTTGCTGGCAGCAAGTGCCTTGGCCTCCGCCGTGGATGTGGTGGAGCTAAGGAGCGACCCGCCGTTGCCGGACTCCTTCGCCGCCATCGAGGCCAGTCCTTGGAGGTAGCTGAAGCCGTGGTGATCGGAGCAATTCCCAAATCCATAGAATCCCGAAATGGGTTGCATTATTTCTCCTCAATTTCTTTCTTGCCGGCCGCAATCACTTTGCCGTCTTTCTATATACAGAATCAACAAGAAAACAAATTATAAAGGAAAGGCCGCTACAAACTTGCATGCCCCACTTGTTGAAAATGCGTAATAAAAGCATGATATCATTGGGATTGTGCCACTTTAAGGGAGAGGCGAGCGCAGAATATACACAATTATGGTTTTTAGGAGTAGTAATTGTTGTGCAATTAATGGGTAATTAAAGTACCTGGTGGGGAAGATTTCTGTCTTGAAGCTTGCAGATTTGGGACTGGGGAGCTGGAAGTTGAGGTGTGACGTTTCAGCTTTGGGGTGTTTATTGAAGGATGGAAGCAGGGTCTGGGTCGAGAGGAAATGAGATAGTGAAGACTACTGGAGATAGTGATCAGCGAGTACAAAGCATTTATATGCCCATAACGGGCTCCAACATAGGAGTCAAAGCAGAAAATATAAAATAAAATAAAATAAAAAAGTAATACATAACATCATCATTTCATCAAACGGCTGCAAGAAACAAGGGGTAGTGGTGCCTGGTGGGGTGCTGTGACCAATTCTTGTTTATTTGGTGGAGTTAGATATAGGGTGCTGTAATTCTTGTATAAATGAGTGGATCCGTTCATGTCGCGTTTGTTTATTTTATTTTTATTTAACGAATCAACCTTTGTGTTGGCAAATTATTTGTTAACGCTCAAAATCTATTTGTTAATGTTTACTATTCGGGAACACAAGTTTATTGTTTGCAACAAACAAGTTTATAGATACGATTCTGTGGTTCACATCGGTGGCAAACAAAAAAAAAAGTTAATTTATTTACTCGCTTTTTTTAATTAAATTGATTTATAGGATAATAAGATAAACAAATATCTTATTATTCAAACTTTAATTTTCTAATATCTCAATATTAAAAGTATTGAATATAAAACTATTTATGATTTTAAATATTACACTAATGTTAATGTCTTTTATGAAATTTAATAAAATTAAGGATTATGACATAGTTTAGTGTAATTATTGACAACTATTTACTATAGCTAATTCAAATGATATAAATAATAGATATATTATAAACATTAAACAACTATGTGATAGAGTTTTTGAAGTTATAATGTTTTCTATATAATTATTTTATTAATTAGAATTTTTAATAAGTTATTTGGTTTCTAATTAGCTATTAATTTTAAGTTACTATTTTAACTATAATGATTCTATAATTATACTACTATATATAGTAATGTTACACAATTATAATAAAATTTCATTCAAGTCAAAATTCTACTAGAATTTGTAACTTTTGGCAAGTTACTTTTAGAGTTTAACTTCTTGTTATTATTCCCTTGTTTTCTCTTACGATTTTCAATTGCTATAGTGCATAGAGTCTATTACAGAAAGTAACTAAGAGCATCCACACTAAGTTCCTTATAATCTAACTTTCCCTATAATTTAGAGAAAAAATATACAAAATTATCAAAAACTCATTTAAAGCAGGTTCCTTAAAATAGAGTATAGGGATAAGGAATAAATAGTAAATTCTTATATTTAGAGATTTACTATTCATCCTTAAATGTTTTCCTATAATTTTTTAATATATATTATTAAATTTATAACTTTTTGATTGGTTATAACAAATGGAAGGATAATAGAGAAATAATATAAAATAAATTAAATAATAAATATATATAGAAATAATGAATGAGATATTTGATGTTTTTGAAAAATAAGTAATTTTTTACTATTTATCCCTAAAATAACACATGAAAATGCCAACATTGGTGTAGATGCTCTAAGTACGAGCGTGGATAGCAACTATTTTCCTAGCTAAGTTCAAACCACGGGAGTTAAAACGCCAATTAATGAGTTATATGGGCAACGTTTCATGTTGCAAGTCAAAAAATATAATGTGTTGAATTGTGTCTTGAAGATTTAACCATGGGAAGAGATTTTGACAAAGAAGAGGAGGTTGTTGAAAAGCAAGGAGAGGAGGGTCTTTAAAACGAATAATACTAAAAATAACATTCAATATTTAAATATTGTAGGATTATTTTTGAATTTTCAAAATAAAATCAAAGTCAATAATATATTATTATAAATATAGAAAAAATGGTTGATAAGTCTATACAATTACATTAATATTAGTTAAAACCACTAGTTATTTATCTAGTAAAGATATAATATTAATAAATAAATAAAAACTAACTATTACCATTTTCAGTTTTTTTGCCCAATTTAATTTTTTTTTACAGGGAAACCCCAAAATCACATGTAAACAAAACGTAAAAAACAATTATTTATCAATGTTTAATAAAATTAGATAAAAAAATAATTAACGATTTGCTTTGGTAGCAAAGACGACTGATCGGTATGGGTTAAAATCACGTTTAAATCGACTAGCGAAAATAGATGGCCTTTAAAGTTTAAGCCTAACAATTTTGGGTTTCACGAAATTTAAAATTCAGTTTTTAAAAGAAAAAAAAAGAAAAAAGAAAAAGGTTGTCACCGTCTAAATTTCAAAACTCGTCGAATAAATGACCGACTGCTTCTGCGTCATCAATACAAATAAAATTGTTTCATTCATTATTGTAAAAGTATTTATTCCGGAAATAAGAAATAAATAAACATTTGTAATATAAAAAGAACTAAAAACAAATTTAATAAACAAATAAAAATAATGCATTTACATGTATAATTTGCCATACCTACCGAGGGAGGTCATTTTCTCGGGATGATATGAGATCATGAGAATGTCATTTTCTCGCGATAATTTGCCATACATACTGTAGGATATAAACCAGGCATACGGACGTCACATACGGCAAGAAGGACAAGGAGACGATCGTAATTCTATCTCTGTTGAAGGGCTGTTGTCTCGATCTCTCTCTTCTTCTTTTTTTTTTTTTTTTTTTTTTCTTTTGGGGGGGAGCGAATCTGCTGTTTCGATCACTGATGATGTCATTATGCGAGTACTGCCGGCACATAGAGATGAGAATGTCGCGACCCGGTATACGCCCTATCTGTCTTCACACCTGTCCACAACTACATATTTTATGTCACTTTCGAAGCCTCTTTGCCCAACCTTTTCTTTTTCCTTTTTTTCACCCGGTATTTTGTTATTATATAATAAAAAAAATCACCAATTTATTGATTACAGCAAAAAACTTGGAAGTTTATATATGTGGCTCTGCATGCTGTGTAAGATTAAACATGGGGGTTATCCATTTTAAAATTAAATATGGAATTTGTCATTTGGCACTTTTAGATAAAATAATTTTAAAAAAGCTATCCATAGCAGCACTTTCAAATAAAATAATTTTAAAAAAGACACCATGTAAGGACCCCATTTGTCATTTGGCATTGCGTAATTAAGAAATAATAAATATTTTTTATTTGTTAGAAAAGAAAATGTGTTTTAAAAATAATATATATTTTTAAAATAAAAATAAATAAACAATGAGCTCAAGTAATCAAACTTATAAATAAGAAATAATAATAAAATATTTTTAAAAAATATTTTTTGAACATACCTTTTTTAAAATAAAAGTTTAAAACTTTATTACTTTTAAATTTAAATAGACCTATAATAGACTTATTATTTTAAAAAATTATACGTATACCAAATTGACTAATAGGTTTTATATTGTTTTTTAAAAAAAACAAAAACAAATGAAATCATCGTATTTGTTTTAAGGAAAGATATTTACATTCCAAAATACTAAACATGACCACTAAGTAAAATGATGATTAAGGTATTCTTTATAAAAATAAAAAATATTTGCATAGCAATATTAGAACATAAATAAAATATTTGAATAATATTAAACTTTAAAACATAAATATAATATTAAAATAATAGTATTGGAATATAAATAAAACGATCAAAAAATTGTTTTCAATTAATATAAAAAAGTGTTCAAAAATATTATTAGAATATAAATATAATATTCCAATAATATTTTTTAAATATTTTATTTATATTTTAACATTATTATTTGGATATTATTAAAAAAATATTTTTATAATTTTCCTTTAGATTAAAAATAGTAAGTACACGTATTTAGCATTTGGGGATGAGTATCATTCGTCATTTATTTTTCCTGAAAAGAGAGAGAGAGAGGAGAGAGAGAGAGAGAGAGAGAGAGAGAGAGAGAGAGAGAGAGAGAGAGATTATATTATGACTTATACCGTGTGTAAATGATATAATTAGAAAGACTTTTTAAAAAAAATCATATTTACCAGTTTTTTCCCCCACGCAGCCCGGATACGTATTCCGTTAACCCAAGATTATGTATCATTCTGAAATCTGAAATGAAAAAACTAAAATCAAATTAAAGAAGAAAATAGCCAAACGAAATCAAGCCCTACGAGTAGGGGTAGAGACAGGGGGACCAAAAAGGGACCATGCTACCCTAAAATTCTTCCAAACTTCCTTATTCCCCGTATTTTTTTTATTGCAATTTTTGTCACATTATTCATGACTTTTTTTTTAAAAAGGGTACATTTAGTTAATTTTTGAACTCATAAATTGTAATATTTAAGGAAAACTACAAATTAAGTCCCTTAATTTCGTGGGTTGTTCAGTTCCGAATGTGCGACCGTCACGTTAATATTGTATTTATCATAGAGCTTCTCTTGTGTTATTTCTTACACACTGACGTACTTAACATGTGGGTTAGGAAAATAAAAGATTCCGTAAACTTTTGTAGATAAATAAAATTATTTTCTTAGTTTTGATTTTTTTTTTACCATTTTGCTCACTTTTTGTTGGGTAAAGGACCCAAAAAGAAATCAAAAGCTCTGAAAAACTACACCAAAAGAGAATAAAAAAAGTAAAAGAAAATTAAATCTTCTTTGTGTAATGTTTTTAAATTTTATTTAGAATAAAAATAATGTAACACACACACAATAGAGAAGATTGTCGAAAGATTAATACACGACAGAGCCGACAATTCTTTATATAAAGGTTAATGCAGTGCTTGGTAGACGGAAAACAGGGGGAGCAGAGAAAGTGTATCGAAAAAAGAAAACCGTAATTTGGTATACATGAAAAAGGAATATGAAATAGAGAAAACTGCATTAAAATACGTGAAAAATTTATACGTCCAATCTGGTGTGAAAATGTATTGGAAAATTGGAAATGCATAGTATCATTTTATTTTATACAAAAAATAAAATAAAATTGATAATGCATTTAATAAGTTTTTCTTTTCCCAGCTTTTTACCCCCAACCCTTTTTCCATATCTTTTTTTCTTTCTATATATTTTACACCTTTTCCCTCCACGTATCCTACGCAAAGAGAGGCTTGCTGACTCAGGAATGACTCATAAATATTAACAAATATTAACAGTGTTTGATATATTATTTTAAATCAACTTCATCAATTCTAACTAAATAAAGTAATAAATAGCTAAATTAATATAGTTTTGACTAACATCATCTCCATTAATACATTTAAAAAAATTATAGCTTACTTTTATTTTTTTCAATTAATTCTTGAAAACATAACAACCTGGCATTCGCACAGCGTAACTAAAGATGAGATAAATACATTCATTTTCTCAACGCATCTATTTCTTCCTCCATTCCCTTGCTCTCACGTTTCCTTCCTCCGTCAAGAAGATGAAAATAACACATTAGACCTCTGTGCCGGTTTCCCTAGTCATTTTAGACTGTTAAAATAATTGATGATTGAATGGTAATATGGCATTTTAACTAAAAGATAAAAGTTTAGGTAAAATTACTTAAAATTATAGTTGAAGTTATATTTAATTAATATTATAATTAATCTGTTAGAATAAATCATTAGTTAAATACGATTTTAACTATTGATATAGCTAAGCTGCTAGAGATAATTTTAAGTATCTTTAATGTTGACTAAATACTACTATACCAATCGTTAGCATTGATTACAAATTAAGCAGAGTAAATTATTTGTGTAATAAATTATTTAATAATTAAGTCACAATAAACTCTTTTGGCGAATCTATTTACTTAGTCTAAGAGTATTCATGGCGGTATATATAAATTTGTCTATTTAAAATTGTCAAAAGTATGCCTTTTATTTTAACGATATAACTTTTTAAACCACACTTTTCAGCTTCTCTACTTTAACAATCAACTTTTGCTATTTGATTAAATATTATTATCTAAAATTTATTTTTAAAAAAATATTTAAAAATAAAGGAGAGAAATGAAAAGGAAAAAACAATGCAAGAAAATATAATTATTCATAATGTAAAGTTTTTTTTTTTAAAAAAAAAAAGCCTAAAAAGTAATATTTGTAAGTAGTTTTATAAAATTAGCTATTCAAAGTAACAAAAAATAAAATGTAAAGAAATTGCAGTAAATACTCTAATGTGAGCTATTAATATTGCATCTTATATGGTTATCTCATTACTTCAAAAAAATCAAAATTAATTATTAACTAATTGATTATTTATTTAAAAATACGAATTTAGTAATAAAACTTTAAATTCTTAATATGCAACCCAATATAAAGGCTTAACCTTCCTTTCCTACTGTTGAAATTCTAAGGTCATTTTAGAAGGAAATGCATTGCTTGAACTATATTTTGAGGATACAAAAGTACATTTAGTTGCATAAACCAAAATAAATAGTTATATACTAATAATCATGAACGATCAAACTGGTACAGTAAACTTATGAATAACAACACCTAAAACAAATATGAGATAAAAGATAAAAGACGTATTAGTAGACCATAGATTATCAAGTGTAAGCATTTTCATAAAACTAGATATTTTGACAATCCTTTGTTGAAAAGGATCAATTAGAGGTCGAGGATTAATTAAAAAGATCGAGGGTGAATAAATAAAAGTAAAATCCATTCACCTTTAATCCAAAGCAAGATGAGTTGTATTTTGATTATTTGAAGTGTAATTGTTACTGTTTGATGGCCCACCATATTGTACTTTAGTTAGAAGCTTGAAAGCATATATCAAGTCCCCCCCTACTTATCTACTAGAATCATTCCTTAATTGTTCTTGGTGTGTTTAATATAATTCAAAGATGTCTAAAAATGTAAAACCTTGAGAAATGTGTTTTAAAAATATACATTTTTCAAAATGTATAGAAAGGAAAAGTTAACTTTGTTAGTAACACATTTTTCTAAAATCAAATAAAGATTTTCATACCTAAAGTAGCCACAAGATTTTGACTTGTTAGGAGTGCTAATGTTTCATCACATGTAATCACATTATTATTATTGCTACTTTTAGTAAGAAGTGTCTAGCTGCAAATTCAAAATTTATTTTTTATTTCCATATACTCTAACTCTTTGCTTGACACAATAGGAAAAAGATAGGGAAGAAAAACAGGTGGAAAAGATATAGAAAGAAAAATGGTGGAAAGAAATTATATGGATTTGTAATTTTCTATGGGGTAGTTGGTTAGGATAGAAAAAGAGTGGAAAACAAAAAAATAAATTTATATTTATTATTAATTTTATTATTTTACCCATTTATTTCATTATCAATGGCTATTTATAAGAGTAATATTGAAATTGCAGGCTTTTCATACGTTTTTTCATCCCTTGTCTAAGAAAAACATTTTACAGTTATTAATGTAAAATTTCCTTTCCCTATTACGTTTCCATAGCATTCAGGCAGTAGAAAAAAAATTCAGTACTTTTTCTCTGGACCCAATACTTTTTCATAGCTTTTCATTAGTAACCAAACACAACTTAAATCATAATTGGGGCGAAATGACATATATCTAAAATATTTGATCATGGTTCGATCCTAATTGTTACCTTAACAAATTAAATTAATAGGATAAATTTGCTCCCAATCTAACAACATGTCACTCTTGTTACATATTCATCTCCACGCCTACTCCTATAGGCACGGACGCTAATTGTTGGCTCCATGTAGTCACACACCGACCCAACTAAGTTCGTGGAGGGAGAGAGAGAGGCAGAGAGACGTTTGACAGGGACGACGACAGTGGATGATGGATTGAACGGTGTTGCAATCACCGAAGGTCTGTTTTTTTAGTGGGCTGCTCCTGCGAGGCGACTGCGGCAAAGGACAAGTGGTGTAGTGGGGACGTGGTGAGACATTTCCGTCCACGTCTACATTGTTCACCCAATCTGGACTTTAATCAAATAATCTTATTTAATCGACTGTCTTTATCAAATAGGGGTAAATATATACAAAATTTCATCGGTTAAATCCAATAAAGTTTACCTCATCATCTATCACTATTTATCCTTTCCTAGGGTGATAGAATTTATAGGTTTTACTTTCTTGGCAAAATAAAATTTTCATGGTAAATCACTTTTCGCCAACCAGCAGGGCAGACCATCCATTTTTTAAATAAATAAATAAATATATATATTAATTAGAGAAATGCAAGAGGTCTTATCGTAACTTTTTAACTTCTGGAATCACTCACCGCATGTAAATTCAACTGGGCCTCGTCAACATGTCCGGCCGGTTGGTAAAAGAGCATGAGTGTCCTGTGTCATATTTCGAGTTTGATTTGGAGCATGGTGCCCACAATTACATATATTCCCATGGGTGTACAATTTCTCTGTTGATTGTTATTATGATAATTTTTGTACTTGACCGCTTGGATCACTACACTATTTATTTGCGTGTGTGTGTATATATATATATATATATATATAAACTCTAATGTTAAATTATTCATTCACATATTTGTTTTAATGATAATGCTACTTATAGTTTTGAACTATAATGTAATTCTTTTGTATTTTTATTAAAACGGTATCATTTTTATCAAAATAATATTATTTTAATAAAAATATAAAGAAACTGCATTACAGTACTCGTTTAAAGATTACAAATAGAATTTTTCTTCTTTAATAGTTTTTAAAATAATATCTTATCATATAAATTATAAATTTTATGATTTTTTTTAAAAATGTTATCAAATAATAAAAAAAATTACAGTGATATAAAAGTTTTTTTTAAATTATGATAAAATAAAAATAAATTCAATTGGATGGAAGGGAAGAGTAAAATTTGTATTGTGGAGGGAATATTATTTCAATTCAAACAAGCGTCACGCCTCTAGGCAGCGGGGTGACAGGAGAGTAAAAAAAAAAAAAACAACAACAACAACATGCGCAATCATTTTCCGGCGCAGTTGATTACGCACGCAATGGCTGCCAGGACAAAACGATTTCTCTTTTTTTATTTTTATTTTTATACGAAATAAAATAAAAAATATGAAAAAATGAAAACAATTGACGTATGCTGTCCCCCGGGGCCGGGTCTCACAGCCCCCCATCATCCATGGACTCGCATCTCCTTACCTTTTTCACATCCCAATAAATAAATAAATAAATAAATAAATAAAATAAACAATAAATAAATAAATAAATAAAAATAAAATAATAAATAATAAATAAATAATAGCAGGAAAGCAGGACCTTTTTAGTCGATGATAAGAATGCATACACATACACACCTTCATTGTGTATGCATCCACCAAAACTGTTGTTAATCAAAAAGTGTGGCTCGTCTTCCCGGCCCACACCTTCATTCATCGCCACTATCACCGTGTCGCCATCTCTGATCTCAGATGATGGCGATGTTGCGCTGCAAACACCAAATCCTGCTTTATTACAAACACTATTACTGTAAACCAACCATCTTGTCGCTGGTCCTGTAGTGGTTTTTAGCTCAGCACTGCTACATGTCGATCGAGTCATTTGCGGTGGCGGAGAACGCCCCCCCAAAAAAAACATAAGTTATAATTTGAAAATCCAGAGAGATCATTGGTACTCATTGGTATATATGTGGCTTAGGCTTATTAATTCACCCTTATTTGCTAGTTCAACGCGTGTGATTTAATTGAGATGTTATAGCAGTGGTTTATTGTGATATATTTTGTCAATATTATATATATACATCTAAGTTGATTGAAACACTTTCAAAAACAAAATGTATAATAAATTATAAGTCGTGATTTATTGGTGTTGGCGTTGGGATAAGTGTTACGAAACAATAAATAATGACTTAATTATTTGTATTTGTTTATAGTTTAATAATTAATAAATTACAAGACCTTGGGTCTATCGGTTATCACCCAAAAACATATTCAATCATGTTAGATCAAGGGTTTTAAAATTAAGTACAATAAAATTTAATCAAATGAATTCATTCAAATTAAAAGTCTAATGTATTACAATAAAAAAAAAACTTAAAATACAATCTCTAATCCACATATGGACACATTAGGATCCGAATTCTACAAATTAGGATACTAAAATTAAACTAGTTCTATTCATGTTTTGAAGTGCTGGATTAAGTTTGCAAATTGTTTATGGATAATTCTACATTTATGCATATATCGACGCTAATGTTGCCTATTGAAATTACATTGGTTTGGAACTTTTAATCCATTTTCAATGAGGACCGATTAGACTACTGCAGTTGAGCTATACTATATATATATATATGCCTTAGGTGAAATTATAGTCTAATCAAACGTTAAACGGATCCAAACCGATTCGCTAAGCCATTATTTATCAACCTGTTGAAACCGAATAAAAATCGATTTGTTTGGTTTGAAACCAGTAATATATCGGTTTGGTTTGGCTTGAGATTTCAAATCTGTATCTTAAACCGCACCTGACAATAAGGTTATACTTGCAATTTTATATTTTTATTTTTTGTTTTGGATTTATTTATTTAAGATTGTTTGTTAATACTTGATATGTTATATTTGTAAATTATATTATCAAATTTTGAGACTTATAAATATAAATTTAATATGTATTAATATTGATATGCTTACACACTATTTATTTATTTTTTATTTTACATAGTTTTAATTTGAAGAATTCTAAAATTTTATGAATTAAACCTATCAAACGATCCAAATTGATAATAATTCACATGCGTTTACACTGGCTAAACCAGTATTTAATCCATTTTGAATGCAGCAATAGGATCATTTGGTTTGGTTTGATTTTGTTCAAACCGAAACATATCAAATTGGTTTGAAAAATGACTTAAATCAATCCAAACCAATTTCACCCCTATATCCCACTGCAAGTTGGATTTTCAATTATTTATTAACCTAAGTCAAGTCGATTTTTAGGTATTATTTGATTAGCGTATGTTATATTTAAGAATATAATTATTTTAAAAATTATAATTTGAGATAAATTTATAGTATTAATAAATAATTTTAAATTCATTAAATACCTTATTTTTAAAAATAATATCATTCAATCAAACAATTTCTAATTAATTAATGAATAATGATATTTGTAGTTCTTTAAATGAAAATTGTATTAAAGTCACTTTGTATTTTTATTAAAATGATATCGATTCTATTAAAAACTCATTCATTAAAATGACATTATTTTGATAAAAATATGTTATTTTTATAAAAATATAAAGGAACTATAATATAGTTTTTATTTTAAGACGGCATATAGAATTTTTTTAAAATTTATTTTGAAAAATTAATCATGTGTAGATTTTATTTATTTATTTTGACACTAAAAGCATTTCTAGAAGCCTTATATTTTTTTACAGAGAATGAAACCTTAAAGAATAATATTGTGTATAAGCCTTTTGTGCTGTGTATATTTGTTGTGAAAAGACCTATGCAAAATCAAGGTATAAAACGCAAATCAATTTAATAGCACATAAAATTTTTACTCTTCACATAAAATAAAACACTTGGGTGCTCATAAAGAACGAACAAAAAAAGGAAAAAAAAAACCCTATTCAGATGTTAATAGGCAGAACTTTAGATTTCATAAGTTCACATAATCACTGGATGTAGTGGCAAAGGCAGTCACTACCTACATTTCAGAATCATCAATTAGTTTTAAATTAAATTACAATTTAATATTTGATTTCAAAGACCAAAAAACAAACAAACATCCAATTATCTTGAAGAACCACATGAAAAGTTGATGTTGCCCCTCCCATTCTCAATCATCTTTTATCAAGATGGATAGTCCTAGACTTATAGGAGAGCGAGCCTTCCACCTCACTTTATAATTCCAGACGGCAGACTTGGACATGGGAATAATATATAATTTTCCCTTTTAATGTTTATATTAGGGTCCTATTTATTTATTTATTCAATTTTGAGATTTGAACTCGTTTGGTTTTGATTTTGGTTTTGGTGAGAACTAATTGATGCTGTAAGGAAAAAGCTCATTCAATATTACACGGTGATGATTGTCTTGAAACATATATTTATTTTTTTTGAAAACATTTGAAATGCAGGAACAGACTTCGTTGAAAATTGGCACAGACAGATACAGCAAATGATAACCAGGATTTGCATAAAAGACAGCTGAAAGGTAGCACTGTTCTGTTCATTGGAGACACCATCCTCCATCTTTATCCAACATAAATTATTGGTGTTTGAGCCCCCCCTCCCCTCCTCCCTTCATTTTCCCCTTTATATTTTCTCTTATTTCGGTATAAATGTGGGAACTAGAAATTCCAAAAAAGTGGTGCCCCCCATCCCAAAATTAATATGTTCTTTTCATATTCCCTCATGCTTTTTCAAATTAAAAGATAAAACAAATATCATTTCATGTCACACCAATTTGAAATCTTAGTTTAGGTAAACCAGAAACCTCTAAATCAATGTCATTGGGTTTGCAAATCATTCTAAAAAAAAGGCTTAGCAAATTACGGGTATTATTATATTCAAATAAAATATTAATTTCAATCTCTTGGTAAGAAAGGATTAAGGAAGAATATAATTTTTCAAAATGGCCTTCCGTGACTAATATTATGGAATGAGGTGCTAAATTGTGTACATTTTCGTTCCTTGATTGTTGTAATTTTGATGTCAAAAATTTGCAGATTTATCATTAATGCGTTTCATGAAAGGGCCATTTGAGCGAGTGACTTGTTTTGTCTGTTTTTCTTTTTAATATTACTTAAAAAAACAAATATATTTTGTTTGAGTTTTGAATCAGAATACTTTTGACACATGAAAATATTGCTTTCAAATGGAAAATCAAAGCAACAGTTTCAATCCAAATATAAAAGTAGAGGCTCTAGATGAGTTGACTTGGTCAGAATTTTTATATATAAAAACAAAAAATAAAAAAGTACTGGTGGTTGGCATGTATACCTGCCGGTTTCATCACCATATGATTCTGATCAGTCTGGTCTTTGGCCACTTTATCTGTACGTAAGAAACTAATACAAGTACAGACACCACAGCTTGAAACTACCATTACTCCTACATGTATTCATGTGCCTAACCGTCAGTCATTGGCCTAAAACCACTCCACCGTCGTAATCTACCTCTATGTAGATTTGGACAAATGTAGAGTACATAAAGGGTTCTACATTATACATACTACATGTATACATGTGCCTACATTAACCATCAGTCATTGGCCTAAAACCACCCCACCATCATGATCTACCTCTCTATAGATTTGGACAAATGCAGAGGTATATAAAGGATTCTGGTTTCCCAGCTGGGCTGAGTGTGGGTGGGGGCTGGTTTCCCCTTCGAAGTTTGACTGACCCAGTCTTCCATTTAAAAGTTTTCAGGCCATAACTGGTTCCATAAATAAAGAAAAAGGAGGGAGGAAGCAAAGTTTTCTTATATCTAACCCATTAGAAATAAAGTATCTTTCTAGTTAGACAGTCTTGGAACTTGCTAGCTTCCTGCAAAAATTTCTGTCCAATACAGAATCAAGCATTGGGGGCTGGGAGGTCCATTGCCCCCCTTCTCATCCCAAGTTTGATGGGATAGGGTCCTGCCCTTGTTGTACCTCTTTTCATGGACAGCTCTGTTCATACTCGGGGGATGAACTAGCCCTTCTTTTCAGATCTTGGTCTGGGCCTCTTTCATGGATTGCAGGAAACATGTCAATAAATTATGACACCACAAAAAAAAAAAAGACGTATGAGTAAAGAGAAATAATATCTCCTTTTGCTTTAGCTGCGTAGAAAAAACAAAAGAAAGACACAAGTAAAGAAACATAATATGACTTTTGCTTTATCTGATTAGCAAAAACAAACTAGTTTTTAGACTTTGCCATTTCCACACTCTTGCCCTCCCATTTTGTTTTCTGGTGAATCCTCCCAATCCAAACGTTATATAAATAATTACTTCCAGTAAATGGAAAATTTTCCAGCCCGTTCTTCAAAGAGCAGAACCCTCTTTCTAGTATGCAATCCCCACCCGGCCACCCCTGGCCATTTCGAGGGACTGACAAGATTGATAGATTCGCATAATAAAACTATTGCACTGAAGGGACTTCAGAATGTGCTCGTTCGGAATAAGAATAAGTACTGTTATATGCATGTTTAACTTCGAAGTTTGAAAAAGCAGGAAACGAATTCTCTACGGGTAACTACACCACACCCATAAACGCACACACAATCTAAGGTATGCTAGTGCATACACATAATTAACGGCTCAACGCAACGAAACATTTTTTTTTTTTTTAAGAAACGTTAAATCAATTTCATTTTCGACAGTTATTTAAAAAATAATACATTAATAATATAATAAGTTAATAATATAGTAATATTATTTCCCGAATATGCATAAGTTTATCATACCCGGATTAAAATTAGTCTGAGACTCAGCAATGAATCAAGCTTGTTATGCATAAAAAGGATATGCTTTTATTTAATAATAATTCAAAAGCACATACTTATTATCTTATATTTAATAAAAATATATTTTTTTTATAAAAATAACTTTTATATATTAATTGATTTATTAACCTCTCCATACTTTTTACAAATATGAATAAATTGTACAAATTATTCATGCATATATCTTCACGAATTTCATAAAATATTATAGTTATGTTTTCGAATATATTTCTAAACGGCATGATTTATTAACAAAGATGTTTTATTAAGTTAAACGCAAACTTATGCATGCTTTTATTTTTTATTTTTGTTTTATGACTTTATTTTGTTAAAGTTATAAATTCAATCCAAATTTAAATTTAAAATTGTAAAAAACAAAAAAGAGATAATATTATGAACTCGGTTAACAAGCGAGGATATTATATATATATAACAAATTGGATTTAGTTTGAATTTAAAACCAAAAAATGATTCAAATATGATTATATCAAGAATTTTTTTTCCGTAGCAAATTTTATATACATGCATATTATAGCAGCCGAATTGACTTCAAATGTTTGCATGTATGGTTGGCGTATTTAATTAGTTGGTTGATTTAGAGGGTATCAGTTAGATTTATAAGTCAGTCAAACTTCTTACAAAACATAGTATTCTTTAAAACATGTTTTATAAGCATAAGCACCATTTTCATGTTTATAATTTATAAATAGTTTTTAACTTATTCAGATGAGTGAGTTTGAGAAAAACAAAGGTTAACTCTTAAAACTATTATAAAACTTAATAATTATATTCTTATAGTTTTATTGATCACTTCCATTGTATATAAGTCAAATAGTTTTCCATCAAAACATTTTGATCTACAGATTTATTATTTAGATGCATCATTATAAAAATAAGTCAATTCTATTTTAAAATAATTAGTGAGCCAAGCTTTTGTTTGAACTCATCATGAACAGTTCACAAACTATTCGACTCCTTTTTATGCGTTTCAATTGTGAACCGTTAGATAGAAAGGGCAGCGGACATGTCAATAATCCGAACGAAAAAGTAATACCTTATGCATTTATGATATATCATAGATATAAATTCATTGCAAATTTGCAATTCAATATGGGGTTTTGAGCTACACTTGGCAATTAGGATAACATAAGCTTAGACCATAGTATTACTCCCTAGGAAAAAAAAAACTGGCAAGTCGAGTGATCAATCCTGCTTTATATTCTCTCTAGACCCCACCTGGCCCTAGGGATATAAAACACAATATATAGCATAGGCATCAGTGAACACACGAGAAAAAATCGTACAAAGATTGCAGGAGAGCAGCAACCTTTCAGCACCGTGCCTTGTCAGTGCCCCTTGGGGGGCGCAATACTACTCGTAAAAGATTTTACTTGAGACAAAATGAAAGATCACCGTTTCTCCCCAAGCCCAAAAGGCCGTCAAGTTACCTATCTATTGCATCAACACAGCGTTACCATTCGGAAATACTCGCAAATATGGCATCAGCAGCACCTTCGACGAGCACAAACTCCGCCCCAGGTTTTCCGTCCTCTCTCACCTCAACATTCAAATCCAGTGTTGTTCTTAAAAGCAGCCATGGTTTGCATATTTCTTGTTCCCTGGCCCTCATGTTTTCCCTAACTACTCGTTCTTTCACTTCTTTGTCATCGCTTTCTCTCTCATCGACCCCATTATGGCATTGGATTCATCTGCTATTCAAAGAAATTAATCCACACTGCCCAATTCCATGATGTTCATCCATTCCCACAGATGAATTGCCACTTTCTGATCAAAACCCATATTCAGACATTCCATTTCTCTCTTTTTTTTCCAGTTTCTCACAATCCACATTCAGATCCAGATTCACCACGTCCATTACTCTCCATTCTCTTAATTTCTCGGAAGAACCCACAATCAGATTCAGACTCTCCATCTCAATTGCTGTCCAAATTTCCAATTTTGCAGAAGAATCCTCTTTCAGATTCAGACTCTCCCTTACCTCCAATTTTACCAATTCCCTAGAATCTGCATCCAAACAGTCCCTTCTCTCTGAATCAACATTCCTAAAAATACCACCTTTCTTTGGAGTTTCCTCCTTAACCTCGAAAATCTCCACTACTTTCTCACCCTTCGCATCAACGACCCCAAACCATAATCCTCTGGGACCTCCGCTAGCCAGTGGCAGATTTCACCGGAAAAATCCCCAAATAGTAGTAATACGCATCCTCGCCAGCGATTAGGGGCGCCGGCAAGACTGCAATTGCCTGAAATGGCCTCTTGCAGACGCCATTATGAACCACAAACGAAAATCCTCGAAAACCCTACCGTACTCATTCACGTAGTATCAATAGGGACAGACCGCCCTGAACCAGGAACCGCGGCTGCCGCAAATAGGGGATTCACCACCACAAACCGTCTGAGACGGCTGCGAGGACTGAGATAGCACAGTAACAGTGTCATACCAGGCTTATTGGACGCGACCGAAGGCCTCTTCAGCGAACGGGGACTGTTCCTGCTACGGATCACTAGAGGCGCGATGGCCTCGTACAGAGTTAGGATTAGGGCTCGGTCGTCACAGTGGGAATCGAGCTTGAGAGAACGCAGTAAAGGTCTCCGCCAACTAATAGGACGTTGGCCACAACAATGATTTTGTTGGCCAATGATGGTGCCGAATAGGCCTGAGCCGGTTTACCGCTCACGGAGGCTTCCGATATGGTTGCGGCGGCAGAGCAGGTCTCCTCCATTGGCAATTCAATTTTATCGACTCACTTAAAAATAAATTGATATAATATGTGAATTGATTGGGTTGTGATTTAAGAATACTACACTCACGTACAATTTTAAAATAAGTTTTAGAAACTTGTGCAGAAAAATATTTCGAGTTTTATCAATTACAGCATAAAATTCGAGTTTACAATGCTTTGCAATATTTTTGCATCAAAAGTATTTCAAAATCAATAATAAAAAAACGGCAAGCATCATGAAAGTTGTATAAGATTCTCAACTAACATAAAAATTGACTATGACAATTTCGGCATAAAAAAATGTTTCAAACTTGATAACAAAACTGCAGCCAATGAAATCCACAGTGACTGTCAAGGAGAAAATATGAAAGAAAACCTTGAAATTAAACATTAATTACCTACATCCCAAAGTGAAAATAATGATGAACAGTTATATTCTAAAAGTATTAAATTCACAAAATTTAAAATTCACAAAACTTAAAATTAGGAAACTGCTCGTGTCTTCTCTTACTGCTTGCCTCTCCTTTTAAGAAAGGCAGGGAAGATAATGAGGATTAATCAGTAAGGGCTGTCAACGAGTAAGATTCCCAAGAATTACTAGCTGCTACTAAAAATGCCTTACAACAAAACTGCTCAAAGGGCCGAATTCACACCAATAAAAATGTGATCCCCTATCCTCGAGGGAAAGGAGATTGCACTACATCCAGCGACGCTACAAGCCCTTAGTTATCTCTTCTGTGAATGGCTTGACACCCATAAACGCACACACAATCTAAGGTATGCTAGTGCATACACATAATTAACGGCTCAACGCAACGAAACATTTTTTTTTTTTTTAAGAAACGTTAAATCAATTTCATTTTCGACAGTTATTTAAAAAATAATACATTAATAATATAATAAGTTAATAATATAGTAATATTATTTCCCGAATATGCATAAGTTTATCATACCCGGATTAAAATTAGTCTGAGACTCAGCAATGAATCAAGCTTGTTATGCATAAAAAGGATATGCTTTTATTTAATAATAATTCAAAAGCACATACTTATTATCTTATATTTAATAAAAATATATTTTTTTTATAAAAATAACTTTTATATATTAATTGATTTATTAACCTCTCCATACTTTTTTACAAATATGAATAAATTGTACAAATTATTCATGCATATATCTTCACGAATTTCATAAAATATTATAGTTATGTTTTCGAATATATTTCTAAACGGCATGATTTATTAACAAAGATGTTTTATTAAGTTAAACGCAAACTTATGCATGCTTTTATTTTTTATTTTTGTTTTATGACTTTATTTTGTTAAAGTTATAAATTCAATCCAAATTTAAATTTAAAATTGTAAAAAACAAAAAAGAGATAATATTATGAACTCGGTTAACAAGCGAGGATATTATATATATATAACAAATTGGATTTAGTTTGAATTTAAAACCAAAAAATGATTCAAATATGATTATATCAAGAATTTTTTTTTCCGTAGCAAATTTTATATACATGCATATTATAGCAGCCGAATTGACTTCAAATGTTTGCATGTATGGTTGGCGTATTTAATTAGTTGGTTGATTTAGAGGGTATCAGTTAGATTTATAAGTCAGTCAAACTTCTTACAAAACATAGTATTCTTTAAAACATGTTTTATAAGCATAAGCACCATTTTCATGTTTATAATTTATAAATAGTTTTTAACTTATTCAGATGAGTGAGTTTGAGAAAAACAAAGGTTAACTCTTAAAACTATTATAAAACTTAATAATTATATTCTTATAGTTTTATTGATCACTTCCATTGTATATAAGTCAAATAGTTTTCCATCAAAACATTTTGATCTACAGATTTATTATTTAGATGCATCATTATAAAAATAAGTCAATTCTATTTTAAAATAATTAGTGAGCCAAGCTTTTGTTTGAACTCATCATGAACAGTTCACAAACTATTCGACTCCTTTTTATGCGTTTCAATTGTGAACCGTTAGATAGAAAGGGCAGCGGACATGTCAATAATCCGAACGAAAAAGTAATACCTTATGCATTTATGATATATCATAGATATAAATTCATTGCAAATTTGCAATTCAATATGGGGTTTTGAGCTACACTTGGCAATTAGGATAACATAAGCTTAGACCATAGTATTACTCCCTAGGGAAAAAAAAAACTGGCAAGTCGAGTGATCAATCCTGCTTTATATTCTCTCTAGACCCCACCTGGCCCTAGGGATATAAAACACAATATATAGCATAGGCATCAGTGAACACACGAGAAAAAATCGTACAAAGATTGCAGGAGAGCAGCAACCTTTCAGCACCGTGCCTTGTCAGTGCCCCTTGGGGGGCGCAATACTACTCGTAAAAGATTTTACTTGAGACAAAATGAAAGATCACCGTTTCTCCCCAAGCCCAAAAGGCCGTCAAGTTACCTATCTATTGCATCAACACAGCGTTACCATTCGGAAATACTCGCAAATATGGCATCAGCAGCACCTTCGACGAGCACAAACTCCGCCCCAGGTTTTCCGTCCTCTCTCACCTCAACATTCAAATCCAGTGTTGTTCTTAAAAGCAGCCATGGTTTGCATATTTCTTGTTCCCTGGCCCTCATGTTTTCCCTAACTACTCGTTCTTTCACTTCTTTGTCATCGCTTTCTCTCTCATCGACCCCATTATGGCATTGGATTCATCTGCTATTCAAAGAAATTAATCCACACTGCCCAATTCCATGATGTTCATCCATTCCCACAGATGAATTGCCACTTTCTGATCAAAACCCATATTCAGACATTCCATTTCTCTTTTTTTTTCCAGTTTCTCACAATCCACATTCAGATCCAGATTCACCACGTCCATTACTCTCCATTCTCTTAATTTCTCGGAAGAACCCACAATCAGATTCAGACTCTCCATCTCAATTGCTGTCCAAATTTCCAATTTTGCAGAAGAATCCTCTTTCAGATTCAGACTCTCCCTTACCTCCAATTTTACCAATTCCCTAGAATCTGCATCCAAACAGTCCCTTCTCTCTGAATCAACATTCCTAAAAATACCACCTTTCTTTGGAGTTTCCTCCTTAACCTCGAAAATCTCCACTACTTTCTCACCCTTCGCATCAACGACCCCAAACCATAATCCTCTGGGACCTCCGCTAGCCAGTGGCAGATTTCACCGGAAAAATCCCCAAATAGTAGTAATACGCATCCTCGCCAGCGATTAGGGGCGCCGGCAAGACTGCAATTGCCTGAAATGGCCTCTTGCAGACGCCATTATGAACCACAAACGAAAATCCTCGAAAACCCTACCGTACTCATTCACGTAGTATCAATAGGGACAGACCGCCCTGAACCAGGAACCGCGGCTGCCGCAAATAGGGGATTCACCACCACAAACCGTCTGAGACGGCTGCGAGGACTGAGATAGCACAGTAACAGTGTCATACCAGGCTTATTGGACGCGACCGAAGGCCTCTTCAGCGAACGGGGACTGTTCCTGCTACGGATCACTAGAGGCGCGATGGCCTCGTACAGAGTTAGGATTAGGGCTCGGTCGTCACAGTGGGAATCGAGCTTGAGAGAACGCAGTAAAGGTCTCCGCCAACTAATAGGACGTTGGCCACAACAATGATTTTGTTGGCCAATGATGGTGCCGAATAGGCCTGAGCCGGTTTACCGCTCACGGAGGCTTCCGATATGGTTGCGGCGGCAGAGCAGGTCTCCTCCATTGGCAATTCAATTTTATCGACTCACTTAAAAATAAATTGATATAATATGTGAATTGATTGGGTTGTGATTTAAGAATACTACACTCACGTACAATTTTAAAATAAGTTTTAGAAACTTGTGCAGAAAAATATTTCGAGTTTTATCAATTACAGCATAAAATTCGAGTTTACAATGCTTTGCAATATTTTTGCATCAAAAGTATTTCAAAATCAATAATAAAAAAACGGCAAGCATCATGAAAGTTGTATAAGATTCTCAACTAACATAAAAATTGACTATGACAATTTCGGCATAAAAAAATGTTTCAAACTTGATAACAAAACTGCAGCCAATGAAATCCACAGTGACTGTCAAGGAGAAAATATGAAAGAAAACCTTGAAATTAAACATTAATTACCTACATCCCAAAGTGAAAATAATGATGAACAGTTATATTCTAAAAGTATTAAATTCACAAAATTTAAAATTCACAAAACTTAAAATTAGGAAACTGCTCGTGTCTTCTTACTGCTTGCCTCTCCTTTTAAGAAAGGCAGGGAAGATAATGAGGATTAATCAGTAAGGGCTGTCAACGTAGTAAAGATTCCCAAGAATTACTAGCTGCTACTAAAAATGCCTTACAACAAAACTGCTCAAAGGGCCGAATTCACACCAATAAAAATGTGATCCCCTATCCTCGAGGGAAAGGAGATTGCACTACATCCAGCGACGCTACAAGCCCTTAGTTATCTCTTCTGTGAATGGCTTGAGCATTTTTCCGGACAACCAATACAAAGCAGCAATAAAGCATCGTTACTGCTACGATAAACACCCCAATCGATACACATAATGTCATGGCACAAACATATAAGAACCTGTAGCGAGAAAATGCAATATCAGAGCCATTGTTACCGGGAAGTCCTGTGATCGCATTGATCATTCAAATAAATTGTTGAGTTCAGTAAACTTACTTTGGAGAAAAGACACTCCAAATAAATAAGTGGTTCTGCATTAGGAGCAACACAATAGTGTATGCATTCAGCAATACAGAATTCAAGCCCAATGGAACCAGACAGGGCACCCCAATCATAACCTTAAGTAAGTAGCCCAAATCTGCATTCTGAGGGATAAGACGATGATGCCTTGTGTCCATGGATATGTACATCACCATGCTAAGAAGAACTAGCATGGGAGATGCATAGGTTATGGTAAACATTAAAATGCCAGAAAGAAATGTTGAGTGACTTGAGATGCCCTGGAAATTCACAAAGCAAACAATAACAGAACATTTTCAATGACCTCAGAAGCTTCCGATAAAAAATTAAAGGTAAAGGGGGAAAACGTGTTAACAAAGCTTTTAAAGAATTTACAATAAAAGCTCCAGCAACATCAATTGTGGCGAGTGTATTGCTGTTTCCAAGACCAAAATGGCCAGCCATTCCCAAACAGTACAGTGCAGCAACCTACGAGAACATAAAACATTCAGCACTTGAAAGCACCTAAATAGCATGTGAGAAACCAATTCTAATCACAAGGGCAAAATTATGGAACAGTTCCAGCACATTCCCATCTTTAGAGCTTTAGCTAACCATATGCAGTTAGCAATCTTACACCCTTCTCCAACGCCTGAGTCTCTTAAAAACAATATAGCACAAAATTTCCCAGAACGTTGGATGATGGCTTGGCGGGAACAATTTCCCATAGTAACTGCAAAGTTGTTGGTTGTAGCTCCTTAGTTTCTAATAGGATCATTAAATTCGATTCTTATTTTTACAAGTTATTTAATTATAATAAATTCCTATCCAGTATCCAAGGCAAACTAAATACAGTTACTCTTATTTTTCATCCATTTCCATTTTAAGCTGAAATATTGCAGTACAGTTTGCAATAACTTGATCTAGCTGGTAGTATATACGGCTGGGATTAGAACGAGTTATAATATGACTTAGGTTTTAAAAAAGTTTCTGACCTATGGATATAACCTTAGAAAAGAATCAGAAGGCAACCTTATTAAACTTTAAAATGGGAAATAAGAAGCAAATTGAACAGTTAAGCAATTTTTCCGGCAAGTTAGTGATTTTATAAAGAGAACAGTTAAGCACTTGCTTCAGTTGCTTGCTTTGATGCCATCATATTCCTCGCTCAAAAATGTGCCTGTCCCTCAGCCAATGCAAAAAATTGGTGCCTTAATAATCTGCTTACATTTGAAAGTTAAACACAAAAATTAAGTCAAAGAAGGATTTTACAACTGACCTCAACCCACTGCTTGTGAACCGGTCCACTATTTGAATAGTAAAGAAGGTTTGCCAGAATTTGCAAAAACAACAACAATATAGGCATTGAATTGAGTGGCTGCTGTAGTAACAATTGCAGAACACACCAGCAAAATACATATGCCCACCCTATCACTTGTGCAGCATCTCTTAATCCCACAATGAGGGAGGTGTTATGAGTCCCCGGAGCAGGCACAATCCATGGTAAAACCACAACAGTACCAAGTGTTGAAATACCAAGGGATAGATATATTATTTGTGCCATTAAAGTTGCACCATAATTGGAAGTCACAAGACTCAGGTCATGATATTTTGTGATATGTTTTAAAACCAACATCCCAGGAATAAAAAAGCTGAAACCCATCCCAAAAACAAGCACTCTCTTTAAACTTGATGAAAAAAGATATATTAAGCTTAGACACATCAGTAGGATCCCTGAGAGTAGACGCATCAATTTTATATGCTCACTGCCAGACTGCTCAAGCCACTTTGATATGTCAGGTAGATGTGTCCAGTTCACACCACCTTGGTGCCAACCACGCAAAATCCGTCCAGAGATGAGAAGCAGAAGAATTGAACACATTTGAAAACAGTTTCTCTTAGTTTGTTCCTTCTTCATGCTGAAATAACTTTGTGCTGCTTCTGCTGGAAGCGACTGTATCATCTTACGAAAGAAAACCAAAAACAAAGTGGATGTCCCAAAATGCCAGATATACTGCTCCTCCTCTACCATAGAACTGGATCCCATACTTATAACAGCGATCAAGATAATTATAAAAATAAAGGCGTCATCTACATGCCAGCCCTGTATATTAGTGTGTATCTCATTGGCGGAGCCTTCACCTTCACCTTTAAAATCTTCTCTACACAAATGGAATAAAAGATTCAAGAGTAATAAGCCTGATAATAGCATTGCTCCAACTCCCAAAGCAAGTAGGTGGATAGGCTTCTGCAGGAATAAAAAAATATGTAAAAATTAAAACAACAAAAACGTTTACCTTTTAATTATCATTATCTTAGCTATCAGAAAATGATAGATTTCATGCATAACTTGTAGTCAACTCAGAAGCATTTAAAGAAACCATACGTTTGTAGCTCTGTGTGATAGCCATTCACTTGCTCTTCTAAGAAATATATAATATGCTGCAGTTGTTCTTTCATAGTCATCGCTTGTAACCTTATCCCTGTAACAATAAATTTAAATTACAAACCAAACATCAAAACAATTTTCACTTGGAATACTTTCAACATTTTTGACACCACTGTTAACGAGAAGAATCACCTGGAGACCAACTTTGACTTCAAAGAAGTGTGAAGAACAGCGGCATTCACGTATAAGCAACAAAACATCTCTTCCATTGTAATATTGCATTCAGAGATGGTGGATCCTTTAACACAACTAAGGCCATCAAACATTAAGCTCTCACATGAAGATCCTGGTAATTGTGCTTGCAGCAATCTGAGTAACTGAAATGAATTTAACTCCAATGCCCGTAGCTTCTGATCATCTGTGACCATTATGCAAGCAGATAAAGATTGAAGAAAAGATTAAGGAGAAGAGGACAAATACATTAACTCATTTTTACAATGCAGCATTTGGTTATCGGCTATTCTGTTACTTATTATGGAAAAAAAAATCAGCAACAGCAAGCTACGCTTGCCACAAAAAGCGCACACTATCATTGCACCGGATTATATGCAATAGATTACAAAATCTCAAAGGTATCATAGTTTGCAAAAGCTAGCTATTCGATATGCATAAACATTATATATACTGTCATGTAAGTGATAAGTCAAGTTGGTGCAACTTGCTAAAACAAAACTAAAGGTAAGATTAAATGAAAAACGCATAAATTGGCGTTAATTGCTAAAAAAACTTCTCAACTGTCATGATGATAGTTTGGTTCTAACAAAGATGTCCACTGATTCCACAAGACTTCTCCGTAAGTCTATTCACTAATCAGATTTTATGTATAGGCACACTAAAAGAACGACCAAATCTGGTGGCCAGTACACAAGCGTATATAACTTCAACAAAACAATGGAAGCAGAAAGAGTGCAATATAGCGTAAGATTTATTCTGAATGGTTACAATATAAAGGTAACCTGCACAGAAATAGTTTCCACATCTTTCTTGCGCATCTTTCTTTTCTAAGAAAACACACACATCTAGAGAGAGAAAGAGAAAACCTGTCAAAAATTTTAATGTTGCTTCAATTAAAACGCCAACGTTGTTTTTAGGAATAGGAACACCTAAAAGAAGGGCTAATGTTGGTGTAATGTCAACCTACAGCACCAGGAAAAGTTTGCAGAAATGAAAAAATGTCACCATCTCAGAAATTACACCAAATAATTATAAATGTGAGAAACAAGAAATATTTTATTCTCCTTGACCTTGCTAATACATTTGATGTAAACATATATAAACCACAGTTCAACCTTTACTCTTATAACAACTAATACCTATAAAAATAAAAATATTATAACATTAATACCTAGAAAACTAAAGAGTTTTACAATAGTTAATTATTGGAAATCACAAATATAATGTGAGAAATTAAATAGTTAATATAATAACTACAAGCGGTGAATAAGTATTTTTCATTCCCAACTTGAATAGAATGTTAAAAAACACTGGACTGCTTTATCCTTTAGTGTGAATATTAGCCCGCTGACAATGAATAGACACATGTACAGAATAAAGCATTATCTAACTTCTCCATGATAAAGTGTCTATCTATTTCAATGTGCTTTACTCGATCATGTTGTAATGAATTGTGAACTATGTTGATAACAAGTTTATTATCACGGCACAATCTCATTAGACCTTCTCTAAATCTTTAAATCATCCAAAATAATTTTTATCCAAAGTAACTCACACACACCATGAGGCATTGTCTGAAATTCTGGTTATGCACTAGACCAGGTTTCTACATTTTACTTTTTACTTTCCCAGGTTACTAAATTTCCACCAAAAAGGATACAGTACCCAAATGTTGACCTTTTGTTAACAATTAATCTTGCATAATTAGCATTTGTATATGCCTCAATAATCAAACCTTCATTCCCTTTAAACAAGATCCCCTTTCCTAGAGCTCTTTTGAGATATCATAATACTCAAAAGGCTTCTTACAAGTTACCTTTCTTTAGTTTATGCATAAACTAGATGATAAACTCACTACATTGTTGTCAAGTCGAGTGTAAGAAAGATAATTGAGTTTCCCGATCAAGCATCAATATATTTTCCTGTCGATTATAACATCTTCCTCGACTAACTAATCCTAAGATTTGAATCAATTAAAGTACTAACGGGTTTGCAAGCTGTCTTACCAATTTCCTAAGGTGATTTGTAATACACTTCTATTGTGATATAAATGTCATGCTTAAAATGAGCCAATTCAATCACAAGAAAATATTTCAGCCTCCTCAGTGTTTGGATGTCAAACTCTTTGGCCAAGTAAATGCTCAAGAGTTCCTATTTCTTATTATTGTTCAAAATTATATCATCCATATATATCAAAAGAGTTGTAGCTCCGCCTACATATGAATGTTTGATAAATAATATATGATCCCCTTGACTTTGTTTATATCCTAAAGCTCATATAATTTTTGCAAACCTGTCAAACTAAGTCGGTGATGATTATAAGGCCTTTTCCAATCTACACAACATCAGAAGTGAGTTTTCCACTATAACCAGGTGAAAGTTTCATGTAGATTTCCACTAACTCGCCATATAAAAAAACATTCTTTACATCAAATTGATGCAAATTTTACTCATAATTAGCTACAAGAGACGACAATAATCTAATAGTATATATTTTTGCAACCATCCCAAAGACTTGAATGTAGTCTTTGGCTGTTAATCTTGTTTTGTATCTCTTAATTCAGCTATTTGCTCTATACTTCACAGTGTATATCGATTTACATCGCACAAGGTTCTTGTTGGGAGGCAATGACACTAGCTCTCTAGTTTTGTCCTTCTCTATAGCCTCCATTTTCACATTCATAGCCTATTTCCATTTCCTTTTGGAAAAAACCTCAGACAAATTGATAAGAATAGAAATGCTATTTAAGCTAACCAAAAAGAGTTGGGAGGATGAAAATTTATGGAATAATACATAACTTAAAAGAGGATACAAAGACATTAAGTGCATTCTATAGCTCCTTTCCTGAAGGTAATGAAAATATCATGGCCAGAATCATAAATTAGAGCAAGAAAATTAGGAATTGTTACCTTAGGTGCAAGACTCAAAAATGAGTCTTGAATACGCACAAATACACATTGCCATATTGCCCATTATTAGGAGCAGAATCAGGAATATGAGCTTGAGCGGTTGGAAGTGTTATTTTTTCAAGAACAAGTTCAGATGTAGGAGCTAGTGCAAATGGAACTTCAGAGGTTGAAAGTATTGTTTGTTCATAAACAAGTTAAGATGCAAAAGCTAGTGCGGTGCATATGTGAAAATAAGCAACTCATCAAGAAAGAAGTTCTCATCCTTCTATTCCTATAGTGAGTATGAATTCTACCCCTGAAGATAAGGAGGGGTGCAATATGACTCCCTTTTATTGAAAGTAATATCTACACAGAAAACAACTTTGCGAGATGGAAGGTGATAATACTTATCCCTTTTGTGTGGGAGAATACCCACAAACATGCATTTTAATGTACATGAAAGTTTGTCCCAATTTTGACTATAAATGTGAACAAAAACAACACACCCAAAGATGCAAAGAACCAGATTATTGATAGTGTTTAGAACAAGATAAAAGGTTGAGAATACCTCCACTAGAATATGAGTGTGCAGAACTTTGGAGGAAAGTCAATTTATGAGATGAGTAGCTGTAAAGATAACTTCCCTTCGAAAGGATTTAAGAACGTGATTATGGAAAAGAAGTCTTAGTAAACTTAAGAAAATGACCATTCTTTCATTCAACGAGATCAATTTGTTGAAAAAATATAAACACAAGAGGATTCATGAATAATTCCTTTTTAAAAGTAAGAAATTAGGGTTTGATTAAAGCAAACTCTAACATTGTCATACCTCAATCGTTTGATACTAACCCCAAATTGATTTTTTATCATAGAAAAAAAATTAGGAGAATGATACTAATATCAAATTTTTGTTTCAACAAAAAAAAATTAGGTAACACAGAAACAATCATGAATAAAAAAACAAACCATTAGGCTCCAAAGATATTGGAAACATTAGAAGGTCCCCAAATATCACCATGAATAAGAGAAAATGAAACTTCTTGTATTACTAGTTGGGAAAGAAGCACGTTTGTATTCGACAAGCTCATAACTATCACAATGGAAATCTTCAACATTTGAATTTTTGAATAACAATAGAAATATAATTTTCAGAGTATCTACACTATTTTTAGCAATGAAGGCTAATCAATGACAAAAAATATCAACAATGAAAGTTTATCCAGGAATAAAGGCCAAGGGATAAGAAGTGACCATTAACAACAAAGGTCAAAAGGAGAAAAAAAAAAAAGAACTTAGGTTTTCTTAGTAACTTAGCTCTGATACCATGTGAGAAGGAAAAAATATTTCATTCTCCTTACTAACAAACTGAAAGGACACATATATACAACGTAGTCCGATCTTTGGTCTTACAATAATTAATACCTAAGAAACTAAAAAGTTTTACAATAATTAATATCTAAAAAAACTAAGGAGTAAAAAGTTTAACAATAATTAATACTTAGAAATTATAAATACAAATAATAAATATAATTACAATCTATGATTGCCCACGTTAATAAATCTGAATTATCTTCCAACAATACGCAACAAGAATTAAATGTCAATATGTTGCAGTAAATTACTTGGTAAGCTTCATTGTTAGTGGCCAATGTATGGCTGAAGAGATCAGATCTTGAACCAATAAATAGAGCCAGTGAGTCAGTTTCTTCAAAAGAAGAACCCCCATGATTTCCATTCTCAGTCATACCATGGTCGCTGACTACCATCTACAAATGAAAGCATGACATACACAAATAAATTACGGTTATTAAAATGTAAGCATAAAATTCTCCTCCCCCCACCACCCGCTGCAAAAATTATGTGTCCACCACATGTAGGTATGCATGAGAAAATGCAACATATAGCATGCCAACCATGACCTTTCTAATTTCCGTTTTCAGGTAATTTCAAATTAGCATGTGCATATAATGAATGATAAATTCCAAGTATTCTGAATCTGGGAGACAACAGAATACCAGCAATGCAAGATGGTAGAACAAAGGTAGAACCAACCAAAAGTGTCCGCCTTTGATCATTGTCTTGAGGCAGCATAGTACTCAAATGTATTTTTTTAACCACTTCATCCATCTCATTGAGTTTTGGGGCCACGAAGATGCTAAAACAGAATACCAAGCAGCATAATTAAACCAAAATCCAAAATTGAAAATCAAATAATAAATATATTCATGAAATTAAATTTTCATGAGGTTCTAAAACTGAGGTCAATCTTCATTTGGATTTACTAAAATCTTTCAAACTTTAAAATAACCCCACAAAACTTGGCAAGAATTGTCCAATGACTCTCCTAATGAGTTTGGAACAAATACCTAACACTACCGCTAACCTCCACACTAAATGATAGCTGATTCTAACAATTTCAAATTTGACACTTCCATATGGAATAGCATCCCTATGATCAATTGGAGAAAAATCTGCCCCAGTGCCTCAGACACAAGGTGCACATTGAATACAATTGCATGCCTAAATTCCATAGAAGTTACTAAAATTTATTTGATCCTATTTTATAAATTTATGGCAATCCTACGGTAATATAAAATTTATATGATACTACCCGTCTAATATAAATTTGCATGAATGAAAAAACATGTGAGAAGGACAATTACAATGTCAAATAGGATGTCAACTGCACAAAAGGCATTCAATAAACGCCCGGGTGGTAGAGAAAGACTGTGAACCAGTCTCCAGTTCTAGGTGACAACCCATACTTTCAAGAGTTTAAAATCACTTGGTTATAAGATTAGATCAAAGATCATCCCCCACCCCAAATTTCCAGTACTTGACACCAATAGTGGGATTGTCCCATAGGTTAAAAGGCAGCCAAAATCAGAGGTGATCTGAATTTGTTAATATTACAAAGCCTATGAATTGGACTTAAAAGTAAAAGGCAATGCAATCAAATTTTCATGATGAGGCAATTTAAATTGCAACCCTATCAACTCATTCTTATTGTTGCAAGACTACTACAACCTCAATAAATTACTGTAATAAAAGTATAAAAAAGTATAACCTTACAGATAGCCCACCAAGATAGGATACAAGATCAAGAAGTTACCTATTGCGCCCACCAATATGTCCAACATGATCCAGCCCTAGATAATGAAGAATCTGAAAGAGAGTCAAGCTTGCAGCAATTAACTATGCCTCCATGAGAAATTGAATTTACTTCAGCTTGAGTGCCTTATAGATCCGAATTACAAATACTAGCCACAAAGAATGCGTTTGCAATAAATAAAAAAATAACAGCTAACCATAAACTAACAATAAAACTGAAATAAGCTAAAATCATAAAAGTTAGATAAAAAATTAGAAAATAGTAAACAGCTTACTGGTATGTAGCTTCACAGAATGGGATTAAATTTTTTAATATATAAACAAGAGCATTTTGCAAGACTAATAAGTTACCAAAATATTCCAATCATCCTTATAAAGCTCCTCTGCTAAATGCCGGGAAACATTGTGATCCACTTGCACAATATCCTTGACCTAATTCAAGAATTATATATGCATGTTAGCTAACAAGTCACCTATAAACTATGTAAGCTTTACCAATTATTTAAAAAAAAAACTTCTAAAATTTTATTTGAATGTTTATGCACTTTCTCCATTCCATGAAGCCAATGTAAGTGTTTCATTCCCAGTGGCCTGACTAGACTTGTCAAACGGGTACCTGTTCTTTTTTTTAAACACTTACACACCGATATTTTTAAATGTTAATTTTTCTAATGAAAACTTTTATTCTATTATTTCTTTGATATACTATTATGAATTTATGATAATAAAAGCAATAACAATATAATTATATAATCTTTGTCAACAAATTTTAACTAAGAAATTTATAAACTACACTATATAATTATAATATTGATATTTGTAAATCTAATGCAAAACAAACAATATTAGTAAATTTAATAAAAGCAATAGCATTATAATTATATGAGTAAACAAAATAAGCTAAATTTTGATATACATATTAAATTAAAATAATTCACATACATTTATAGTGTATCTATCTAAAATTTAAAAATTATTATATAATTAAGTCGAGTTTTATAATTACAAATCATGTTATATAATATTAATTGCAACATAGTAACTAAACAACATCTATGATGCGTAAATTATAAATTATTTTTAATACAGTATATAATATTGATAATATTATCAAAAACAAACCAATTATTTTCACAATTAAAAGATTACATTCAAATTGCAATACAAAAATGTAACTTAGAATTTTGGATATTCATATTATTATTCATTCGAATCAGAAAAATAAAAATATATAAAATAAAAGGTACCTGCGGATTGGGTATATGGTGGTTAAAAACGGGCACAGGTATTATCCAAATAATAAGTGTCATTTTGGCAGGTCTAGGCCAACAAGTGTCATCTAATGCTACAATAAACAAGCTGTACTATAACTAGTGCCCTCATTTTGCCTCTAGTGCAAAGTCAAACTACTACAAGAGTCACTTAAATAATAAAGTGACTTGATTCCATTTAAAAAACAACAAAGAAAAAAAAGTGAATTGGCTGCCTTTTCTCCTCACAAATCATCCACAAACAATAACAAACTAATACTAGGCCTAATGAATATGATGAACAACTTTGCACCATTTGGTAAAAGATTTAATATGAAACAAAAGACCAATAATGTGATTAAAAACTGAACTCTTAAGATTTAAGGTTTTTTTATTTAAGTATACGAGGATTGATTCTTGAGGGCAAGGTGGGTTCAAAATTCAAATGCTGTCAATATTATACTCACAAAAAAGCTGTGGACTCCATCACTCCTTGTAAATAACCCAGGAAACAGCTTAAGCCATGTATCATCACCAAGCATCACCATCTTCAAACCAACTCTAAGAAATTGACCTAATTAAGAGTCATTTGATTCAGTTATGTACCTCATCAAACTCATGAACACTAATAACGTAAACTCAACTGTAACATGGCATTATCAACTAACCTAGAAGATTGTCATCCAGAAGGGCTTGAGTATTAAAATTGAAAGCCACATCCAGGAAACCACCAATTGCACCAGAAACCATTGCCTATACACACAAACAATAAGGTGATTACAGAGGCACACACTCTAAAGCATTTGTTGCACCTTCATTGATACAAACAATCACCTTAAGGCGAGGCATTGTGACAGTTGGAGGTGCAGCCTTTGCATGGTACCCAATTGCCACTCCATTTGCTAACAATGATTGAGTGTAAGGCATAGCGTCCATCAAAGCCTTGGATGGAGGCTGATTATCCTTTCCAAGCAAAAACTCTGCTGGAAGACCATCGACAACCTAAGAATATAACTTCATCAATAATGCAAACTTGTCTTCTAGATAACTTTAGTACTCACAAAAAACAAAAAAACATTAGTACTCCAAATCTTTGATAACATAAAATGTGCAATAAAGGGGAAAAAAAGTTGGCACAGTTCCCAAAGAGGCTATCTATAATACACCCAGAAGAGCACATTCTGATAATGAACTTCGAAAATTTTATGACAACAAAGTTGATCAGATCAACTGTAGTATGTTAGGCACTGAATGATCACTACAAACCATCACATCGAATTCTGCATCAAGTCTACATACCATAAATACAAGTCTGTCAAAAGGAGGCGGCAACTCAGATAGATTCTGCATAAATAATAGTAGATGATTATATAACAATCAAGAATCAAGAATCCAATTAAAAAGTCAAGAGGGTGTTTGGGGGCATCCATTTCTGTTTATAGACAATAGTTGTAATGTCGGGCAATATATTTATAAACATTTTTGTGGAAGTACACCTAACCCATGGAGAAGACAATGGTAGCTTCATTAAAATGGAATACAAAGCCAACCCAGAGGATAGGCAAGTAAATTTTGAGTCCTTAAATTTTGACTCAAAAATAACAACTCCACCTCAATTTGTGGCCCAACATTAAGGCTCCCATCCACTAAAATAGAGAACACAAATTTACTCTCAAATACTTTATTTTACTTACTGATGAAAAGAATGATTTCTATCATGAATGTTATATTATATAGCCTTTATTGTTATATTTTCTTTTAATTTATAATTTCGACAATGATATATGTTTTAAAAATTTTTATTGTTCCTACAATTATAATAATAATAATAATAATTTAATATTTATATACAAATAATTTTGTTATTTTAAAATACCTGGGAAATAAGGATCTCAATTTATATTTCATCTTTGGTCCCATAAATTTGGGGGCCGGCCAGCCCTGACAGAATATAAAGATAAATTTACCAACAAATATATGTATAAGAGAACCAGCACTGAAGTATGTTAATTTCTGTTTACAAATGTTAAGAGCCACATCAGATTTAATTTTGAGTTAGTGTGATTTCGTTCGTTCATGTAGCATTACTCTAAAAAACATTGTCAGATCCTCTTCTAAAAATTGGTCTACTAGGCTGCCTCAGCAATGGATGCACCATTTCCTTGGAATGAAATCCCATTTTCGCACTATTTGGCTAGTCAGCAGCCCTTGATCAACTCATACCAATTTTGCCCACCCAGGCTTTTATTACTATAGTATTTAAAACCATACTCAAAGTCTATGAAAATGACAATAGATCAAACGTTGAAACTAATATTTGATAGTATGATTTTATGCTAAGGTCGAAAATAAGTTTGTGTTACAAACTCCCGATAAATGATGTTTAAGTCTCCAACATTATGTTTGAAGTCTTCCATACTTATAAAGTAATACTATGATGTTTTTTTTCCGTGTTTTTGAGATACTATTGTAAGAATGAACCGATTAATCCACCTACGCGCTATGTGGAGGTTGGAACAGACTAGCAGCAGCTAGCGTTTTTTTAGTACATTGGTCACAGCATCCGAAATCCGAATACTGCATTGAAAAAAAATGTTCATTCTATATAATGAACAGAGATTAGATTAGCTCCCCCAAACACTCTCGTAAGCAAGCATCAAAACTATGATTTCAAATCCAAGGAAAAAGCACGGACTTGGTACAGGGATTTGAGTTGATGCGGAGGCAGAGCGATCGCGTCTGACACCTCGCCCGAATCGCACGCCGGAGATCGGAAGCTCTCAGGACCACTGAAAGAGAAGAGACCGGAGATCGCATACTAGCGGTCAGAAATCGATGGCGGTGATAGGGAAGGAGGAGGGTTGTGGGATGAAGATTCGTACCTGACACCAGAGAGGGCGGGCTTGACAGGAAAAAACCCTAGGACGAAGACTGAGACGCCGATTGCTTGGAGGAGCACGGCGGCGACGGTGCATACGGAGAGCCGCGCGCACGCCAGTGTAGAAGGAGGAGGAAGAGGAGAAGACATTTCTCGGTACCGGCGAGACAGCGAAAGGGCGATGGGAGAAACAGACGAACCCCCGTACATTGGGAAATTGATTTTTTTTATTAGTAATAATAATATAAATATTTACATATGTAATTATCACGTGTTAAATTAAATTACATCTTAATCTTCTTCTCATTTTCTCTTTATCTTCCTTGCCCCATCCACCTCCCCCCCCCCCCCCCCCCCCAACAAAACTGGGTTTAAAAACTCCCCCGGGTCTTCCCCCCCCCCCCCCAAAAAAAAAAAAAAAAAAAAAAAAAAAAAAAAAAAAAAAAAAAAAAAATAAAAAAACAACCCCACCAAAAAAAAAAAAAAAAAAAAAAAAAAAAAAAAAAAAAAAAAAAAAACTCCACTCTCCCCCCCCCCCCCCCCCAAAACCAAAAAAACCCAAACCCCCCCACCCCCCCCCCCCCCCCCCCCCCCCCCCCCCCCCCCCCCCCCCCCCCCCCCCCCCCCCCCCCCGGCAGACCTTGGTGCGGTCTTCAGGCCAGGTTTGGACGGAGGGGCGGCGGTCGGAGGAGCCATCGACGTCGGAGATGATGAGGGCGAACTTACGTCAAACTTAACCGATACCAAGTCATTGGGTTGAAGAAATATTCTACGACCTAATATTAATCTGTTTCTTAAATTATTTACGTAGAAAAAGTTAAAATCATTAAATTATTCACACACTTATATTTAACTTTCATTATAATATTTTTACATATTTTTTAACTTCATATAATTATTAAATTTTAAAAATAAAAAAAAATAATATTAAATAATATTATAATATAAACTATTTACAATAAAAATTAGAAAAAAATATTTACCTCATATGATATTTACAAAAAAATTTATAAAATTATAAAATAATATTTTAATGATATATAACGTAATTTCAAAAAAATATTGTGAAATATATTTATATATGAAAGAAACAAAATTGATAGAATTATAAATAATAGTTAAAAAGCTGTTGTTAATGTTCTAATCTTTTATTTTTTAAATATTTTTTTATACTTTGATCGAATCATTCTAAAAATAAATATTTAAAAGTATACTAATTAATTTTTTTTGTTAAACATTATTATAACTTTATAAATATATTAAAAGTGGATTCACATATGAAATTATTCAAATTTGGACCATTAAATCTATTCTTAACTATTCAAATTATAGCATAAAATTTAAATATGAATCATTATTCTAATTTATATATATATATATATATATATATAAAATGTCTCAATGTATTTCATTGTGAATTTTTTAAAATCCAAACTATTAAATTTATTTTTAAATATTTATTTTAATCTGAATTATTAAATCATGTTTAAGGAATTATATCATGCAATGCATTAAGATATTGAATTGTAGATCCATAAAAATGAAAAAATTATTTTTCAGAAATTAATTTTATACCAAACATACATAGAATAATAAGATTAATAACCAAATCAAACTATTCTACAACCTCATGTTTATTATCTATATATATTATGAGGTCTTTTATTAACAACGAAATAAAATCTAAGCATAAATTGTATATCATGTTAAATTTATATATGTGTGTGTTTGTGTGTGTGTGTGTGTGTGTATATAATTATATTTATGGTGACATCTCTTTTAATTCCCCTGTGTGGCCTGTGTTTATAACCATGGCCATCACCACACGGTCCGCACCACCTCTTCATCGGCCACTAGCTATTTGCACCTCCATACCATAACATCTCCAACCATGGGCGTCAACCAACTCTTATTCAGTACCGCAAACATGGATGGAAACAGAAAAAGAACATAAATGAAAATAAAGTATTCAAATAAAATCTTAATGTATGTGAAGTGATTCTGCAAATTTAGAGTTACAGACTTACAGGATCTATCAAATTTATTTAACTCATAATTATAGCTTTTAATTTATTTACATTTCATTTATATTTATTAAATTACATATTTAAATATAACGTAGATCATGTCACCCGCGCCGTCATCAGACTCATCACCGCACACCCAGGCTCCATTGTCGTTGCAGCCTAGAGGGTCATCATCGCCGAGCTGGGCTGATGAAGCCGAAATTCTTCCTGCTCGTCACTGTATAATTTAGATGTGAATACAACATATAACCGATCGTGTAATTGGAATAAACGTGATAACGTGACAGAATATATGAGATCGTCCAATAAAGAAACCATGATAGTCCAATCAGTTATATAATTTCGGTCACATTTTTTTTTTTTTTGGTTTTATGTATGTTAAAAAAGAATTGATGAGGAGCTGATATATGTTTAAATGGTACAATAAATAATACTAATTTTTTATAAAAATTGAAATTTAGGAATACTTTAATAAATGCATCAAGAGAAATATTTTATTAAAGTCTTCTGTATAGTCTTTTTCTTACATATCTCATGAGAGTATTTTATTAACCAGCAATTTAATTTGGTCATGCTCAAACTTGATGAGAGGAAGAGACTGCATAAAAAGATTATTTTCGTATCAAAATTAAAATTTTGCGCGGGAAAAACACGAAAAATAGATAATTTTTCGCTGCTTGACTAGTACATAGAACTTCAAATGACGTCAAAAAAATATCTTGAAAATCATGTCTAATTTTCATAACAAAATAGCATGATTTTGAGTTGAAATGCACTGCTTTTTATCATGTTGCAATAATTGAGCAATTATATAAATTAATAATTAATAAAAAATACTAACTATTATATACGTTTTACCTTATTTTCTATATCTACCGATTTTTCAACTATTTTGTTTCTATCCTTTCTTACCTATAGCATTAAATCTCATATCAATCTTTCACTTATCCGATTATCATATACCAAATGGTGGCATTTTTTTATCTGACTGAAACGTTACGGAACATGATGCTTTTTGGCAGGCACACAATTATTCGGCTCCTTTTTGTCATCTAAATAAGTTTTTTATATAAGTATTTGATAAGAAAATTGCTGTATCGCGTGGCACGTGTTCATTAGGGACTGCGACACCAAACCAAATAAATGAGTATAACTATAAACTGTATAAAGTATAATGTAGCAGCGCCGTATCTCTCAGTCTACTGCCTCCAACCAATTTAATTGTTTTTATAATTAAAATTTAAAATATATATCGTAATTATTTACATTGAACTTATTTTTAATATAAATAAAAATAAATATATGAAACAAATTTATACAATAATATTAATATTAAATGCATTTGTCGTCTGTATGAGCATCGAGATTCTCGTCAAGATATTATTGTAAAGGCGGTTTGGGGGAAAGAAAAAAAATAAAAAAAAAAAATTTTTTAAAAGGGTTTTTATAAAAAAAAAAAAAAAAAATATTTTTTATTATATAAAAAAAAAAAAAAAAAAAAAAAAAAAAAAAAAAAAAAAAAAAAAAAAAAAAAAAAAAAAAAAAAAAAAAAAAAAAAAAAAAAAAAAAAAAAAAAAAAAAAAAAATAAAAAAAAAAAAAAAAAAAAAAAAAAAAAAAAAAAAAAAAAAAAAAAAAAAAAAGATAATACTTATAAATATTAAAAAAAATATTTATGTAATCCACTTAATTTTTTAAATATTATATTTATGTTTGGGTAATTCTGGAGATATTTATACTTAGATAATGTTATTTTAATATTTTATTTATATTTTTAATATTTGAACAATTTGTTATTATTATTTCCATATATGCAGTAACTTAGTCCATTCATATTAGTGGTATATGTTAACAAATTTGATAGTTGTATATACCTTCCTCTAGATTGGTCTTGCATGCAATACCAAAAGAAATTGCACGGTGCATTATAACTAATTGGAATCGTTAGGTCCACGATAGAACTAGCCACTTTGAGGACGGTTGGCCCCTCCCTTAGTCTGGAAAATTTTATCTTTATATCAGAACCAGACATTGTTTCACCTAATAAAAAAAATTATATTTCATAATAGAACATTTTCATTCTGATTGGGGAAATATATATTATATAGCAAAAATTTATCCTTTCAAACGAAAAAAATTATCTCATTATAAAGATTCCTCCCTCGCTCCCCTAATGGAAAAAATCTAGTTATTAGTTTTTTTTAGAATGATCTCCTAGTTTCACTCCAGGTTGGATTTATTTTCAATGATTTAAATTAAATTTTTATTTATTTGTAACTTTAATGTAGTTATATATTATAACAGTCACCAAGCTATAATTAAATAAAATTTTAAAGTAAACTCTTGAAAGTAAGCTAAACAATATAAATTTTTAAAAAATATACGGAATAATTTTTTTTGGTATTGAATGTATGTAGTTTCCCATCATGTCATTAAATTAGGAAAATTTTAAAAACTTATTACAGCTTCGTTTTACACTTTGTTATATGTAAAATTTTAGATGGTCTATTGCCATTGAGGTGGATTTGAGTGCTTACACAGCTGGCACTTTATAATTTTTTCATTATTATAAAAAAAATTAAAAAACATTACTGGTAGATGTTCTGTCGTAAAACTGTACATAGTACAAGCTTGCCGGCCCACACATGGACGCAATTATTACTGGGTGGGTGCAGTAAAAGACTGCGACAGCGGTATGGGTGTTTCTCTTTTGGTCTCATCCACTTGACCACTGCACTGCTGCCGCTCCCTAGACTCTACCATCAGATATCCAGATCGCACAAATCCAACATACTCACTGTATAATTACAATACTGGGGCTGAGGTTTTCTGAGCTTTCTATTTGTACCCCGCATTTTTACGTTGTATGACATAAATAAACTACTTCGCGGCTCGCGCATTTATTTCCGTATAGCAGCAGCAAAGAGCATGCGTCGAAGTAAATATTCAGTTGAGGTGCAGCCCAAACATCATGAAACCAAAAGAGAAGCTAGTAAAGAGCATGTATAATCAATCCCACGAAATGAGTACGGAAATAAATAGAAGCTATTAAGTTTTACAAAATTGGATAATGTGAAACTCTTTAATTTACGAATATAGTTACTTCAAAATTAATTATAGTTTTCAGCACTTATATTCATGAAATCCATGCGTCAAACTCATATCAAATCTGCCAATCAATATTAATTGATTGGTTTTGTTTTTTTAAGTTGCCGCACGCCTCGTTAAAATTTTAAAACTGCAGACTGTTTTATAAATATTTTTGGAATTGGTATGATGTTATTATTTTTAAAAACAGTATTTTTTAAAAAATATTAAATTTAATGACATTAAAACTGAGTAATAAAAAATAATTTGATTCCACAGTTTTTAAAGTAATTTTATTTTAAAAATAATTATGTATATTAAATATTATGTTTTTATCTTTTTTTACCTTTGCAAAATTAGTAAAGAATTTAGCCTCGATAATAATAAAACTTTTTTCAAAACCACTAGATTAGGGTTGATGCATAGCATAGGCCCGAAAGGAGACACCGGAGCCAGATAGGGAAGATGTTATTATCAAATATGAGACTTGGGATAGGGATTTAGGTAAGGGGGCTCTGCTTGTGGGATCAGGGGAGCTTGCATGCGAGGGATAGTTTGTTTATGAGTTTCTCATATTTTAAACAAATATGAGAATTTGTTTGTTTGGTGTCAAATTTATTTTTATGTTTTTAACTTTTAAATTTTAAATTTAATTTTTAACTAAACAATATATATATATATATATATATATATATATATATATATATATATATATATATATATATATGCTTGGCAATTGTTTATTAATTCTACACCTTCCTTTTAAATAAAATAAAATAAATTGTTACAAAATAAGAACAATCCAAGTGTATTTTCATTTTATTGAATTTTGAAAATCATTTGCTTTTGAATACCAAAATTAAAAATAATCACCAACCAAAAGAATATATTTGTTTTCATCATTCAAGTACAAAAACTGTAATTGAATATAACAACCAAACATAGTATGGATGAAATCAAAACAACAAAAAGTGCAAAAACATTGAATATAATACCTAATTTGTGACATGAAACTCTGTTAGAATAAGTTGATGAACTACCCAATTTCCCATCATGTAATGAAAAATTAATGCTTCATGTTACTGACTTATTGGCATATATGTTTTTGATTGTGCAAAACTTCTTTAGCCTTCTAACAATGAAGTTATTTTATAGGATACATTATTTGTTTTTCCTTACAAAGTAGTCATTCACCGATCAACTCTCACATGGAGAAGCTACCACAATATTGGCACCATGATCGTCAACCTTTGTTCTTAAAGCCTCCTTCATAAACACTTAATAAATATAATTTATTAATGATCTTAAATAAAATCCATAACATCATCGATATGATAAACATATATACATTGGGAAACTCAAAGTAATTTAAAGTTGCATATATTTTATTTTATGCATTTGCATTATTGTATATGAAGCCTATAGTAAAATGATAAAACCTGAATAATAAATGTCATCCAACCAATTGGTTCAACCTAAATGCACATGAAACCATGCATATTTCCATAGTATTATCTATCTTTACTGGTTAGACATTAGTCACATTACTACGCCAAAATAATAATCATATACAAATTAATCATACCCATTTATTGTAGTGATATATAAACGTATATAAAGAAATAAAAAAAACTATAAAACATTTTTTAAAAATACAATCCCTCAAAGGGTTCTTCTACATCACGTTAGCAATAATACTACTGTTTAACATAGTGGTTTCTAATTAAATAAATAACTTTAATTATCTAAAGCATTACTGTTTCTAATTACCCCGATGAAAAAAGAGACCACTCTATATGCGAACCCAAAAGGTCATTAATCAAATCCCAAAAGACAATGAATTATCATCTAATTTCAAAAAGTTGTGACAACCAGATTTTGGAACATTGTATGAAATTTGTTCATAATATATTTCAAATTAACACGACCCGTCCCCATAACACCCATAATTTTTTAAAATTATAATAAGATCAATTGCAACTTTATCACAAGCACATTATGCAAATGCTTACATATTAAATTAAAACTCAAAATTTATTGTAATACCATAGTACTATAGCGATTCAGCCGAGACAGATCCTCGACAGTGACTGAGCCATTTTAACCGATAAAAAGTACAATTTAAAATATATTCGTTCGTGAGGAAAAAATTTATAATTATAATTTAATTTTTATTTACAAGTTTATAATAAATTTTAAAAATTATTTTTATTTTATATTAATTTTAAATTCAAATTCGCACTAAACATGACTATATGGAAAGGAATTGGTTACATGAAACTGTTACCTTTGGTATCACAAAATGAACCAAACTTTGCACACTTTTGTCTTTATTTTGGATTTTTTTCTCAAGACATGAGTAGCTGGCTTCAATAGCTTTGTATATACAAAAAAGATAGAGATTAACGCGTGAACATATATATATATATTAATATGGCAAATATGTGTTTACATATTTATTATATGTAATTGTGTTAGTGAATAAAATGATGAAAAAAAATGAGGTATAAGCATGTTAATAGCAACAAACATAAGTGTAGTACATGTCATAGTCAAATGTGATAACTAAAATATTTTGAGGATTTTATAACAAACCATCATCATTATTGTTACATTTATATGACACAATATAGATAGATGCTGAATTATAATCACCAAGCTTTCAGATAAGTTTGTACATGCTTATACTGTATTGCTAAGTAAATTTTTGTAACCCCTCCTACACTACTGATAGTCACCAATGACTACTAATACAATCTCAACTTATTCAACACAAAAAAAGGAGGACCATACTACTCTTTTTTTCTGATAAAAGGTAAAATCAGCAGAAAGGACCATATTACTTCTTGACTCATAATATATATAAACTTAGTAATATGTACGCAACAAAGTAATTAATTTGTTGCTTAATATAGAATATCAAAATCCAATTAAGTGAAATAGTTAAAAACTGTGAAATGTTTTATAAGCCCCACAAATTGTGGAAATACCATCCTGCCCATCATTTTCTCTCCCATAATTAAGTGTAGTCATTAAATTTTAATTTTTTCTGGTTATATTGAGGCCACCGGTGGCTGTGAGGTGACTGTTCATCAGAACATTGGAAAACGACTCTAGAGACTCACAGAGCAGGCATTTTCGCCGATAGGACTTAAGAGCAACGAAAGCAGAACCAAAACAAGTGAAGAGAGAGCAGAGAGAGGAGAGAGAGAGACTGAACGTTGTTGTTTCACCACAAAAGGGTGGGTCTCTTTCCTTTAGCTCATCCCTTAACACATTTCATCGCCGTATGGATTTGGCTTTTTTGGGGAAAAATAGATAAATAATTAAGGACACGTACACACGACGGCGCACCACCCCCAACACCACTGACCACTCCCAAACTGGTAAGCAAAAGCACGATCCACCAATCCCATCTCTAATTTTATTGAATTTTGATTGGTGAGTCTTCTTTAAATTCAATTTTTGATTGGTGGGTCACTTCCTTCCCCCCCCCCCCCCCCCCTCTCTCTCTCTTTCTCTCTCACTCTCACTATTTATTTATTTAGGGTTTTTTAAGGTCTCTGGGTCTTGATCTCTTTTGACTGCAGTGTTTGTTTGTGTTTGATTAATAAATACGTCGCTGAATATGGCAAAATGGCGCCGGTTTTGTTCCCCTGGCGGCTGCCAGAGGCTCATCAACGACCATTTATAGAAACCCTCTCCGAGTCGCCCATTTTTTTAGTTCTTTATGTGTTAACCCTTTTTCTTTTCTTTTTCTTTTTCATTTTATTTTATTTTTATTTTTATGTGGGATTGGACTGAGTTGATTTGATAATTTGATTGCATGTTGGGTAATTCTTATTCTGCGGTGCTTGGAAGGGTGTTGTCCATTTTAGAGGAGAGAGAGAGAGAGAGAAGACTCTATAGTGAAAGCAAGTGGAGAGGGCTGTGTATATCGTACGGAAGATAAACGGCGATATATATGGCGAGAGAGAAGATTCAGATCAGGAAGATCGACAACGCCACGGCGAGGCAGGTCACGTTCTCCAAGCGACGCCGAGGGCTTTTCAAGAAGGCTGAGGAGCTCGCCATCCTCTGTGATGCCGACGTCGCTCTCATCATCTTCTCCGCCACCGGCAAGCTCTTCGAGTTCTCCAGCTCCAGGTCCTCTCTCTCTCTCTCTCTCCACATATCTGCAACCTTATTATTATTATGATTATTTTATATATGAGCTTTTTGCGGTGAGATCCTAACAAGTAAGAGGCTTAAATTTGTGGGTTCTTCTGGTTGCACAGCAAGTGCCAGAAAATTTGGGAAAAAATTTCACCTCTCTACAGGTTTTTTTGATTACTTTTTTTTTTTTTATAATATATGAACCTTTCGTGGTGAAAACCCCTAAGAAGAATAGGTGATTTTAATTTGTGGGAGGTTTCTGGGTAGACAAGAGGGGGGAGGGAGGTGGTGACAGTTCAAAAAATTTGTGAAAACTTTGTTTTTATTTATATATGTCATGAAATTATTGTTAAGATATATATAATTGTCAGTGAAGGCTGGGTGCATGGCATGAGCTGAAGCCAGTTAACCAGCCTGAAACGCTTCCTTTCAGTGTCACTGCTCTCTTCATTTTCACGTGTCGTGCACTTCAATTTTATGTTTAAAACTTTATATTAAAAAATTGTGCGGTTTAAATGCATATGTGTACGCCCTTAGCTGTTTAACCACTCTTGACTTCTGTTTTCTACCCCTTTTGCTTGTCTTCTCAAAATTTTAAATCTCCCTCTTCACAGACACACATATTGGTGATGGCAATGAGCATCACGATTAGATGTCCTATGGTGCAGTTTCATTTTACTATAAAATAGCAATCTGAACCAGCAATGATCACCAGTTGTATTCATTGCACTTCTTTTCTCTTTTAGCATTATATATCGAGAGATCGGGAGGAGAAGAGTTCTCTCTCCCCTCTTTTTTCTCGAAAAAGGGAAAATTATGGGTGAATAGAACATGGGCTTGCAATTTGTTAAGTGGTTGAAAGCAAATTCTAGTGGTAACAGTTATATGTATATCGTGAAAAGGGTATATAAGTTATTAGGAAATTATGGATAGCTGAATTTAAGCACATTAAATTGAGGAAAAAGATTTTGTCGCGAGGTGATAGAAATATCTGTGGGGCCGGGCAGTACTTTTTCGTTTTTGGGTCAGCAAGCATTTGAGTAGGTGTGCTCTAAAAATGAAAAAAAAAACCCTAAGCCTAATTATTTATTATACATGGAATAAGGTCTTAAAAAATCCAAGAGTGTTTCGCTCCCTTTGCACATGCAAAACGAGGCTTTGATGTGCATGGTTGCAATTTTGATAAGTATACGTTGCTATTACATGCTCATGCTGAGTTGTCTTGCAAAGAAAGAGAGATGGGGCAGCAGCAGGGGGAAATAAGTACAAACGATTTGAAAAGAAACAACTTTCCATTCCTACTTGTTAAAACAGGTAAGGCGTATGGGCTCATAAAATGCTATAGCATTTGCATGACAGAGAAAAGTAAGATGAAAACCCCGTACTTGTCATAGAAATAGGGCAGCCGGGGGAACTAAGGTTAAACAGTTTGAAATCAAATTTCCGTTCCTTTTTGTTACAAGCAGTAAAAGGCATTTGGGTTCATGAAATGCTATAGCATGTCATAGAAAAGTAAAATGAAAACCGTACTTGTGAAGTGAAAGGTGTTTAGTTGGCGTGAATGATTACGGTCAGTTATTCGATACAAGTTGACCATTCTCTAACATATGATGCCAATGCTAGCGTGCATGTGCCAAATATGTGTTCGCTACCGTCAGATTATTATCGTACATAAATCCTAAATGTCCCATTTAATGCTATAACAATCTCGCTTGACATGCATTTAAGCTCGACTGAAAGGTCAAAACAGTTCATTATGTGCATCAGTAATTTTCTGCCTTAGTTGATCTGTGACATGGAAATAATACTTTGATTGGCCTGCTATTAGAATTATTTTACTTTGAGCCAGAGTATATGATCATCTTCGGGGATGTAGATACCTGCCTTGCCACATTTTGGAAAGCACTTTCGTCTAATTCTCCTTAAATAATGAGATGTTGAAGTTTATGACAGTTCAATATTGCAGACTTTGCAGAAGTATTGGGGAAAATAGCATCATTGAACCATTTGTTCTCTATTTTATACGTACATATTGGGAAGGCGCATCTTGGGAATCATTTGTGGAGTAGGAAGTTCTGGATCAGTCTCTACTTTTGTTCCCTTTTGCTTCTGGGATAATCCTTTGTTAACACTTAACACTTAACACTTAAATTATTGCATTAGTGTAGGAAGAGCACATTAAGGGAAAGTTCTTAGCCTAATGATCTAAAAGTTAGTTAAGGTATTGGGGAGGTGCAGTACTCTCAGCCTTCAAGTTTGAGGCCTGCAACTCACTAGTAGGATCTTCTAATTAAAATAGGTTCAATTGACCACTTATTCTACTATATATCAAATTATTCTTTAGTACTTCTTAAACCACAACTGCATGATGTTCTCTCTTTATTTTTTGAAATATCCCTTTTTTACTATTTTTATTTCACATTGTAGTTGTATTTTTCTTTCTCTTACTGTTAGTTTTTTTGGGCCTTGAAGCATGAAGGAAATATTAGACAGGCATAATCTGCAGTCGAAGAACCTTGAAAAAATGCTACAACCATCCCTTGAGCTACAGGTACATAATCATATACTTTGTTCGTTTCTATAAAATCCAGTCCTCTCTTGACTGCTAGCTGCATATATGCCTGCTTGTACGTTCCACATGCATCGATAAAAAGTTACTTTTCAAAAAAGAATCAAAAGATGTATAAGTGTTCTATGATATGATTAATCCTTTTCCATTCATCTGCTGAGAATAAAACTAAAATATAGTTATGCTGTAGCTTGTTGAAAACAGTAACCACACTAGGCTGCGAAAGGAGGTTGCGGAGAAAAGCCTCCAACTCAGGTACGTATACGCCTGGGTATAATATATATTTATGTTTTTTTCGTAATAGCATAACTCTAATTTCATTAAAATAGGCAGATGAGGGGAGAAGACCTCCGGGGACTAAAAATAGAAGAACTGCAGCAGCTAGAGAAGTCCCTTGAAGCTGGAATGAACCGTGTGGTTGAGAGAAAGGTCTTATGTCTTTAATAGATTTTTTCTTCCAATATATTATATAGAACTAGCTAGAAATCAGTCTCTCAAATCTGTAACTAATAGTTACTTTTACTGCATGTCAGAGTGAAAGGATTATGAAAGAGATCCATGACCTCCAAAAGAAGGTAAGAACTATTCAAAGTAAAGAATACACACCCATAAACACCCCATTCATCGTTACTTTTACTGCAGGGGTTGCAGTTAATGGAAGAGAACGAGCGATTGAGGCATATAGTATGAACTTTAACAACTCTCTCTCACACACACAGCTTTTTAACCTTTTCTGATGGCATTTTGGTATACGTTGCTTAAATGAAGGTGGGAGAGGATTCAGATGGCCATAGATTTGTCGGAGGAACAAATTCTGAAGTTAATCCCTTGCATGAAGAAGGCCAATCCTCGGAATCTGTCACGAACCCGCCTCAAGACTATGACAGCTCGGACACATCCCTTAAGTTGGGGTGAGTCACATAAAGCTCACATCACGGTTTTCCAGAGACATTCCATTAGTTGGTAACATAAAATATTGTTCCTCAAATGCCTTGCAGGTTGCCCTATTCGAACTAGCATGCAGTGGCAGAAGAACTATATATATATATATATATATATATATGAACATAATGTGACGCGAACGTTACGTTGTTCATGGGAAAGCTACGTACTACGTTGCTTGACGCACTCGTCAATTGTCTCACCATGTATTATGGGGTTTAGGCCTCTTCATTGCCCATATTATGCACCGAAAAGAGATGGGCAAAGCAGTTGTTGAGTATATTAATATTGAAAATTGCCTAATATCCTATTTCCCATGCTATATCGGTTGGTAGCCGTTCAACTCATCTCTATCTTCCCTTGCAATATTGATGCATTCATGTTCATTTGTTGTAGTGCCACGACGTTGCCTGGACGATTCTGGTATAATTTGGGTGCAAGCAATGAAATTTATGAGGTTACTAAGATAATATTAATTAGAGGGAGGATATACACGCACACGGCCAAAATTATAAATTTTAATTGTTATTAAACTTTCAATTAATATTTATAATTAAAATTTATAATTATTTTTAAAAATGTTTTCCTTTCATGTTAGGGTTTGTTTGGAGCATGGAACTGTACCGCTGGCCCACCAGCTTCATTAAATAAATAACAAATTTAAATAAAAATAAAAGGTGAAAGGAAACAGTGTTGACTGTTGAGCTATGAATCGTATAAACGTTTCGGCAATATGCGTTGGCTTTAATTTGCATTTAATTTTTTCTTTTTCCCTACTTTCTGCAATAATCCCATAATTCATGCTTTTAGCTGTTTTAGTCGTGCTAGCTAGAACTGGGTTCAATAAACTAAAATATAGCTGACATATAGTCATGAAATGAATTTAATGTTATAGTAAATTTGGTTAAATTTATTGAGTTAAATAAATAACACGATATCGTTTCTTTTCAATATCGTTGCTTAAAAGAAAAATACTTAATGTAAACTTTTTGTACAAGTTTTATCGGGTATATTTAATATTATTTATTGACCAAAAATTTAATTAAAATTTACTTATAATTTAATTAAAATTAATAAAATATTACTTGCTGAAATGATTCCGGCAAGATATCAATGACAACGCCACGTGATCTCTTGGGACGTGACGACACGACACGTTTGGGACATGTTTAAACGTGGTTTACCATGTGGACCACTAGGGATGCTCATAGATGTGATCTCCTGGGATATGGTCAAACGTGTTTTATCACGTGGCACTATAGGGATGTTGGTAGGCATGAATAAAAATTATTGGTTGATTTTAGGTAAGGGAGAAATCCTCACATTCACCACAATTATAAATATATACAAATATTTTTTAAAAATAAACTTAAATTAAATATTTAAATACTATTTTTTAAAAATAAACTTAAATTAAATATTTAAATACTATTTTTTAAAAAGTATATTTATATTCAAATATTTACTTTAAAATAAATAAATAATAAATTTTATATTAATATATTCAGAAAAATATTTTTAAAACATAAATATAATATTTTAAAAATAATATTCAAATATTAATATTTGACAATCATAAAAAAAACTATTCTTTTAAAGGATATTTTTAAAATTTCATATTAGATTAGAAATCATTTGTGAATATGTTTATTATTTTAGTGTGTGCGTTTATCAGATATTAGTTCTTGCATTGATCTTTTAAGAGCACTCACATCAGTTTTTTAATAATTATTCTTAAATTTACATATTTATATTATTATTTTTTTCCTTTACAAATCTACACAGATTCGCTAAATTACTTCTATATCATTTAAATAATAATTTTAATATTTTCATTTAATAAAAATTGATAGGATTTAATATAAAATAAAAGTTAAAGTTGTGAAAATGTGAAAGTGATAAGAGATATTTTTTTTTATATAATTTAATAATTATATAGGATAAACAATACTTCATAATACATTAGAAAAATTTATACAAAAACTATAGATAAAGTTAAATATAGGACTTCTGTTGTGAAAATATTTTTATAAATTTTTAACTATTTCCCTTAAATACAAGTAAACATGCTTTTATAAAAAATCTGCTATTAGTTCTCTGATTGATTACATAGACTTTTTTTTGGACCAATGTGTTAGGCTAAACCGGTCCTGAATCAATATGCCTTATAATATTTAGTTCGTTTTATATTGAATTTTAACTTTTAATTGCATTCTCAATTTAAACTAAATACAATATTTTTAATTTAAAGTAATCTGAAAGAGTTTATAATACAAGTTAGGATTAAAAAAAATATTATTATTTGTAGCTAACCAAATGGTTATAGTAATACTCTACCTTTTATATATATATATATATATATATATATATATATATATATATATATATATATTTAACTTAATAAATTCATATTTATTGTCACTACAAATATATAAATAAATATCAAATTGAACAAAGAAGTCTTACTATTAATAATATGGAATTAACTATATAAACAAAGACAAAAGGCGTATATTTAATCGAAAACGCAAATTTATATCTTTCGAATATTTTATTAGTCACTATTCTTTTTTTGAGGTGTTGAGTGTTCTATATTTTACATATCAAGTAATTAAAGAAATATATATCAAGTAGGAGTTTAAATATTACAAGATAATTGCTCGATAAGTAAAGTGCTCCAGCTGTGGAGTGTTTGATATCTTACATATCGAACAACGAGAGGAATGCATATCAAGTAGGAATCCATATATTACAAGTCAGTTGTTCGATAAGCAGTGATGCTTTAGATGTTGAGTGCTCGATAACATGACATATCGTACAAAAAGGAAAAATATCGAGCAAATAAGATGTTTGATCATTCAAGATGGGATTTCTTTGAGTTAAAAATGTAATGCTAAGTTGAAACTCAAAGATGAGCTAGAAAGAGATGCCTGAGCTATTGAGTATTCGATAAAAAAATAATTTGCTTGACAACATGAACTGTTTAATCATTCCGTGATATGACTCATTGTTGTATCATTAAAAGTAAAATTATAAAAAAATATTAAGAAGAGTTTATATAACAAAAAATTTAAAAATATTTTAAGTCATAATTTTCATCTATCCGTTCCTACTCCCTAGTCTATTTATCTAAGAGTAGCATAGGTGTCCCCATCATTTAGATGCACGGATAGAATGTGATAGATGTCGAACGATTTGGTCCTCCGTTTAATATTTAATATTTATGGACATTGTATTTTGGGAAAGGATAAATTTGTATAAATTAATTTAATCAAATAAGATGCTCTCACTATGTTTGACGGATATATATATATTTTAAATATAATTATTCTTAAAAAAATTAGCGTGCAAATATTTTTTTATTAATCATAAATAAATTTAAATTTATCAAATTAATTATTTTAAAAAAATTTTTATTTTAAAAAAGTATTAACTTTTTATCAAACGCACCTCGTACTAGAAAAACATAAATTGGTTTATTTGAAGGTTTGCGATATATATATATATATATATTTTTAAAGAACGCTGGATGGTTGCTGTCGTCTTGTTGATCGGTTCACCGTTTAAAGTTAAATCAGGCGGGTCGCGCGTAACGGCTTTCCCGAAAATCCGGGATGCCCGAGACCTCTTCTTCGCGCTGCATATAACGCCTATCTCAACTCCTTCTCTATTTCTCTCTCCCTGTGTGTGTCTTCTCTTCTCCTTCCCTGATCGTCTCCCACCAAATCGCCATGGATGAAGAATACGACGTCATAGTCCTCGGAACAGGCCTCAAGGAATGCATCCTGAGCGGCCTTCTCTCCGTCGATGGCCTCAAAGTAAGTCAGTCCGTTCCTTTTTCTTCGCATTTCCACATCTTCGTCTCTTTCCATCTCTGCAACCAACCGCTCCATCGATTCACCCATCCTCCTGATTGTAGCTTCGTTTGGTCGATTCCGTACCAATCCATCGTTGCATTTGAAATGTATGTACTCTACATGTTTGATCGGTTGGCTCCACGGTCTTGGTCCAATATTTGTGCAACTTTTCGTTGATTTTGAACTCTCTCCACACACACACACACACACACACACACACACACATGTGCATCTAGGGCAAAAGAATGGCTCAAAAATGCTATCGATGTCAAATTACCGGAGTGTCGGATTACATCTCGTTAACTAGATCATTGCATTTCAACATCTTCGTTGTTGTCGATCCTTGTTTATTTATGGCAACAGCTGATTCACTGTTTCTATTTCAAAACTGAGATAAAGGAGCTGGTTTACTTATGGATTGGATATAAATAAATAGGACTACAACATGGCTCTAATTTTTCGCCATTGTATACTTGGCGTCTTGGACTTATAGTTAACTAGATTTCGAACAGGTATTGCATATGGACAGGAATGACTACTACGGTGGAGAGTCCACCTCGCTTAATCTCAACCAGCTTTGGAAGCGGTTCCGAGGCAGTGACAAGCCTCCAGAACAGCTCGGATCAAGCAAAGAATACAATGTTGATATGATCCCCAAGGTATGTTAAAGGCATTTGTTTATTTTCATTCATTTCTGAGTTTATATTCCGTTGATTAATAAAGTGACAAACCTTGTAATGTATGTAGCTCTCTTCTTAAAAAATTTCACCTGTCAGTTACCAGTCTAGATTTGTGGAGCTAATTATGAACTCTGTTGTAAGCCTTGGCTTGACTGCTGCTCGCTATATACCTCAACTTATCATTTGGTTTCTAAGAGCAGACGGAGTTATAACTAATTAGCTTACTAAAACTATGTGGGGCTGTTCCATTATCTCATCACTTTCAGGCATGAGTGTTACATATATTCCATATCAGGTTTCAAATTCTTCTGGAGTCCTAATTTACCCACTTGTGCCATTTTTACCCTTTCCCCCGAATGCCAAACATAGAGAAGACTTATGGTTGAGTAACTTTTTAACAATATTTTGAAATCTTGTTGCTAGTCCAAGATTGTACCTCCATATGATGTTCTGTTCTGTAATTCTAGTCTACTGTCTAGCTTATTCTGTACAGTGAGAGTAAAATGAATGATATAATAACGGAATTGACCAGAAGCATACACTAAGTAGAAATTTTTATTTCAGTATTTTGGGTTACCAATTAGCTTCTTATGTAAAGTAAGGTGCAACTCCAACATTGAAAAATCAGAATCAAGAAAATTTTAATGACAGTCAAGTTGAGTGCAGATCTGCCTGCATTAACTAAACCAAGCTTCCGAAATTGAATGCACATATATAGTTCCTATAGACGTTGACTATTAGTCATCTCTAGAATAAATTATTAGGAAATCTGACTTGCTTATTGGAATCTGGAAGTCGTGCAATTTCTGTCTTTGAACTTGAGAATTTGTGGCATTCTGATGACATCATTATTCCATGCTCTGACAGTTCATGATGGCAAATGGTGCCCTTGTGCGTGTTCTCATCCACACTGACGTCACTAAATATCTTAATTTCAAGGCAGTAGATGGGAGCTTTGTGTACAATAAAGGGAAGGTGTGATGCTAGCCAAATTTTCTTCTAATCATTTGTTTATCATTCTCCTTGATAACATACGTCAAAAATGAATTACTATCTCCAGATTTATAAAGTGCCAGCTACTGATGTGGAAGCCCTCAAATCCACCTTAATGGGATTGTTTGAGAAGCGTCGGGCTAGGAAGTTCTTCATTTATGTGCAAGACTACGAAGAAAATGATCCAAAATCTCATGAGGGACTAGATCTCAATAAAGTGACAGCAAGAGATGTTATTTCGTACTGTCTGATGCTTCACTTCTTTCTCATTTTCTTGAATTATTTTTGAACATTTTTCTCTATTTTAGACCTTCCTTTTAGGCATTCTGTTACATGAACACAATAAGGTTCTAAGTCTGCCTTAGTCAATGCTTTGTATGTAATACAGGAAGTATGGACTAGATGATAACACAGTTGACTTTATTGGGCATGCATTGGCCCTACACATAGATGATGGGTACTTGGATGAACCTGCTATGGATTTCATAAAAAGAATGAAGGTATGGTAGAGTTATGATTTTTGTGTATGTTTGTGCTTAAAGTCTCACCCCTGTGCACACCTGCAACTGCAAGTGGGCTACTATTATGTTATCCATGTGTACTTGATTATAATGATGATTGATACAGCCCTTCATTTTGAAAAGCTATATGCAGAATCTTTAGCTCGATTTCAGGGGGGGTCCCCTTACATATATCCCATGTATGGATTGGGAGAGCTGCCACAGGTTTGTTATCCACCGAATTGTTAGTATCCATGGAACTGTTAGCATCCACTGAACTGAACTGAACTGTTGGCACTCCATTGTAGGCATTTGCTCGTCTCAGTGCAGTTTATGGGGGCACTTATATGCTTAACAAGCCAGGATGCAAGGTAATAACGTATCCTGAAAGTTTTTTTCTGGATGCAATCTATCTCATGCTGCATTATACGTTGAATATTAAATTACATATATAAGGAAAAGACTCAGAGCATCTTTATCTTATTGAAGCATAAACATGGTACCCTTTTCTTCAGGATGGAGTATGAAATGCTGCATTCCTAAGATGAACACTGGAATAAGATAATATGAAGTGATTTATAATTGTATGAGGTCTAGCCTACTTAGGAAATGCAATGATCAGTCTTCTTTATCATTTCATATTATATTTGTGGTTTATTATCTTCCCAATTTCTTGGAATGACTATTTTGGCAACTTTGATCAATCATCTGTAAAGATAGAAAATGGAGTAATCAAGACTAGCCCAGCTGTGGAAATCAAAAATCAATAATTCGTTTGAGTTTTGAAGTACTAAGTGACAATATGGAATGAATGCATTCTTAGAAGGTATAGATTGGAAATGATTTAAATTCTCAAGTCAAGTTGAAGGAGACTGTTTCATGCAGCCAACCCCATTTTGGATTGGAAGGCATTTATGTATTGTCCTTTAAACTTCAATAGCCTATGATCTAGCTATCAAATGAAGAAAATTAAATAACTAAGCAATGTGAACGATGACAAATGATCTTGTAACCTCTTTACGGTGTTTACTAAGATATGATTTTCAACGTTGGATATGCCAGGTTGAGTTCGGTAGTGATGGAAAAGCCATTGGTGTAACATCTGAAGGAGAAACTGCAAAATGCAAAAAAGTTGTCTGTGATCCTTCATATCTGCCTGACAGGGTTAGTTCATATTTATTTATTTATTTATCTAAGCAATGCCCACATGATTTTATCATTCTAATTCAACTATGCCCTGCCCTTTAAACTGCAACAGGTAAAGAAGGTAGGAAAAGTCACTCGTGCTATATGTATAATGAGTCATCCTATACCAAACACTAATGATTCACACTCAGTCCAAGTAATCCTGCCTCAGAAACAGCTTGGGCGTAAATCAGATATGTACGTTTTCATAGTTGGTGTTTTTTTGTTTTGTTTCCTGAACAAGTAGCATTATTTGCATGCTCACTTAAAACTTACATTAATGTGTAAAAAAGTGAAGATATGAACCAAAAATCAAAGAAGATGACTTAAATATGGTAAAACAGCAAAACAGGATAAAAATAAAACTCGAATAGATTTGGCGGAAATGTTATTTTTACGCTTCTCCTGAACTAATTTGACACCTTTGCAGGTACCTGTTTTGTTGTTCTTACTCTCACAATGTTGCCCCAAAAGGAAAATATATTGCTTTTGTCACTACTGAAGCAGAGACAGACAATCCTGAGGAGGAATTGAAGCCTGGAATAGAGCTCCTTGGACCTGTGGATGAAATCTTTTTTGATACATACGACAGATTTGAGCCCACAAACAAAAGCAATATGGATAATTGTTTCATATCGTCTGTAAGTCTACATGAACATTACATTTCTTTAAACAAAATGCATTTTTCATTTTCCTTTAGTGGTCTCAAGTTTGGGATGTTTTGCAGAATTATGATCCCACATCGCATTTTGAGTCTACTGTAAAAGATGTAATTGCCATGTACAGCCGGATTACTGGAAAGGTAAGTTCTTTGATAAACAGAAAGTTATTTATCAAACAAAAACTTCACATTTTGTTGAGTACATAAAGGTGAGCTGTGGCTTGCTTGTCATTGCATATTTGATTTGGAGCCTTTTCTAGAGACTTAAATTTTCTTCCGGATTGCCAACATGTTTTTAGCACCATGAATCAGTAGAAAGGCCCGAATTATTGTTTTTGTTGTCAGCATTTGGAGGTGCATACGTTGAATGGATCATAAATTGTCCTAGGATATGAATCCATAGAGATATAAATGTACTGCACTACAATCTTATTACTGGAGGCGTCCTCATGATATTTTGAACAGCTCTATAGCAATGATGAGCATATTTATTTTGAACATCTAACACCTATATTGGCTAATGAATGCATTCCGCAATGTAATGTTTCAGGAACTTAATTTAACCGTGGACCTGAGCGCTGCCAGCGCTACTGCAGGTGAATGAACAAGTGGATGCCGCTAGAGAAGAACCGGGTTCTGAGACCCCAACAAGCCACAAAAGTCAAGATCCCCAAGCGCATACAGTGCATTTTTTTTTATTTTACCCTCATTCTTATTTTCTCTTATGTTGCTGTGTCTACTAACAAGTTTTGCATCAGCGGTGGAGGTGTTCATCTAGCATGGTTGAGTCTCCATCATGAACCAGAAAAGTCTACTAGTTGCCATTTTTTTATTACATTTTGTTACATCCATCCGTGGTCCGTTATTGATTAATTAATTATTCTTTTCAGAATTTAATTAACTTGGAAGGTTTTGTTTTGTTTTGTTTTGTTTTTTAAATTATTATCGGTTTTAGCGTAGCATCGGCACACACCGAGCATTCAATCTTTACTGAGTTACCGTTGTCCCGCCACCGCGAAGTCACATCGACTTGCTTGCGATACTTTGCTTGAGAACCCAATAAAATAATTTTAGTGGCACCGTCCAACAGCCACTTTCCCTAAACCACATAAAGATATGATTGAACCACCGGCGATGGTCCGTCTTTACAGGCTCTCTCACATGCCCAGCCTGTACTCTCACGGGTGCACGGAGCTTGGAATTGCCTTGTAACGGATCAATTTGCCGTTACTGCTGCGTCGGTGCACAATAATTGGCAGTAGAAAAAAAAAAGACAAAGAAAAGAAAAAGCTATATTTGTACCGTTGGATTGGTCCTAGTGGCCTACCCGTTTTCCATTATTGTGAACAGTGTGTGAGACCGTGTCCGTGTTCCATGCTTTGCTCAGTCTCACTTTCTCAGCTAAATCATCACTACGCCCCGTTTGGTTGGGGTTACAAGGTGGTTATGAGCACCCAATATATCCTGTGTGACGAGGCCACTTCGGATCTAAACTGCATTAAACTCGTGCTTTGTGTTGTTCCATCGCCGCCACCGTCGCAGTAACCGCTGACATGAAGTTTTTTTACGACGATGATCGCCGTCCCCACCGGCACCACCATGGAAGAGCTCTGGCTGGTCTCCTGGTGCTGCTGCTTCCCGTGTTTATGCTAGCTCTCTTCACTCCATTAGGCCACGCCTCTCCTTCCATGTTCTCCGTATGCTTACCGTCTTTTACTCTCCCTTTCTATAATTTTTCCCGTCCACGTTAATCTTATAATCATTGTCTTAAACTTACCATGAATTTGGTTCCTTTCAATTCATTAAAATAAATCAATAAATCAATAAATCAAAGCAATCTTGTGATCAATGGTTGTGGAGGAAATCATTGTTGGGAATTGTTTTTGGGTAAATATAATTTCAAATAGTTTTCTTGATATCATGCTCTTTGGGTGCGCTCATTTGGTGAAAAATACGAAGTTGGCATGTTTGATTATGTGGTCTAGTAAGTGGGGGACTAGTGTACAAAGCCTTAGCATTAGTGGATGGTCATAGTTATTATGTTATTTAAAACGGATCTATTATGGGAGCTAGCCACTTCATGCCATCAGTGGCATCACTGCCATAGTGTGTAATTGTTTCAAAGTAGGCCTCTAAAGGTGAGTTTTCCAAGCTCCACGGTGAAACGTAAATTGGCATGGAAGTAGCCTTTTTTTTTTCCCAAAAAAAAAAAAAAAGATTGTTGAGAACTTCGTGCAATAGGCTAATTTAAGATTGGATTTTGACAGTAGACACTTTGTGGGTGGCATTGAAACTTTTATAGATGATATAAAATTTTGGCTCTGCATTTTCAAGGTTCCATAGCTAAAGCCTTCTGGATGATGGCAAAACAAGTGAAAGTTTTCGCCCCAATGAATTGTTTTTTTGGTCTATATATGCATATTACCATGTACTGCTGTGATGAGCTATCAAAAAAACATTTTCAAAATCTGGGTAATTAATTAGTTAAATGCTTAAACTATACACGATACTTCCAGTTGCACTGTGTAATTGGCAGAAATAATGTTAAGGGATGGCTGTTGTTGATGCAGGAATGGAATGCCCCAAAACCTAGGCACTTGCCTCTACTCAAGAGTGTTCTAAAACGCAATGCTGTGAGTTTTCTGATTAATTTCTATTATTCTTAGAAGAACTCAATTTGATAGGCTATTATTTTTATTTTTTACTCAAGTAATCAGGAGGTCTGATCTGTGGCTTCCTTTGGCCAACCAAGGAATAATATTAAGTGATGACTGTATATGCATGATGTGCTATTGTTAATCAATCAATTTGATGGGATATTATTTTTATTTTTTAGTCAAGTAATCAGGAGTCTGATCTGTGGCTTCCTTTGGCTAACCAAGGTTGGAGACCCTGTGCAAACTTTGCAAGTGCCCCCAGTACGTTTAAAAAACAGTCTATACATTTTTAGTCTTTATACTTATTTATATTTTTATTCCCTAATTTTAAAATTTTTTATTTCCAGGAGCTTTTCCAGAGAACTCTCAGGGATATATTCAAGTCTTTCTTGATGGAGGATTGAATCAACAGAGAATGGGGGTAATCAATTGAAGATACATTTACTTGTTCATGGTTCTTGTTCCTTAAACTTTGAAATGTTATTTACTTGTATGTATATTTTATTATTTTCTATTCAGATATGTGATGCAGTTGCTGTTGCTAGAATTCTTAATGCAACTCTTGTGATCCCACATCTTGAAGTAAATCCCGTTTGGCGAGATTCAAGGTAGAGTTCTTTCTTTGTTTTTTGTAGCACAATTATGACAGTTGGTGTTGTTCTAAGGCTTGTATTTTCCTTTTCTTGCAGCTCATTCATGGATATATTTGATGTTGATCACTTTATGGAAGTGTTGAAGAATGATGTCTCTATAGTTAAGGAGCTACCCCTGGAATTCTCTTGGAGCACGAGGGAGTATTATGCAACAGCCATTCGAGCTACTAGGATAAAAGCAGCACCTGTTCATGCTTCAGCTAACTGGTATCTAGAGAATGTCTTGCCTGTTCTACAAAGGTTGGTTACAGACATTGAGAATTTTAGTCAAGAGCTAAAATTTAGTTGTTTATTGATTAATTAGCTGAGCTGTTTTGTTTGCAGCTGTACATTTTGATGCAATATGTAAAATTAGTATGTTCTCATATTAACTTAGAATTTTGACCTTTCTTTTCTTAATCCAGTTATGGTATTGCTGCAATTGCACCATTCTCTCATCGTCTAGCTTTTGATAATGTGTCTACGGATGTCCAACGCTTACGCTGTAAAGTCAATTTTGAAGCATTAGTTTTTGTTCCTCACATCAGAGCACTTGGAGATGCTCTTATCAGTCGGCTGCGAAATCCTGACCATAAAAGTGGAGCAGTTGGTATTGAAGAATTTGGAGAGGCCACTGATTTGAAGGACAAACAAAGTGCAAGAATGTTTGTTGTACTACACCTTCGATTTGATAAGGTAGCCCATTTTTATAATTCTCATCCTTGTATCTTTTTTATGGGGCTTTGCTTTGTGCTCATTTGAAATCGTTCAACTATTGATGAATTGGGTGGGGTCTCTAAATTGTTGCTAAAAATAATTTTTTGTTGCTTCTGACCAAAAATGAAATTTTTTAAGTAGTTATATTCTTTACTGGTAAATGCTCATACACCATCACATATCCTATCTAGCATCCACAAGGGTTACCTAACTGCATCATATACTTTATAGCATCCATAGGTTTGATCCCACACTGGATGATGGCTATATCTCATTTGCTGCATCATTAAAGGGTTTTGTGATTTGTTTATGTTGTAACTGATGAAGTGTGATGGGTGATTGAGCTGACTCAAATTGTAGATCTTCATAATTTCTTATTTAGTGGGTTGACATTTGTTTTGCATGTCCTTTGTTTTTATATGCAGTCATCTGATTTTGCGTCGGGGCAACTGTCATGCTATAAAGTATGATGACTAGTTTTGCTGCTTTCATATAGTTGACTGATATGTTTTTTTTTACAGATTTTATATACACATCGCCTGACACGTGCCTCTGTTTAACTAACTGCTTTCACCGTTTATTTTCTTTTAAACTTTTTATTATTGATGTAATTATGGTCATGATATTGGCAGGATATGGCAGCCCATTCAGCATGCGATTTTGGTGGGGGTAAGGCTGAAAAACTGGCTCTTGCTAAGTATCGGCAAGTGATTTGGCAGGGGAGGGTCTTGAACTCCCAATTCACTGATGAAGAATTAAGGAATCAGGGTCGTTGCCCACTGACCCCAGAAGAGATTGGGTTGTTACTAGCGGCTTTGGGATTTGACAACAATACCCGTTTATACCTTGCATCCCACAAGGTCATTTATAACATAACTCATTGATTGAACACAACCTGATCTCAATTACACGGTTTTCTTCTTTTTCAATTTTTTTTCTCAACATATCCTGAATTGTAAACTCATTGCTTTTAGGTATATGGCGGGGAAGCTAGGATTTCAACTCTCCAAAAAATGTTCCCACTAATGAAAAATAAGAAAAGCATTTCTTCAGCAGGTGAGCGAGCACAGATAAAGGGGAAGGCTTCTTTATTGGCTGCAGTGGATTATTATGTTAGCATGCACAGTGACATCTTCATTTCTGCTTCTCCAGGAAACATGCACAATGCACTGGTAAGTGCTCCCCTGCCTCGTAGGAAGCATTAATTTGTGCATTTCGTCGCAGCACCCTCTCGATTGGGGTTTAAAAAGAATGCTGTATTTGTGGGATTGAAATAAGATACTTTTATTTTATATGTCCACCTTTTTAGGTGCCATAAATATTCTAATATTCGTGAGTGTGTGACTTGACATGTTGAACAAGATTTGAACATTGTTTGTACCTCCAGGTGGGTCATCGAACATACGAGAATTTGAAGACAATCAGGCCAAACATGGCATTGCTGGGCCAGCTATTCCTGAATAGAAGCATGAGATGGCCAGAGTTCCAACGGGCAGTGGTAGAAGGGCACAAAAACCGTCATGGGCAGATCAGGGTACGAAATTCCAAACAGTCTATATATACCTATCCTGCTCCTGACTGCATGTGCCATGTTTGAGGAGATATCTGTATCCTGCTCCTGACTGCATGTGCCCATGTTTGAGGAGATATCTGGATCCTGCTCCTGACTGCATGTGCCATGTTTGAGGAGATATCCGGGGTGTCCCTCCCTGAATAAAATTACTTGCTTGCACGGCTTTCCCATTATTGTTTGTGGCACGTAATACCTGAAATAAGCCGAGAATCCCACTTATTCAAATTTGTAAAATAATTGACTAATCTTTGTAGCGAGATAGGAGTGCATATGTACAAAGAAACGACGGGTGAGTGGTATCTGATACAATTTTCTGCCAAACAAATATCTGATCAAATAAAAATGATCTAATTTGAGATTTGTTGATAAAAATGACACACCATGCATGGTTTGAATGTACTTAATTTATGTAGAAAGAAACATGACTCTATTTATGCAAATTATTATGGGTTGACAAGGTGTTGATTATTAATTTGAAGACGCCAACCTTTAGGCCCCCCATTAAACCTCCCAATTCTCAGTAAAAATGAGATTAATCACTTTATAGTTTTTACGATGGAGTCAGACAGCAAGGTGGCACGATTGTTTCTACGTGTGACGTGTCCCTCTCTTCTCTCTCGTATGTGTGATTAACGTGTTTTAAGGTTTTCTCTTTATTGCATCGATGTCGGCCGTCACAGTTGAAAATCAAGATAAAGCAGAAGCTGGCGAAAAAGGCCCATACCCTACTGGATCCACTTGAACACCATCAGTATTTTTTTTCGTCGTACACGTCAGTTTATTGTCTTCAATCAATATCAGACATCCCTCCAAAACCCTGTCCCTAGTTACTCGATGCATAATGTCATAAAGGGGCCATTTTGTGTCTAGTGTTTTTCCAAGTACAACGCGAAGCGTAGGCACTGGGTTCTCAAGTCTGCTACCCACTTTTGCTGCATTAGATCTGTGTCTTCGATGTTTTATATCAAATCATTAACAATAGATCTGTGTTTAGATCTGTGTCTAATGCATGAGAAGCGTTAGATCTGCGTCTTTGATGTCTAATGCATTAGATCTATGTCTAATACAATTCTATTTTTTTCCCAATTTTGATTCGAAGATGTGTCATAAGCTTTTAATATTTAATTTGTTTTAAACAAATGCATGTACAATTTTTATTTTTTTAAAAGTACTGCAATATGAATAAGTTCAAAAAACAATTAAAAATGCAAAGCTCGGTTTTGTTCCCTAATGTGATAGGAACCAAACGTTGAAGCGCTCTCTCTCTCTCTCCCTCCCCTCCCTCTCTCTCTCTCTCTCTCTCTCTCTCTCTCTCTCTCTCTCTCTCTCTCCCTCTCGATTGTGGTTCTGGACTCCTCCGATGGCTCGCTGTCTCATTCGCCACCCCCGTCCTATCTCCACCTTCGCTCTCCCCATTACTCAAACCCAACGCACTCGACTCTCTCTTTGCAACCAGAAAATTCATGAATTCAGTCGACTCGGCCACGTTGAAGATGCCCACCAAGCGTTCGACGAAATGCCCGGCAGAGATGCCTTCTCCTGGAACTCCATGATCAACTGCTACGCCCAGAGCGGACACCTGCGCGAGGCCCAGTCTTTGTTCGATCAGTTCAGTTGAGGATGCTGAGGCCTTGTTCGAATCCATGCCGGAGCGTAATGTGGTTTCCTGGAACGTAATGGTTAGTGGGTATGTGAAAAATGGCGACATGGTTCATACGCGGAAGTTATTCGATGAAATTTCGGGCCGAAATCTGGCCTCCTGGAACACGATTATTAATGGCTATCGTCAGAATGGTAGAATGAGGGAAGCTCGGGAGCTTTTTTCTATGATGCAGGAGAAGGATATAGCCTCTTATATGTTGATGATTTCTGGGTACGTTAAAGTCTGCCAGTACCATGACGCCTGGAATGTTTTCCCGATCATGAATAGAAATGGGGTGAGGCCAGACCTTTTGACATTTGCTCTAGGATTATCAGCTGTCATGAGTTTGGATATGTTGGTCTTGTTGGAAAGTCTAAGGCCAACTGGGGTTAAAATGGGTTATGAAGGAGATGCAGTGGTGGGGACATTTATATTGATGGGCTACACAGGAAATGGCTATTTGGATCTGGCATTCAGATTTTTCGAAACAATGCCTGAGAGGAACGGCCCTTGGACATGTATGATCACATATGATCACAGTATCCTTATGAGAGAATTCCGCGACCAAGCGTCCTTGTCCAGACAGCAATGATCACTGCCTATGCTTGGAATGGGAAAATTCATGAAGCTAGCCTTTTGTTTGACAGTATTACAAACCCAACTGAGGTGACCTGGTATGTTATGGTTTAAGGTTATGTCTGCAATGGAATGCCTGCAGAAGCAAAAGCAATACTTCAGAAAATCCCTGATCCCGGGTTGAGTGCAAAATGGGCAAAGAAAATTCTTTTTGGGATCCATCGGCTGGGATTCATGCCAAGTAATTCTAGATTCACTAGTGCTCTCTCTGCTGGTGCTAACATTACAAATGTTGAGATGGGAAGACAAATACACACTCCAATGAATGCTTGAAAGGCGCACAAGACTCGAGAGAAGCCAGGCAGAAACACCCTCCTCTCAACTTCTTTATTTTTAATTTAGGAAAATCCAAGTCCCAACTGCCAAGAGACAAACCTATCCAACCAGATGTTTGTCCCATACATTCGTCATTAGGGTTAGTGATTCCCCCCTCAAATCAGAAAATAAAGTGAACAGAACAATTAGAATCCTATGCTTGTCTGATTCAGCTACCCCTGCCGCAAATCAGACAACATATCTACACTGAAACACAACAATTGGACATACATTCTCATAGAAGAGATCGAATGAATTAAACGCAATCCTTGCATTCCAAAACCATATAGGTCCATAAAAGTACTCGTAACTTCAAAAAATACAGCCAGAATTTCAAACAATCTAAAGCCAAAAAAACCAATAGAAGCGAGCGTTATGGTTTGCTAATGATTTGATATAAAACATCAAAGACCCAGATCTGATGCAGGTAAAAGGGGGTGGCACGCTCAGAACCCAAGCTTCGTACGACGCCAGTGCCTGCGCTTCGCGTTGTACCTGAAAAACATCAGACACAAAACAGCTCCTTTGTGACACCATTCATCGAGTAACTAGGGTCAGGGTTTTGGAGGGACGTTGTCGGAGATTGAAGACAATAAACCGACATGTACAACGAAACCCAAAAAAAAAAAAAGAGAGAGATACCAACCTGATGGTGTTGTCGGTACGCATGCGGATCCAGTATGGGATGGGCCTGTTCTGCCTCATCTTCTTCGCCAGCTTCTGCTTTATCCTGAACGTCTTGTGCGACGGCTACAACACAAATATCGACGCATGAACAAGAAAACACGTTGACCACACACAAACGAGAGAGAAGGGAGGGACAGACGATTACCATTTTCGCGACGATGGGTGTGTCGCTGCTGGCTGGTTGCAGAGGCGGCGTGAGGGGAGAGATGTGCAGCTATTTTTAATCCTGGCCGCCTAATGGGTTGGGTTTATTGATCTCTCCACTGCTCTAACCCTACCTCCTGTTTGACACGTCACGCGTTAGGCTGATTAGCTATATTTATTTTAAAAATATAATTATTTTTAAAATTTATAAAATTAAATAAAATTTTATTATTTATAAATAATTTTAAATTTATCTGATTCATTATTTTCAAAAATAATTCTAATTTTAACAAGAATATCTTCAAATCAAACACCCTCAAGGTGATTAATTTAGGGCCAAGATATTTGTATCCCATGAGATACTCGTGGCAAACTCTTTAAATTAATATACAAACCCTTAAAATTTTCAAAAATAATCATTTCACTAAATTAAATTATCGAAAATTTCTGTTCAATATCTTGTATATTAAGTAACGAGAGTTTTATATCTTACATATTGAACAATAGGAGAAATACATAACAAGTAGAAATTCAAATATTACAAGTTACTTGTATGATAACTGGACTAAACAAGATACTGAGTGCTCAACAACATGACATATCAAGTAGAAGAATAGATATTAAGCAGTGTAATATCGAGTCTAACTACGTCCTTTAAGGTTTAATTGGTCATTTCCCTTTAGGATATTCCAGTTACGCAAATATTTTTGAAAAACTTATAATTCTTTGGGATACCAATATCATAACCTATTAGTTTATTTTTTTTATTTATAAAAAAAGTTTTAAAAAATTATAAATGTACTCTACAATACAAACCTTACATTTAACTTTATTCATTGAATTTATATAGTTTTTTTAAAACATTACTCACTCTATGTGAATATTAAAATAATTTATCTATCTATCTTCTCTTTTTTCTTCACTATCTACCCTCTCCTTTCACCTTTGCATTTCCCAACTATTAAAAGTAACAATATAAAATATTATTTTAATAGCATAAAAGTAATTAAGGAAATAAATAAATAAATGAATAAATCGAACATTCATATTTTAAATGATTAATAAAAAATATAAGTATTTAATAATCAACACCTAATTACCTATAATAATTTGTATAAGTATTCGATGTTTTTACATAAATTAAGTATATTCAAACCATAACATATTTGTTTAGCATAAATAAAAAATATATCTAATAAGATAAAGTACAATTAATAAAAATTGTATTTAATAAGCTAAAAAATATTATTATCATAGAACCTTCCCACGACATAAACATACCTCAATTAATTGATCTCTCACGATCTCTTTTCTATTCAAACCTTTGCTCCAATTTGATAAGTTACACATTAGAAACAGTTATACCACTACGTTGTTTGGGTCTAAGGTGAAAAGTGATTAATCCCATTTTTACCTAGTTTGGGATTTAGGATTGTGATTTGTGGGAGGGGGAAAAGGTGATATCTTGGCTCATTTGTAAGTGGGATGGGAATCAAAAGCCTAGATCATTCATAAGTGTGAGATAATGGAAAAAGAAGAAGAAGAAGAATGGGCTAAGGTTGTAGAAGTTGAGCATAAAGTTCTTGACAGACGAGTAATATTTGATGTCATTTGGATGTTCACAATTAAAGGGCACAAGCTGTGGTACATCAATAATTTGGCTTTTCCCGTAAGTTCCATTAGGAGCATAAATTGGGCAGCCCGGTCATTAACTAAAACTGGGATTTAAAATTGACTTTGTTAAGGGTTGTTGCATGTCATTGAAAATGCAGTAATGCACTGAAACAGATTAGACATATGACCAAGAGAGAAACCTAGCAACTCCATGAACAGTGATCCCGCAGCAACCCAAACTGCTGAGTATACAGCTTTTCCAGCAAATTAGAAACCCATCTGCCAAAAAAAGGCGAAGCTAGATTGAAATTATATTAAATCATTCTAAATAAGCAATATGGTGCATATGCTATCTGGGACTATCGTTATTTATCTAAAATATGCAACCAGACAAAGCATGTCTAAAATAATGACACATACATTCCTTGCATCGCTCCAGTCATTCATCTGCATGAAAGCTTGTTGGGCCTGTTTAATCACACTGCGCATAGGATTTAACACATGTTCAATGACCTTGAGTGCATCAATCAAAGTTACTCAACTGAATACTGAAAATCCAAAATTAATGCCATGATATGGCAAAAGGGTGAGACTTAGAGTTTTGTAACTTCAAACATAAAGAATCCAGCATGCTATTTGTTAGGGATTAGCAATGTAGTAGTCCGCTGAAACAGGTCCCTAAAATAGCACTATTTTTTGTGAAAATTGTCTTTCTTAATCAAATATCAAAAGATGGTATCATAGTAATCTCCGGAGACACAGGCGGAATCTCTGACCTAGACAAACAGTAGGCAAATGCCAACACTGTTGACAGTGAGCCAACAAAATTCAATAAATGTTTCCTGATAACCTGACCAGCTTCAGAAAGCGGAATCACTGGTTCCAATGCTCTGCAAGAAACAAACATACGATTAGTATATTGGTACGGTGACAGGGAAATGCGTAAGGTAAACAAAATGAAATTGCAGCTTCATTTCCGGTAAAATAAGGTCATGCAAGTGGTACCTGCAGATAAGTATTGCTCCAGCCCACAGCAGCAAAGGTTGAAGGTAGGAAGTCATTACAAAATGTGTACCACTCTTTTTCCAATTACTATCATTTCTCTGCATCAAATTACTTAAATATTTCATTAACCCAAGAAAGTAAAATGGAAAATATGAGGACACAAGGCAAGTGCAGATTAAAAAAAAAGTAACATACATGGAGGAAAAGGATTCTTCCTTGACGCAGAAGTGGCCCAATACCCCAAACAGCAAAAATAATGATACCCGCAGCTGGAACCAACTTATGGACAAGAGAATTACCTTGTAAAGCACCATATGACCTGAATAAATTAATACCAATTTATTTTTAAGGTAATACTTTATGAGAGCATAGCTTACCATGCATGGACACATTGTACATTTGTATTTTTAACATGGTATGATTCCAGCATTTGAATATAAAAACGTGAAGCCTATAATAAAATATAAAATAAAAGATATAAAATTTCATATTGCTGAAGAAAATGCAAGAGCATAAATCAGATCCAATTGGACTTCAAAATACTACTAACATAATATTTAAGAAGAGTATTTATGGATTTAATTAAACACTAAAGGCATATATTTTATTCTCAAAACTTTGAAATGAATAGGGTTCTACCTTCCAGTCGAGGGCTGTCATCTCATTGTAAATACATATATATATATATATATATATATATATATATATATATATATATATACACACACATATATATATATACCAATATTAAATAAAATATTGAGTCTAGTAATTGATCGTTTTATTTTAGGATATTCTCATTAAGTAAATTTTTGAGAAAAACTTATAATTCTTTGGAATACCAATATTAGCACCTGTTAATTTAATTTATTTTTTTTTTTGAAAAAATTATAAAATGACTTCACAATAAAATTTTTATATTTAACTTTATTCATTAAATTTATACAATATTTTTAAAACATTATTCACTTCTTAAAATATTTATTTATCTCTCCTTTCTTTTCTCGTTTGTATTTCCCAACTACTAAAAGTAATAATATAAAATATCATTTTAATAGTATAAAAATAATTAAGAAAATCTATTATGATAAATATTTGTATATAAAAATAAAAAGTAATTTAAATATATAAACTTAATGAAAATCAATTGAGAAGTTGATGCTACTTAGTTCCCTTTTTATGGTATTTGAAAATTACAATTGTGATTTGTGAAGGGAAAAAAAAGTGATATCTTTGATTAATTATAGGCCCTTTAAATAAAAGTTCTTTTAAAAAATAGCATGATGAAAAAAAACTTAGATCATTCATAACAACAAAAATAATAATAAATGTATAAATAGAACATCCATATTTTAAATGATTAATAAAAATGTAAGTATTTAATAATCAACACTTAATCACTTATGATAATTTGTATAAATATTCAACGTTTTTACATAAATTAAGTATATTCAATCCATGTTTGTTTAGCATAATAAAAAATATATTTAATAAGATAAAGTACAATTAATAAAAATTATATTTGATAAGCTAGAAAAATATTATTATTATTATTATTATTATTATTATTATTATTATTATTATTATGAAACCTTCCCACAAAATATTAATCATACCTCAATTAATTGACCTCTCTCGGTCTCGGCCACCATCTCTAGTCTATTCAAACCTTTGCTCCAATTTGACACGTCGCATATTAAAAACAGTTATACCACTACGATATCTCGGCCACCACCTCTAATCTATTCAAACATTTGCTCCAATTTAACACGTCGCACATTAGAAAGAGGTAAAAAGTGATTAATCCCATTTTTACCTAGTTTGGGATTTATGATTGTGATTTGTAGGAGGGGAAAAGGTGCTAGGATCATTTGTAAGCCCTTTAAATATGTGTGTGTACTTAAAATAGCACGATGGGAATCAAAAGCCTAGATCATTCATAAGTGTGAGATAATGAAAAAAAAAAATAGGCTATGGTTGCAGAAGTTGTGCATAAAGTTCGTGACGGACGAGTAATATTTGATGTTAATTGGATGTTAGAGCACAATCTGCGATACATCAATAATTTGGTTTTTTCCCGTAAGTTTCATTCGAAGTATAAATTGGACTTCGTTAAGGGTTGTTGTATCTCATTGAAAATGCAGTAACGCACCGAAACAGATTAGACATATGACCAAGAGAGTAAAAAACAGCCCAGATTTCTGGTCGTACTCCGTATATGTAATGAAACTTATAACCCCAATCTAGGTTAGCTAATGAACTCAACTAGTTAAATTCAATGACCAGACGGCCCATACTGATGATAACCGATGCATTACCAATAGGGGAAAACTAACACACCCCCAGAATTGACACGTGAAATAAACATCTATTAAACACCTCTGCAGCAGCTTCCCTGAAACAGCCCTTCATAGGCACCTTAATAAAACATCTGCATCATCCTTCCTTCAATCGCCTGGCCTAGTATCAGTTGGGCGAGCAGTCACTTCCCCTATAGGAAGTGTTCTCTTTGAACCCTCCAAAGCAACACCAAGTACTATGTTATCTTCAAAGGCAAGCCGTGCAGGGTGTGGTACAACAGGAGTCCTTTCAGCGTCTTGTTTTGTTTGAGCGCCAGGCTCCAATAAAGAAATTGACCCATCCATTTTAGCATTCTGCTTAGCAGTCCCTGAGTAAGTTTTCTTAGGTTGTTTGTTGTTGGCCTCGGAACTCAAGGATTCTGCATCCATGACATCTGCCGTAGGGGTGAATTTTGAATTAACTCTAACCTTCTCACCTGCATTGGAATCAGATGTAGAAGCTTCCGCAGCAACCGCCACCCCCTTGAGATCCTTATAAGTGTTGGTAGTTTCTTCAGTTTTGGGATCATTCTCCTTTGGGGTGGTGCGTGATGTTGCTTCTTTTGCCTTTGAGTTTAAAATGTACGTTGATTTAACCTTCGTACTATCAGGTGTTGGCCGCACTGTGGCTTTGCTATCATGCTCACTGTTTGTGCGCCCTGGAGTTGGACGGGCTTTTGTTTTATCAGCGTCTTTGATTTTGTAAGGTGGTTCAATGAGCAGCAATGGGCGACTTGAAACCGCTCCTCCATGAGTAAAAATTGAATCCGCAGCTGGTATATTTTCCAAGCCTGATTCACTATATATTTTTTGGACAGTGCGGATTGGAGTGGCAAGGCGGGCCCGGTGATGACTGATGACTCTGATAAGATCCAATAGAATAGCTTCCTGTTCCCCAATAAACATGGAGATTATAAATTAAGTTGAAACACTTGAGACTTGCAACCAAGAATTTTTGGCTAACAGTCAACGACTACACAAAAGAGGAACGTATCAACAAAAAAAATGTTAGTCCTTGGGCCAGGGTGTCTGTAAAAAAACACTTTTTCCCAGTTCCATAAAAAAATGCTGCCACATAAAACATTTCACACGATGTGCGATGCCGGACAAATGAGAGGACAAATTGAAATTCAAAACATCATGAGTCGTCCTCATCATTTATTTGTTTATCATGTCACCATTGGATTTTTATATTAAAAGCACTGTGGCAGTACACAACTACGCAAGCAGGCCATATTGTTAACTAATGTTCCGTTTGTTTTAGGAAAAATAATTTATTAAAAATCATATTTCCAGGAAAGTATTTTTTATTGTTGCTTGATGTATTATAAAATTTTAAATAATTGGTTTTAATGTTTCAAAAATAGTTTTTTGAAAGGAAGAGAGCGTGGGAGATATCTCTGCAAATGGAAACTAGATTTGAGGTCAAAACTAATTTTTACTAAAAATACAATAATATTTTCCGATTTAAGAATTTTTTTTATAAATTATTTTTCTTATTCCACCAAACATCGAACATATTCTGTAAAACAGATGGACAATACATAAAAATACAACTTCTACCGGTAGTTCATACCTTAACACATAAGTACTCTTCAAAATGTGAAGTTTTCACAAAGCAGGATACCAAGATCTGCAAACAAAAGGACGAGCAATTAAACTACTAACATATATGCCATGATTGCCAAAGGTCAAAATACTTTCAAATTCACAAGTCATTTTTATGGTTTAATTGTGCTTCATTATGTCCTTGGCTTACACAGCCCAAAATTAGCAGAATTGATGTGATTAAAAGAAACTTCGTTGCTCTAAGAACAAAAGGTGAAATGAGTTCGTACATTATTTGTGTAAATAAACATAGACCTCATTTGCCCAGACAACTACTACTTTTTAGAATCCATTTAGTTGAGAATGATAAAACCAGTTGGTCCTAAATTTATTCATCACTTAAGATACTAGTACACAGTTGTACCATATGATAATTGAATGGAAGTTCAAGAAGAGAAACCAGTTAAGACTAACCAAAAGTCCCTGATTTTCAGTATTAATGCTGTCCAGAAATACTCTTCTATGTAATCTCTGTTGTTCCACCTGTGGGTTTTTGGCCAAGACTTTGCGCATATCTGCGACAATGTTCTGCACCAAGGAAAAAGGCACAGGACCTTAGCACCAACAAGCACATATAAAAGCCAAATAATTGAAGTTATGTAGATTATCCATATATCCCTCACATTAATCTTATTGAAGTCCAAGTGACTAAGGGCTAGATGGGTTTTGATGCGCCAGTGACTTTTTTGACTGAGATTTCTCACAACATTCATTGTGAACTTGTGGTTTGGAATGTGAACTGCTTCCCGATTTTCACCTCTTACAACTGTTTGTGACCACCAACCAACGTGCTGTGCACAGCATAAAATACAAATTAAAAAGACTCAAAATTAAATCACAAAAGCATGTGTAGGATGTTGCCCTCTTTGATTCTCACCTCCCTCTGATGTAGAGTTAAATACAAACCTCAACAGTCCCTGAAACCTCTTGTCCTTCAATCTTTGTTTGTATCCATTCATTTGCAACGAAAGGTCGGGTTGCATGAATCATTGCACTGGAGAGAAAATTTGTAAATATCTGAAAACATTACAGAATTAAAATCAAACTTTGCAATGACTTAAATTTGCACAGTTTGTGTAGAAATTAAAAATGAACACATTGCTCGATAAACAATTAAATGCGTGTATAGATAATTTAGACAATGGACGTAAGTAGAAAGGTTCAACACCTCACGACCAGCTAGTGTCAACAATACTGTTCCAAGGCCTCCAGCAGTAAGCCACTTCTGGGTAGAGAAACCTAGCAACTCCATGAACAGTGATACCGCAGCAACCCAAACTGCTGAGTATACAGCTTTTCCAGCAAATTGGAAACCCATCTGCCAAAAAAAGGCGAAGCTAGATTGAAATTATATTAAATCATTCTAAATAAGCAATATGGTGCATAAGCTATCGGGGACTATCGTTATTTATCTAAAATATGCAACCAGACAAAGCATGTCTAAAATAATGACACATACATTCCTTGCATCGCTGCAGTCATTCGTCTGCATAAAAGATTGCTGGGCCTGTTTAATCACACTGCACATGGAATTTAACACATGTTCAATGACCTTGAGTGCATCAATCAAAGTTACTCAACTGAATACTGAAAATCCAAAATTAATGCCATGATATGGCAAAAGGGTGAGACTTAGAATTTTGTAACTTCAAACATAAAGAATCCAGCATGCTATTTGTTAGGGATTAGCAATGTAGTCATCCGCTGAAACAGGTCCCTAAAATAGCACTATTTTTTGTGAAAACTGCCTTTCTTAATCAAATATCAAAAGATGGTATCATAGTATTCTCCGGAGACACAGGCGGAATCTCTGACCTAGACAAACAGTAGGCAAATGCCAACACTGTTGACAGTGAGCCAACAAAATTCAATAAACGTTTCTTGATAACCTGACCAGCTTCAGAAAGCGGAATCACTGGTTCCAATGCTCTGCAAGAAACAAACATACGATTAGTATATTGGTACAGTGACAGGGAAATGCGTAACGTAAACAAAATGAAATTGCAGCTTCATTTCCGGTAAAATAAGGACATGCAAGTGGTACCTGCAGATAAGTATTGCTCCAGCCCACAGCAGCAAAGGTTGAAGGTAGGAAGTCATTACAAAATGTGTACCACTCTTTTTCCAATTACTATCATTTTTCTGCATCAAATTACTTAAATATTTCATTAACCCAAGAAAGTAAAATGGAAAATATGAGGACACAAGGCAAGTGCAGATTAAAAAAAAAGTAACATACATGGAGGAAAAGGATTCTTCCTTGACGCAGAAGTGGCCCTAGACCCCAAACAGCAAAAATAATGATACCCGCAGCTGGAACCAACTTAAGGACAAGAGAATTACCTTTTAAAGCACCGTATGACCTGAATAAATTAATACCAATTTACTTTTAAGGTAATACTTTATGAGAGCATAGCTTACCATGCATGGACACATTGTACATTTGTATTTTTAACATGGCATAATTCCAGCATTTGAATATAAAAACGTGAAGCCTATAATAAAATATAAAATAAAAGATATATATTTCATATTGCAAAAGAAAATGCAAGAGCATAAATCAGATCCAATTGGACTTCAAAATACTACTAACATAATATTTAAGAAGAGTATTTATGGATTTAATTAAACACTAAAGGCATATATTTTATTCTCAAAACTTTGAAATGAATAGGGTTCTACCTTCCAATTGAGGGCTGTCATCTCATTGTAAATCACACACACACACACACACATACACACACAATTTTAATGAATGAATACACATGGGCCAGATTACTTTAAGAAGGAAAAAAAAACCTTGTTAATGTCATAACTGCAGCCTTCCTCGAAAGTCCAAATGCTTTTCCATGTACAGGAAAAGAATGACATTTGATGCCGTTGTACCTATAAGGTGCAGCATGAACTGGCCTATACACATGGTTCAAGAGACGGATACTCCAAAAGTCGTGTTTCTGAGAAAGAAAAAAAATCTAAATGCTTTTCTTCCTTGCAAGTTATAACACCTTTTGGAAAGTTAATAAAATGCAAGAAACTACCATACTAGAGATTGAAAATTAACAAGACAAGTTAAATCAAAGCAACAAATTGGTAGTAGTGATATTACAGTAACGACAGCACCTTCCAACGAATATACAAGGAAAGGTGGATCTGCTAGACAGGAAAAGCAAGTAGAGCACACATAACTGATATTACTGAAAAGGTTCTGGAACACCAAAAGAAAAGCAAAAGCCAACACTGAATCCTCTAGAATTTCTAAAACAGTAGTTAATTTCAAATTAGCATTGGAGTTGCTAATGCTTGAAAAAGAGTCAAGCCAGTGAACAATTTGGCCACCTTGACATATTATAACCCAATAATATATATAAATGCATACACATAACACTAGTGTAAATAAATACATCGAAAGATTCTATATAAATATGAGTAGAAGAAGAATGAGACAAAAGCCATGCATAAAACAGAAGTATATTAGATGTTCAAGCAAAACATCATACTTTATTTATGTATGTATTTTCTTTAGTGTGTAAAACAAAGAATAGAGAAATCTATGGAGTGAGCTTAACAATTGAACACCATAGATGAAAAAACAGGGGAGAGAAACCATACTGCACAAAAAACAGGGGAGAAAAAGGGTAGCATTCAGTAAATGTAACTTGCCTCTTCTCATCATGAATGCAAATTTGGAACTAGAATTGAAATTGAGATCAAACAAGAAGAGTTTAATAATAGGGGAAAAGGAAATTTTCAAATGAAACATATTTCAGTACCTTAATTAGTTTATTATGGCCATAACTCTTGCCAAACCCCAAGTAATGGGAAAATTGCACAGAACCAGCAACAGCCATCATTGGATTATATTATAAGCAGTCACTTGTACTTTAATACCATAACGATTTGCAATAACAATTTAACCCTTCGAACACCAAAAATGGACCAACGAAGGCAGCAAGGAAGTTCCAACAACCTCACAAATGTAGAATCTGCGGAAAAGGGTGAAGACAAATGAAAATGCATCAAAACATTATGAACATCATCTAATTATTTGTAGATGTCCTTAGTTATAAGAAATGAGACATAACACATAAGGTAAAAAAACTTGTTGGAAATAAAGTTAAATTTCATACAATAAAATGATTTTTTATAGGTAATAAAAACTTTATTAAAAATGAAGTACACAAGACATGCACTAAGAAAGAGACAATATAAGAACAAGAAACAACAAAGGAACAATACCCAATTCAAAAGGAACACCATCAACAACATCCACAATACAAGAAAAACGAGAACAATCTGAGGCAGAGAGTCACCCAAGAAGAGAATGCAATACAAAGGCCTTAAGCTCCACCACACGAAGCGCGTAATTCTCAAACAGCCTAACATTCCGCTCGCGCCAAAGACACCACAAGATACAATGAGTAATAACACGCCAAAGTGACGACCGACAACCCACAAAACCAGCCCAACAAAAAAAAAGAGATCAACCCCATGACCAATTTATGGCTAAGAGGATTGAAGTGTGCACCAAATATACATGAATATCATTATAATGGTAATAATAAATCCATAATAATTGTGTGTGTGTGTGAGAGAGAGAGAGAGAGCGCGCACGCTCAAACAAATTAAAAGTCAAACTATAGCCATATGATGAAGACCTTCCATAACACAAAAAAAAAAGCCTTTTGCCAATTCAATAGTCATTAGCTAGCAAAAGTCAAAACTAAAAACATACTAAGGGCATGTTCCCTAACTGCTATACATAGTTGATAAAACTCAAAAACCCATAGATTTAGCCGTAGGAGAAATGATAAATGTCTGCTTGAGACCTACTCGAGCTTGAAGCTAGAGCAGATCTTGAATAGGGGCTCAGCATCTGTAGCATATGCGGCTCGAGCCCTGCTCTAACCTCGCTCGATGTCTGCTCGAGATTGAGGCTCAAACAATGATCTAGGAGTGTACTGAAGCGTTGCAAAAAAATGCTAATGTGACATATTTCACATCAGCCGGGAACGCAAAAATGCCGCAACGACGGTTATACCTTGCAGCGCTCATGTGTGGGGCTGTGCACTTTGCCTGAAAAGTATTGCTTTAGCTATGCTTTTCCCATACAAAGTGCTCACTACTTTGACCATACTTTCAAAGCGTTGCTTCATTTTTGTAAGTGTGGGAGCACCGGACCCGACCACTCAGATGCTTAAGTGCACTTTAATATAATAATCAATTTGAGCAACAGCCTCTGGATACTATGTCTTAATTTATGATTTGAAGTTATCTATCAATTTTTGGGCTTCAAATAAAAATTGACATAGTTAAGGAAAACTCGTAGCCAACTCACGTCACAGCAATGACCTAAATCATGGTTCGAAAAAAGGGGCTGAGGCACCGCCTTGCCCGCCTCGAGACTAAACCGCCTGGGGGTGCCGCCCCATAAACCTTATCCGCCGCCGCCCGCCTCAGTCGGATGAGGCTGTCTGGGGATGAAGGGTGAGGCGCCGGCGCCGACACAGATAGACGCGTAGTTTGAATAGGTTAAAAAAATTTATGGCTAAGTGGCTAACCTTTCCTTTCCCGATCTCAGCCTCGCATCCAACTCGACATTGCTACCTCTTCCTCGGTCGTCGTCGTCGATCGTCGAAGAAAATTCAGCAGCGATCGTCGATCGTCGAAGAAAATTCAGCGTCATCCCAGTGTTGATCGTCGACCCAGCGTCGTCGTCGATTGTCGTCCTGAGCGACTCTGCGTCGTCATCGAAGTCATCGTTCCGAGAGGTTAGTGAATTGTTAAGTTAAGATATAACTTATTTATATAAACCATTTATATAAATATGTTAAGTTAAGTTAACTGTTAACTATGTTAAGTAACTATTTAAATATTTATATATTTATCCTAATATATAAATATAAATATTAATTTATAGTAATTAATATATAGTGATTTTATTATATATTAATTTATAAATTTTTATTAAATTATTTTAGATTCATATAAAAATTTATAATTTTTTATTATAACTAATATACTTTTATATATTAAAAAATAATTTTTATTGAAGTGTTTGCCTTGACATATGATGTCAGCGCGCATCGCATTTCATATTTTTGAACATTGCCTGGAATATTAATTTAAGCAGAAACTAATGACACCCATTTCATAAGTGTCCAATATTTTCATTTTAAACTATGATGGTATGTTTTGGCATATACCAGAAAAAACCATATGGATATTATTGCAATGAAAAACTCATAAATAGATTCATGTATTCAAATGACACATGAAACACGCTTGTACATACATAAAGAAAATGAAATGTAATAAATAGATAATTAAATAGTAAATGAGTTAGATCATTCCCTAGACTAACCTGTAATTATATTGGCCCCTTACTCTAATAAACCTCCTCATACAATGTGAGTCAATATTTAAAACCTTAAGGAATTACAAGCGAGGACCCTCAACAACAACTAAAATTTTAAGGTAACGGATTTCTCTTTCTCTAATAGTGGCCAACAAACTCTTTGAATTTTTTAAGTACAGTTTAGATGCCTCTTTCTTCTTCTATACATTATTTCATTTTGTAAGCTCCAAAACCTTTATAGATATTGTGACAGTGAAAAACTATAGTATACATGAAAACTAAAAGAAACAAGTGCTTGGAAAAGGCCCGATGAACCGTGTCCGTAACGCTAATAGTTTTAATGTGACGAAATTTATTGTTTGAACAACACATAAGGCGTATCTATATGAGAAATGCGCATGAGAGAGGCTAACATCAACGAAATTCAAGACCATAATTTGGTTTTGAATATTTATCTCCATTAAAGAAAAACATAAACAAAATTAAGAAATTTTCTTTCCATTTCAACATTATTCCAATTCACAATATCACCAATGAAATTTCTAGTTTTTCCTTATTGTGATTTATGACTTCAAAACCAAATTACGTAGCAAAACTTGGTTTCCCTACAAATGAAATCACTTAAATACCAAGAAAACAAATCAAATTACGGCAATAAATAGAACAAAAATTTACCAAGGAACAATTAGTATGCAATTAAGCACGAGAAAACTTGAATTTTGAACTCAATTTTCACGATCTAGAAAGTATGGGAATTCTCGGAAGAAAGGAGCAGAAAAAAATGTATAAGGTTTAGGAATTCTTCAATAACTGATTCGAAGTTTATAGAATTTTCTCGCCAATCAGAATTATAATATCATCTTCGTCTAGATTCATGGAAGAGTCAAAAGCTTTAAAGCTTATATACTTATTACACATGAAAAATGAATTATCCTAATTTTTAAAATTTTATAATATCAATCATTTTTTTTCCGTTCATTTATTATTGAAAAAAAAAAAATGTTCGAAAATAATTAAGATCAGAAAAGAAATGAAAAATTAAACGGATAAAATTTAAAGTCTTTTTGCTTAAATTAATTAGATTTCCCCCGTAATTAGATTAGAGTCAATAAAATAACATTATATTAGGTGTCCCCGATAGACCTACAAAAAACATGTATGTAACAAGAAAAACGGCTGCCCGGCAACAATGTCTACCATTTTTTAAAATATTTTTTATTTTACAATAATAAAAAAGATCCACCTTCTCATTCTTGCCCCATGGCAGCACTGTCCACAAAGAACAAGAATACTTTATAGAGTAATAATAATAACAACAACAAAACAATTTTCTGACTGTGCACCGATAGTAAGTTCACAATCACGTCACTTAATCAGGTCCGACTACAAGTTCAGTGATGCCAAACTTGAAACTTCATTTCCAGTCCAACTATAATTGTAATTATAAAAAAAGAATTAAAAAATTATAGGAGGATACATTACAGTATATTTGTGGGAAATATAATAATGGTCATTCGGGATTGACATTCCATTATTCTGAAGCTATAGGGAGCAAAGCAATTGATACAAGCAGGTATAGGAAACACAAAAGCAGTTCCCCTATTTCCTTCTTGTTGGTGCTACCAGTTGAGCTCTCTAAATGGCGATCTTTGGCTTGGACTGACGGCGGCTTCAGATTTCTTGTTTTCAGCAGAAAAATGAACATCCACATTCTCTTTTTTGGAGTGAGACAGGCCCTCATCATCATCCCCAGGAGTGAAGGTCTGCAGTATGGTTGCCAACAGCCCTCCAGGTTCCACCTCATCACCAAAATGCCTGCCAAGCTTCTCACACAAGTCCTCAACAATGCCCATCAAGTTTTCTCTTTCTTTCTCAAGTTCTGCAATCACCACATTTTTCTCTTCAATCTCCTTTGCCTTCATAGCCTTGGCAGTGGCCATTGTCTTCTGGTGAGCTTCCCGAGCAGATTCGATCTCGGCCCGCTTGTCTGCAAGCTGCAGAGAGAAAGAGAGATCCAAAGCGCTGCAGCTGTGTTCCAGTGAGCTCACTTTCTGATGAAGATGGTCAATCGTCCGGTCCTTCTCTTCAACAAGCTGTACAAGTTCCTCTCTCTCAACCTTGAAGGATTTCTCCGCATCAATTTGGGCAACAACAGCACGTTCAAGTTTTAGCCTCTCCGAGCTGACGACCTGCTGGAGGTGGTTTATTTTCAGGTCCATCTCTTCCGAGAGCTGGAGAAGATCCTGATTCTTCTCGGACTCAATGCTGCTAATTTTTGTCCTTGCTTTCTCAAGTTCGTGCCTCAGGAGCACAACCTCATGCCGGAGATCGCCTATTGTTTTCTCCTTCCATTCTAGCTCATCACTGAGACTTTCTTTTTCTTGCAGTAGACTTTCCTCCATCTCTACCTGCGCAAGAAGAGATGTTTCCAAATCTCTACGCTTTTCATGGCTCTCTTCAAGCTCAACTTTCAATCGTTCTGCAATAGATTTCCACAGCTGCAGCTCAAAGTCAGCTTCATTTCCCTCGTGGATTTTTTGAATCAATTCAGAATTTGCCTCGTCCAAAGCATAGCAAACTTCCTTAAGCCTCTCCTCAATGTGGCTGCTCTTCATCTCCACCTCCAAGGATTTTTCATTCAAGCCATGCTGACAGATGGAAGATTCCTCTGCCATTTCTTTGCGCCTCTTTAGCTCCTTATCTAACGACTCAACCCTCCTTAGTAAAGATTCCGACTTCTTGCACTCTTCTTCAATAGTCATCCGAGCTTCCACAATAGCAGTTTCCTTCATCTCCAACTGCTTCATTAGAAGAGACACATTTTCATGTCTCTCATCCCCCTCTCCGTCACACAAACACATTTCAGCTTTTTCGGTGTCAGGCTTTAACTTGCAGAGTTCAGCAACTTCTAATTTCAAAACCAATGACATTATAAAGCTCTCCTCGCTCTGCAACATCAATTGCATGATTAAAGATTGGCAGCCATCCAACTCCTTCTCAAGCTCCTTTGTGGTCATATCTATGCTCTTTACCTCAGAGGTACTGTCTCTTAGATTCTTCGATAACTTTCCCAATTGAGTGCTCCATTCTTCTTCTTTGGCAGCAAGGTGTGTGGAACAGCCTCCGTGTGTCTGCTCCATGCTTTTGAGCTCGTTTCTCTGCTTCCCAATAGAAGAATAAGCCCCGGATTCTTGAATCCGAGCTTCCTGATGCTCTTTAAGAGAAGCATGCAATTCCTGATTTTCTTGCTCTAGTTTTCCAACCTTATATTCCATCTCTTTGTAAAGGGTCCCCTTTGTGCCAAGTGAGTGTCTCAGGGTCGCAAGTTCTTCATCCTTCTGATGGGTGAGCTTCTCTAACTTCGATTTCACCACTTGACACTCGAGAGAGGCATTTTCAAAGCATGTTTTGGACTCCGAAAGTTGAACTTCCAGGAGCCTTCTCCTGCTTTCTTCGTGAGATAGAGCTTGGTTGCACAGCTTTAACCGGTTCTGAAAATCTTCTGAGATCTTGGTTTGGGAATCTAAGCTTTCTTGTAGTGAAGATAACTCGCTGAACAATCCTGATTTCTCAACCTCCCAGTCTTTCTTTTCAGTACAGAAAATGCCTTTTAGTTTTTCATGAGCATCTTTTAAATGATTGAATTGCTCTTTCTTCCATTTGAACTCTTCCTTCATCTTCCCATTCTCTTCGTCTAAGTTCAGTAACATATCATTTCTCTCTCTCACTTCACCTCGCGTCCTGGCTTGTTCCTTTGCTTCCGAACACTTACTCTGTGAAACCAACGAGACCCCCCAGAGCCCTTCAATCTCTTCCTTCAATGGGTGAATTTTTTCTTTCTGATCCATATTCCTCTCATTTGACTCATCCAAATCTATCTCCAGCCTTCTGCTATCCTCTTCTGATTTTTTCAACTTATTATCACATTCAGCTCTGATCTTCTCATTTGCATTACTTAAATGCTTGATGGTTCCATCTTTCTCATTCATCCTACTTTTAAGATCATTATACATTTGTTCTACTGAGGAGACCGTCTCCGCCTTTTCATTTAGTTCTCTGGCCTGCTTCTCAATTTTCGAATTCATTTCATAGATTTTGTTAAGTTGCTCATAGTGGGCTCTCCTCAAGCTCTCCGATAATTCAGTTTTGATTTTGTGTTCTGCTCTGAGCTTTTCCTTCTCTGCTTTAACTTCATCTAGCTCTTCATACAGTCTTCTCTCCATCTTGTTAGCTCAATCTGATCTTCCACCAATACAATTTTGTTGCAAATGCGACACACTATTCTGGAAAAACCAGAAGGAAAATTGATGAAAAAAACACCAGTGGCTAAATATATAATAGGAGTACAAAAGTAAAAAAAGAATTGGATCTTCTATTCTATAATTTGCAATCCTTGAACACACTCTAGTCACAATGCAATTCAAGCAACAGAATTTTTAAGCAACAAAAGTTAAGAAATGTTCAATCAATCAAAGAAACCATGGATTTCAGTTTCCTTCCATTATCGGCAAACCATCGTAATCTGGCCTACAGAGCCAGAAAAAATAAAGCCATGCTTGTATTTCTTCTATTTCTTTCATACATGGTAAATGATTGATTTTTTTCGGTTGCATGAACTGCGAATAAAAGATTTAATATTTAAAGAAATGACATATCATTGAAGAACGACAAATTACTCCACTTAAACTTATCTTCAAGTCTAACTCTATGACATATAGCTTGCTTGAACGTTGACATTTTCAAAGCCATAAAAGAAAATGAAGTTCTGAATTGCAGTATCTGCCAACTTCCAAGTATACTCCTATATCCACTACAGAAGATTTCAATTGGTCATCACATTCCTATGGATTTCATGAGCTTGGCTGGTTGGGTAAAATCTTTTTAAGATATCACTTGCTATTTATGTGTGGGTTGGCTCTTGAAAACCCTAGAGTTAATGTGGTCAAACTTAATAACCTCTTCACAAACAGTTTTTGTTGAAGTTTATTCAAATATGTCAGTGATCTTCCATGAAAACATGAATACAATTAACAGAGAAAACAAGTGAACTACGCCACTAGGAAAATCCAAGTCCTAACTGCCAAGAGACAAACCCATCTCGTCCCATACATTAGTCATTAGGGTTAGTGATTCCCCCCTCAAATCAGAAAATAAATTAAACAGAACAATTAGAATGCTATACTTGTCGGATTCAGCTACCCCTGCCGTAAATCAGACAACATATCTACACTGAAACACAACAATTGGACATACATTCTCATAGAAAAGATCGAATGAATTAAATGCAATCCTTGCATTACAAAACCATATAGGTCCATAAAAGCACTCATAACTTCAAAATTACAACCAGAATTTCAAACAATCTAAAGCCAACAACACCAATAAAAGCAAGCGTTAGGGTTTGCTAATGATTTGATATAAAACATCAAAGACCCAGATCTGATGCAGGTAAAAGGGGGTGGCACGCTCAGAACCCAAGCTTCGTACGACGCCAGTGCCTGCGCTTCGCGTTGGAACTGAAAAACACCAGACACAAGACAGCTCCTTTGTGACACTATTCATCGAGTAACTGGGACAGCAAACTCTTTGAACTTTCCTAGTCTAAGTACATTATTTCATTATGTGATAATGAAAAACTATACTATACATGAAAAATGAAAGAAGCACGACGAAATTCACCATTTGAACAGCACACAAGGCATTCCCATTGGGAAATGTGCCTAATAGAGGCCAGCATCAAAAAAATTCAACACAAGAATTTTGTTTTTTATATTTATTCTCCGAAAACGTAAACAAAATTAAAAAAAATTCTTTTCATTTCGAGATCATTCTAATTCACAACAGCACCAATAAAACCCTAAATGGTTGATGTGAAATTTTTGATTTTTTCTTATTGTGATTTATCTATGACTTCAAATCCAAATTTCAAAGTAAAACTTGATTTTCATACAAATGAAATCAACACCAAGAAAACAAATCAAATTACACCCGTAGATAGAATAAGAATTTACCAAAGGAATGATTAGTATGCAATTAAGCATGAGAAGCTTGAATTTTGAACTCAATTTTAATGATTTAGGAAGTATGAGAATTCCTAGAGAAGAGGAGCGGGAAAAAAGGAGTCAGAGGTACGAGGTTTAAGAATTCTAAGCCGATTGATCCGAAGTTTATAAAAATTTCTCACATGCCAATCAAAATTATACATCCTCTTCATTTAGATTCCTTGAAAAGTCATAAGCTTATATATTTATTACTCTTGACAAATGGGTTGTCCTAATTTTTAAATTTCTATAATATCAAATGCTTTATTTGTTTATTTATTGTTGAAAAAAATGCAAATTTAATGTTGGTATAGAATTAATAATTTAATAACAGAAAAGAAATGAAAAATAAATAAATAAAACGGCTCTTTTGAAAAACTGCTGCCTAGCAACAACGCCTGCCTTTTTAAAGAAATCTTTTTTATTTTACAATAATAGACCCACCCTCTCACTCTTTCCACCCTAAAATTCTCAAGTTCTAATGGGGGGTTTCTCTAACACAATGCTTCCTACTACATAATAATAATAATAATAATAATAATAATAATAATAATAACAACAACAACAACAACAACAACAAAACAATTCCTGACTGTCCGATTACAAGTTCAGTGATGCCAAACTTGAAACTTCATTTCCAGTCCAACTATAATTGTAATTATAAAATAAAAAAATAAATTATAGGAGGATACGTTACAGTATGTGGGAAATATGATAATGGTCATTCGGGATTGACATTTCCGTTATTCTGAAGCTATAGTGAGCGAAGAAATTGAAACAAGCAGTATAAGGAAACACAAAAACAGCTCCCCTATTTGCTTCTTGTTGGGTGCTAATAGTTTAGCTCTCTAAATGGCGATCTTTGGCTTGGACTGACGGCTTCAGATATCTTTTTTTCAGCAGAAAAATGAACATCCACGTTCTCTTTTTCGGAGTGAGAAAGGCCCTGATCATCATCCCCAGGAGTGAAGGTCTGCAGTATGGTGGCCAACAGCCCACCAAGTTCCACCTCATCACCAAAATGCCTGCCAAGCTTCTCACACAAGTCCTCAACAATGCCCATCAAGTTTTCTCTTTCTTTCTCAAGTTCTGCAATCACTACATTTTTCTCTTCGATCTCCTTTGCCTTCAGAGCCTTGGCAGTGGCCACTGTCTTCTGGTGAGCTTCCCGAGCAGATTCGATCTCGGCCCGCTTGTCTGCAAGCTGCAGAGAGAAAGAGAGATCCAAAGCGCTGGAGCATTGTTCCAGTGAGCTCACTTTCTGCTGAAGATGGTCAATCGTCCGGTCCTTCTCTTCAACAAGCTGTACAAGTTCCTCTCTCTCAACCTTGAAGGCTTTCTCCGCATCAGTTTGGGCAAGAACAGCACGTTCAAGTTTTAGCCTCTCCGAGCTGACGAGCTGCTGGAGGTGGTTTATTTTCAGGTCCATCTCTTCTAGGAGCTGAAGAAGATCCTGATTCTTCTCGGACTCAATGCTGCTAATTTTTAACCTTGCTTTCTCAAGTTCTTGCCTCAGGAGAACAATCTCATGCTGGAGATCGCCTATTGTTTTCTCCTTCCATTCTAGCTCATTACTAAGACTTTCTTTTTCTTGCAGTAGACTTTCCTCCATCTCTACCTGCGCAAGAAGAGATGTTTCGACATCTCTACGCTTTTCATGGCTCTCTTCAAGCTCAACTTTCAATCGTTCTGCAATAGATTTCCACAGCTGCAGTTCAAATTCAACTTCATTTCCCTCGTGGATTTTTTCAATCAATTCAGAATTCGCCTCGTCCAAGGCATAGCAAACTTCCTTAAGCCTCTCCTCAATGTCGCTGCTCTTCATCTCCAACTCCAAGGATTTTTCATTCAAGCCATGCTGACAGATGGAAGATTCCTCTGCCATTTCTTTGTGCCTCTTTAGCTCCTTATCTAACGACTCAACCCTCCTCAGTAAAGATTCCGACTTCTTGCACTCTTCTTCAATAGTCATACGAGCTTCCACAATAGCAGTTTCCTTCATCTCCAACTGCTTCATTAGAAGAGAAACATTTTCAGGTCTCTCATCTCCCTCTCCGTCACACAAACACATTTCAGCTTTTTCGGTGTCAGGCTTTAACTTGCAGAGTTCAGCAACTTCTAATTTCAAAACCAATGACATTATAAAGCTCTCCTCGCTCTGCAACATCAATTGCATGATTAAAGATTGGCAGCCATCCAACTCCATCTCAAGCTCCTTTATGGTCATATCTTTGCTCTTTACCTCAGAGATAATGTCACTTAGATTTTTTGATAACTTCTCCAATTGAGAGCTCCATTCTTCTTCTTTGGCAGCAAGGTGTGTGGAACAGCCTCTGTGTGTCTGCTCCATGCTTTTGAGCTTTCTCTGCTTCCCAATAGAAGAATAAGCCCCGGATTCTTGAATCCGAGCTTCCTGATGCTCTTTAAGAGAAGCATGCAATTCCTGATTTTCTTGCTCTAGTTTTCCAACCTTATATTCCATCTCTTTGTAAAGGGTCCCCTTTGTGCCAAGCGAGTGTCTCAGGGTCGCAAGTTCTTCATCCTTATGATGGGTGAGCTTCTCTAACTTCGATTTCACCACTTGACACTCGAGAGAGGCATTTTCAAAGCATGTTTTGGACTCCGAAAGTTGAACTTCCAGGAGCCTTCTCCTGCTTTCTTCGTGAGATAGAGCTTGGTTGCACAGCTTTAACCGTTTCTGAAAATCTTCTGAGATCCTGGTTTGGGAATCTAAGCTTTCTTGTAGTGAAGATAACTCGCTGAACAATCCTGATTTCTCAAGCTCCCAGTCTTTCTTTTCAGTACAGAACATGTCTTTCAGTTTTTCATGAGCATCTTTTAAATGATTGAACTGCTCTTTCTTCCATTTGAACTCTTCCTTGATCTTCCCATTCTCTTCCTCCAAGTTCTGTAACATATCATTTCTCTCTCTCACTTCACCTCGCGTCCTGGCTTGTTCCTTTGCTTCCAAACACTTACGCTGCGAAACCAGCAAGACCCCCTTGAGCCCTTCAATCTCTTCCTTCAATGCGTGAATTTTTTCTTTCTGATCCATATTCCTCTCATTTGACTCATCCAAAGCTATTGCCATCCTTCTGCTATCCTCTTCTGATTTTTTCAACTTATTATCACATTCAGCTCGGATCTTCTCGTTTGCATAACTTAAATGCTTGATGGTTCCATCTTTCTCGTTCATCCTACTTTTAAGATCATCATACATTTGTTCTACTGAGAAGACCGTCTCTGCCTTTTCATTTATTTCTCTGGCCTGCTTCTCAATTTTCAAATTCATTTCACAGATTTTGTCAAGTTGCTGATTGTGGGCTCTCCTCAAGCTCTCTAATAATTCGGTTTTGATTTTGTGTTCTGCTCTGAGCTTTTCGTTCTCTGCTTTAACTTCATCTAGCTCTTCATACAGTCTTCTCTCCATCTTGTTTGCTCAATCCAATCTTACACAAATACAATTTTGTTGCAAATGCGACACGCACTATTCTGGAAAAACCAAAAGGAGAATTCATTAAAAAAATACTAGTGGCTAAATAGGAGTGCAAAAGTACAAAAGAATTAGAACTTCTATTCTATAATTTGCAATCCTTGAACACACTCTAGTCACAATGCAATTCAAGCAATAAAAGTTATGAAATGTTCAATCAATCAAAGAAACCATGAATTTCAGTTTCCTTCTATTATTGGCAAATTCCTGCAACCAACATAATTTGGCCTACGAAGCCAGAAAAAATGAAGCCATGCTTGTATTCCTGCAACCACCATAATCAATCTAGTGGACTTTTTTCAATTGTGTGAACTGCGAATAAAAGATTTAATATTTAAAGAAATGATATATCAATGAAGAACGACAAATTACTCCACTTGAACTTATCTTCAAGTAGACATGGCTATAGCTTGCTTGAATGTTGACATTTTCAAAGCCTTCAAAGAAAATGAAGTTCCGAATTGCAGTTATCTGCCAACTTCCAAGTATCCTCCTGTATCCACTAGGTAAGATTTCATATTCCTATGGATTTCATGAGCTTGGCTAATTGGGTAAAATCTTTTTAAGACTGAAGTACCATTGAGGAGGAATCTTATTTGCGCTTGCTTGGATTATCTTGAGAGGAGAATCCAACATTAGTAGTTGGTATGCTTAAAGGAACTTATACTTTGACAATATACAACAAACATAATCATATTTAAAACATCCTACTATATACGACCCACTGGTGAAGATTGCGGGTGGTCATCATCACATTCCAAGGAACTTAATATGAGGTTGGCTAGTTAGGCAAAACCATTTGAGATTGTTTGTAATCTTCAAGAGACATCGTATCTAGTTTTGAGAAAGGTATCCAAAATTAGCAGCTGATAGGTTTAAAAGGCACATGTACTTTGGAATAAGAAACCACGTCTACCCAAAAACATAGTGCTAACCTAAATAAATAAAACTTTAATAGTAATCCTACAGGACACAACGAACATGATCATAATTAAGAAAAATAATTTTGTTTTCCTTCAAATCTCAACGTATTGCTAATTCGGACCGGCGATAAAACGAAATCAGTTATTGTTTGATTTCTTTAAGATGATATGAACACATCTAGAATATTTCCAGTCAATTTTCATGGCAAAAAAAACAACAACAACAACAATACTCTAATTTAGAAACAAAAAACAAAAATAAACATGAGAAAAATAATAACAATAAACCAACCCAACTGCTCTCTTATATTTTACAGCTATCTCGGCAACCAAAGTCAACAAAACAAAACCCCAATCCCAACGTGAGAAACATATAGTAAAATTTTAAGAACACAAAACAGATTCAAGACGAACCCAGAAAGGCACTAAATTCCCCAGATAAAACTTCAGGAATTTCCCTCCCAAAAAACAAAACAAAAAAACGGAAAATGGGTTTTAACTTTTACAACACCCACTTCAAGGCCGAGCATGTTATGTTATCACGAATTTGGGTTTTCTTCTTTTCTTCCCCTACATTTTCTCATAATAAAACTACAAATTACAAATCATCTTACCTGGACACGCAATGAGCTTCCTCGTTTGCGATCGAAGATTCAATGATTCAAGAAATCGAAAGGATGGTAACAGAGAAAGTGGGAAGACAGAGAGGGAGAGATGGGGGGGATGAGAATCGAGTGGGTTTCAAAGAGCCGTTATAGGCGGTCAGGTGAAGAAATTCGAAAATCTTTTTGTAACGGAGATTTAAATGTGGCCGGTCTTAGATCTACTAGCCGTTGGGACTTGGCATCGGAAGTTTAATCGGGCTTGGGCCTATTATTTTTCTCAGTTTCGGTTTGGGCTTTGAGAATGATCCATTTGTTACATTCTCCGTTCACCTCCATCCATAATAAGGTATCAATACAGCAGCAGCGTAATAATAATAATAATAATAATAATGCTATGTATTACACAATATACCTTCACTGGCATTCAATTATTGGATTTATAATAAAGGATGGCAGACATTTTAAGTGAGACACTAATACTTCAACCTAACCAAATTACAGTAAAAAAAAGTGTCAACATATGTCATGCTATAAAGTGTTATTTTAATAATAATATTGACTTCTGATTCTTTTTTGGATAAAATTCAACCGTTAGATCACTATAAGATTTTACGGTTATGACATAAACTATATGAATATATAATCTAACGGTCAATTTTTAAAACAAACAATAATAACATACCAAAAAATTTAAAAGCCGCGTGGTGCGGCTTTTCTCCAACGCCACATCAAACTCCAACTCCCTAATATGTGTGCAACTCAAATAGTTAATGGTATTGAATATGCTGTTAATTATAATTAATATTAAATAGGTAATTATTGTTTGGCTTAGTACTTGCTTTTAAAAAATATATATTCAGTGTAAAGGATTTTGTACATGTAAAGGGATGCACGCAAACACAGAGAGTAGCGATAAGAAGAAGAAGAAAAAATGCTTACATTTAGGATAACAAAATCTCGAAAGTTTTTTATTTTTTTAATCAAATTTTAAAGGTCAAGACACAGGCCTTACCTAACCTTAAAGTCGTCTTTATTTCTTGCCTTGTTAATGTGTATGTATTTTCTAAAGCTATGCTGCCAATTAATTAAGTCACACTTACATTTTGCATGAGTGTCGAGCAGGAGCCTCGAGCATGATGCTCGAGCCTAGAGTGTCGAGCAACATCGAGCAGAGCGTCGAGCAAGGTGTCTCGAGCAGTTAGACAGTGTAGTTGCCAGTGTATGTTGCCAGGATGCCTGGACCATTTACATTGTAAACCATTATGTCTCTTTTGCAAACTCAAGAGGTTATACGCTTGTTCGACTGTTTGTGCACTAAAATAGTAATAATTCAAAATTTATATCCAAACATGCTCGTTAGTTTGTTAGAAGAAAGTCCTCCACTAGTTTCGGGTCACACCTGAAAAAGGTAAACAACAAGTAGGGGTGAGTGACAAGCTCAGTAGGTGACCACAACCTTCCACATTATGCAAACATACAAGTCTATACTACCCGACAAAAATCCCATCATCAGATTTTGGTTCAAATGTATTCTGGGGTTCTTTCGTTGTTCAATATATAGCAAGTATGCTAGGATGTACACAAAATTACTGCACTTGGAAAAGGCTAATTCATGCATTAGAGGTTGGGTATTAAATGTTATCACAATGAAAAAAATTAGATTGAACTAAGACATAATCTTGAGAAAAATACATCAAATGAAATCGTAACTTCAATCATGCAGTCGAAGTCTGATCAGCTTCTGAAGTGTTATTTCCTAAAAGGATAGACAGTGCTAACTTTCTCTAAACAGGAAACGTCAACCGAGAAAATCGCACGATCTACGAGCAAGAAAATACTTTATTGATCAATCTAGTAAAATATATATTATTTACGATTCACACGCTAACATGTTGATTAACTCATAACGTTATATGAGTAGAGGGTGGAGATTTAATGTGAGACATTTAAAATACGTGGCACGATCTGAGCCTTTGACTGCCTCCGGCAGTTCCTGCGCCGACTGCATGGACTCGTGGTTGCATGATTTAATAATTGCATGGACGAAATGAGACGACGTCCCCACCCACCACACATCCAAGTTGGTAACGCTTAAATGCATCAAGATTCCAAAAATGGCTGCGGGAACTTTCATTGGATTCCCATCCACATGCACCTTTTTATGTCTTCCCGCGTGCAGCCTCTCTCTTTCTTTCGGGTCGGACTCGGCAACCTCATATATTCTTGTTTCATGCACCCTGTTGTCCACATCACGTGAATGGCACCTGCGCTCTATACCATTACCGTCCTGGTTAACTTGTGCCCTACATGTTCGTGAATAAAGCTCGCTTTGGTTTTTTCTTCCAATAATTAATGTGTCAAATATTGCAGGTCTCCAAACTCGATTTTGCTTGTCCCCATTTGGGCTCAACCTTTTCATTCAACTTCACTCTTTCATTCGCTCCTTAGCTTTTCTAATAATAATAATAATAATTTTGATTTTTGATTACTTCATCTCCTCTCCGCCCATTTAAACAGTTACTCGACAAATTTGTGATATATTTGTTTCAAAAATTAATTATTATATTTAATATTTATATATTATTTGTTATGTCTATATAAAAATAATTTCAAAAAATTATTTATTATCTATAAATAAATATTCAAATGTCAAAAATAAACTTCAATAAACTTAACATTTAACTCTTCACGTGTACAAAAGGCTACATGACTTTTCATTTTTTTAAGAGTTACTATTTATTATTTATATATTATTTTATTATTTTTTATCTTCTTTCTTTTTCTCTAAATGATAATTTATTATATTATAAAATAATAAATTTTATTATTTTAATAAAAATAAAAAATATTATTGGAATTAAAAGTAAAAAAAAAACTATTCACAGATAAAAAATTCTGCATATAAAAAAAATACATATTATTATTGAAATGCTATGAAGTTTTACATTTGAAGCTATACTGCATCTTGCGTCAGCTTCAAAGCTCAAGCGTCCTAGCAAATGTGGATTCGTCATAATTAAATCTCAAAGATAAATTCAATAATTTCAAAATGGGTTTATAAATTTTCGAATTTTAAATTAATAGAAATTTTGTAAATACATCAAGAACAAGTTAAATTATAATTTTATTTAATTATATCATAATATTATAAAAAATACTGATAAACTGTTAAATAAAATTATAATATCTACTGGGTGCAGCAGTTATGATTATTGTATTTTTTTTTCATTAACGTCGTTATATATACGCGTGTGCGCTTTATACAACAAATATAAAAAAAATTTACACCAAGAAAAAAAAAATTCCTCCCAGTCCCCCTAGACAAATCTAGTTCTTTACTTTCCGCTCCTAACAGTAAAAATTTATTATTTTTTTCAGGCTATAACATATATATCGAACGGTCGTGAATTGCGATCACTTACATTACTGTTTCGGTTAGTATGTCGGATAAATATATGTATATATTAAAATGAAAACGTGCGTTCATATTTTTATTTAAACTATTAGATATTATCATCAAATAAAATAAATTTATTTAACTATAACTTTAAAATAATAAATTACGAATTACAATCAAATGAAAATTTAAGATAAATTAATAAATATTAAAACTTCCAAAATAAGTTACCAAGGAACATTACGGTGACGAGGTACTGTGTATCCTGAAAAAATATATATATTTTTAAACATAGGTCTACTTTTCTAGCAGGCAGCGAGTAGCAGCATTAAATAAAAATAAGTAATTATATATAAACTTATGAGATACGGGATTGAGAAAGTGGCAGGGACCCGACCACGTGCAGTTGTGTGGAGCCGACTTCGATGGCTTTAACTTTTTCTCCGCAAGTGGTCGCACTCAGGTCATCATCTAAAGTTCATTAAATTCACATTGCAATATTGCATTACCGTGTTGGATTTGAGACGGAATATTCATAACTGGATGCAATTACAGATACATCCAAGTACATTACCCCATACATTACAAATACATCCAAGTACATTACCCCATACATTACAAATACATCCAAGTACATTACCCCATACATTACAAATACATCCAAGTACATTACCCCATAGCATAACGTCAAAATTCAATTCCTCAAAAATAGCTCCAAATAAAAACAATTAATTGAAATTTATTATTTTTAAGAATAATACCATCTGATCAAATATCCTCTTCATTTTTAAAAAATATTACTTTAATTTTAAAATGTAACTATTTATTTTTTAAAATAATACTGCCTTGTTATTTCTTTCTTTCTCCTCATTCCTATATCTATTGTGAGAATAAAATTAAATTAAAATAAAAAATATCCATTGAAATTAGTATTTTAATTAAAATAATAATAAACTAGAGAATAATAATAAAATTAAAAAAAACTCTATGAGAAATTAGCATTCACATTTGGTTTGACATCTTCGTTCCTTTTTTATGGATGAATAATATATATATATATATATTCATTAAAAATTAATTACTTTATAAAATCATCAAATATTTCATTCTCCAATTCTATTTAAATTTATTCCTTAATTTATTTATTTTTTATTTTTTCTTTATCCTTTAATTTATTACAACCAATCAAAAGTTTTCAAATATAATTATATAAATTAAAAAGTATATGAAAAACGTTTGGGGATGAATAGTTAGTTTTAATTATAAAGTATATGTATCAATATAATATAATATATTCACAATTTAAATTACCCAATACACAGATTAATGTATTCTAATAGAATTCGAGTTATTAGCCTCCACTGTTATTGCAAATATGCATTACACCCAAATAACTTGAAACGATATCGCTTTAAATCTATATTTAAAAAACACACAAACGATGTTGTTTTGGACTATTTTAGTGTACTTTATTACTACATTAACCGATGAGAATCATCATTTATTATCAAGTTTATAATAAATGATCATAATAATGTTATGCTTTCAAAAAAAACATATTTAAGTTATGTTAGGAAAAAATATTGTGAAAACAAAGTGATTAGTATTCAATAGACAACAATGTTAAAAGTATTGTAAATTCTAAAAGTCTATAATAAGTGTTTGATAAATAAAAATAAAATTATTGTGAATATTTGTAAATACATCAATATCATTAGTTTAACAATTTTAAAATTGTATCCCTTTTTCTTGTTGTTTTTAAATAGGGGTAGTATTGATATGTTATAAATGTCAAAATTGTTGCTTGATAAAACAACTTTGAAAATCAAAATCTATTTTTTAAAGCACGTAAATGTGAACATTTATTGATCATTTTTAACACTCATTTTTTTATTTATAAATATAAAAATTATCTCTTCAATCGTTATTCATACACTATATTTTTTTGAAAATATGGTACAAATGTTTTTATTAAAATCCTAAAATTAATTTTAAATTATAAAAATATTATTATAGATGACCTAATAATATTACTCTTTCATGTAAAGAAAAAAAAAAAAAGTTGTATAAAAAGTTGTGTTAAAGATGCTTATGTGTACATAGACTTTACAATATGATGACCTTATGTGTACATAGACTTTAATACGGTTTTTAAATTAGTATTATTTTTGTTTTAAAAATTAATATAAATAAAATTATATAAGAAAGATAATACGTAATAAAAAATCAAAGAAGAAAAAACGCAGTGTGCACTCAAGCTAATTTATATAAACTTATGGGACACGGGATGAAGAAAGTCGAGGGAGCCGCCGGAGCCGACATTGTGTAGCGTCTGGGTCGGACTCTGATGGCCCAGTGGTCATTCAATTAATTAAGTTTAATTTGACATTGGCGTGTAAAACGGGTCGGAGTCGAGTCGGAATGGTCATGACCGGACGCAATTAAATTTTAGGTGTCGTCATATGATTACTCTATAAAATACAAACATGTTGAAGTAGACAACAAGCCGACACTACAATCTAACACACGAACAAAAATAAATTGCGATAAATTAATATATTATCAGCCCATTTAAAATAGCTTTTTTTTAAAAAAAACTTCAAAATCTACTGTCAAAACGTGCTGAAAAAAATAACGTGCGTGCTCCACCACAATAATTGTTTTTTATATGAATATTTAGGTTTTTATGGTAAAATTATTCTTATAATTAATTAGAGCATTTTCGACCACGGTGGCATGGTCTTCATATATTATATTTATCTTACTTAATAATTATTTTATCCAATTATTTTAATATTACATATTTTAACTATGCTCTGCTCAAATATGTATATAAAAATTTAATATGACCGTTACAATAAGAATTACTAAAATTTTAAAGAGTTACAGAATATGATGAAATTTTTAAATAATTATACACACACACACATAGTATATGTTTGACTCTCTATATAAGAGTAAAGAGTCATATAGGACATAGTTAAAGATACTCTTGCTTATCTTCATATAAAATATATTAATGAATGTATATTATTTCATCATGATAATTTTATAAATTATAAACGAATTTCAAATAGATAAAATCAATAGCAGGCATAGAAAATTAAAAGTTTATAAATATGAGTCCAGTATATATGTTAATGTAACCGAGTAAATGGGCTGGTTTATCTGACCTAAATTCACTCACGCTTATCGTTATATGTTAATATATAAATGTGTGTATGAATAATTTTACCCCGATTCCCATTTTAATTATCTCTTATCATGTCTATATCTGACTAGCATTGATTTTATTTTATTTTTATTTGGTCTGTTACAGTTGAATTTTTATGGAATTAGAATTATTGAATTTCCTAATTTTCTCTAGTCTGTTTTGGCATGCCGAATCAGATACAGAATCGGCGGGGTAGGCAAACACGCTATGAACCTCATTAATTTGTAATGTTTTAATGTTGTAACGTTGAAAACTGCTTCAGCCTTATTTATGATTAATAATTATTGAAAAGGACAGAGAAAAGTTGAGGAGAAATGGGACCAAGGAAGATTTAGAGAACATATCATGTTAACATGAACCCCTCCATATGATCGGGTTAGATAAGATATCGGGGGATTTACTCGTTTAAATATTCAATATATATTACTTTATAATAAAATACGTACGGAACCACATAATATGTTGATGATGGTATGATTGAGTTAGAGTTAGGTTCCATTAGATTCATTGAATATTTTTTTAAAGTTTGTGATTAAATATTAATAATTCGGTATTATAAAATATATTTAAAGTACGTATTTTAGTTAATAATTTTAGTAAATTATGATTTTTATTCTGTTGGTTTTTAAATTTGAGGGACTGATTGAATAAAAATTATAATTGATTTACATAACATTTAATCTCAATGCTTTCGTGAATATATATCAAATATGATACTGTTACTGTTGCTCGTATATGAAAAAGTGAGGGAGGGGCAAGGGCTGAAAAAGTACTTCTATAAAATTTTTCCAACCCCCCCCCCCCCCCCCCCCCCCCCCCCCCCCCCCCCCCCCCCCCCCCCCCCCCCCCCCCCCCCCCCCCCCCCCCCCCCCCCCCCCCCCCCCCCCCCCCCCCCCCCCCCCCCCCCCCCCCCCCCCCCCCCCCCCCCCCCCCCCCCCCCCCCCCCCCCCCCCCCCCCTCCGCCACCTCCTCAGTCCACCCCGAGTGGAGACGTGTCTATTAGATTATTTTGTGCGTTTTTGCACTCACCGCTCATTTTCCGTGCTGTTTACATAGCAATCAAATGCAGGGTATGCAGGGGACCATCGCACAACTATGTCACAGGAAAAGCAATGTCATTTATTGTTTTAATTATGCTTAATTAGAATTTTGTCTTAACTGCTATCTTCCGTGTATTCTATTGAAATGGGTATATAACTCTACAAATTTGATTTTTTTATGGATCGTTTATTTTAATTCTATGGTATGGAAAATTAAATTTATATGCATAGTATATTATATATTTTTCTTGATTTTTTAAAATATATCTCATTTAAGTCTTGAAGAATTGAATGTCTATAATACAAAAGTTTGTTAGTCCCCAAAGACTTAACTTATTAATATTTTTTTTATTATATTCATCATTTATTGTTAATGTCATATATATATATATGTATATATATATATATATATATATGTATATATGTATATATATATATATATATATATCAAATCAAATGTGAACTTAAATATATATATTTAATGTTATGATTTGTTTGAATTCAATTTAGAGGCCACATAAGCTTGAGGCAATAATAGGTTTGTGATGTTCTTATATTTTTTGGGTCAATATTGGCCTCTTGTGCGTTTCCGCTTGGCTGGCCGAAAATACGCGGGTTGTGCTATACGGCACTCAACGGTTGGTTGATGACACTCTTTTTGTAACATTTTTAAATGATTTAATATGTTGGCATATATAATATATATTGATATTTGTAATCATTTTGATATGTCGTTTTTGGGACAGTAAAAAGTAATTCAACATTGTTATTGTTGACTTATCATATTGTGAGGCATGAGAAGAGTGGTGAATATTAATGTAAATTCAATGAGTAAAGACAATGTTTTAATGCATACATGCACAATATATAATATCTAATACATTAACAAAATAATGTATTAGGTAGGTAAAATCGTACGCTCACATATATTATTAGAGCATGCTAAATTACAGTTGTGCTATTTCTTTTTGTTGATAAATTTATTAAAAATTATTATATATATGCTTAATATGTTTTTTATATAGTAAAACAATTTCGAAAACACATTATGAACTGTAAAGCAATGTTTGGCTCATAGTTTTTTTTGTTTTATTTTTTTAAAGCAGATTTATATTTTTTTTAAAAATAGAATTTAAAATTCAAAAGCTAATTGATATACATATTTTCTGAATAAATTAGTATTTTATTTAATTAAAAAATTCAATTATAAGTCTCATGGCGTATGCCTTGCCTGCACCCATAACATAACATGGCAACATTCAGGTGGCTCTAGTGATTTGGTAGATCCACATGTACTTATATCGAAACAGATAAAAAGCTAACATATCGTGGGTGCACATGAGATTTGCTCGCAAAGACTCATATGTAACATGACATTTGTTCAAACCATAATTTGAATGAAGTATCTATTTGAAAAATAACTTTTCAAAGCCTTTTTGTTTTTCAACTAAAAACTCATTCAAGCATGATACATATTTTGTTTTTTGTTTTTTTTTTTACTTTTTATTTGACTTTTTTTTTTCAGTTTTTATAGAAACCGATTTTAAGAAAACCTCAAATTGTGTAAAATATATATATAATATAATATATATATATTTTTAAAAAATATATTTAAATATAAACTTTCAATAAATAAAAATGGCATAAATCATATTCCCTGGTTAATAGGATTCTACTTTACCGTCCGCGCAACCTTGGTTCAATTCTTGGTGGTATACAGTCAGTTACGTGCGGAAAATATGCACGAAAGTTGTGACAGTACATACATATATCATATAATACATCTAACATCTCATGCAATCATACTTGATACGGTTCGTGGTGGTCCCACGTATAGACCGCGCGCGGAGATCACTGACCAGACGTAAACCCAAGCGTGATCATGAAACTCCTCCGTCCAAAGCCGCTGGTTGACGCGCTATCCACGTGACTCGCTCCACAGCCTCAAACGCACCACATGCAATAATTGGTCCCTCCAAGTGCCACGTCAGCATTACCGGACTATCTCCGCCGCGCTTTGCCAGTTTTGTGATTTTTTTTTAATAAATTGTAGTCACCTAAAAAATAAAATAAAATTTATTATATTTTGTATAAAAAAAAAATACAAAAGTTTTTTTTTTTTTTTAAATAAAAAAAAAAAAAAAAATAAAAAAAAAAAAAAAAAAAAAAAAAAAAAAAAAAAAAAAAAAAAAAAAAAAAAAAAAAAAAAAAAAAAAAAAAAAATTAAAAAAAAATAAATCAATAAGCTCAAGTTCAAAATGCTATACAAGCTTTGGTTATTATATAAATTTAATTTTACTCGATTTATTTATAAATATATGCTTTAAAATAAGTAATATAGTGGATAACCCACTCGATAGCATATAAGCTTAATTAATTTATTACTATACAAGCTCGATTCAAACTGATCCGAGGCTCGCCTATATCGATCGTATGAGGTTACGCAATGTAGGCTAATATCATATTCGGTTATCTATATTTTATTAGACCGTGTATTAATACTGTCACGCAAAGCTGGGAACAGCACTTTTCGTTCCATATATAGCAGCTCAAGCTTGGTTGGTATCACGGTATGGTGTCTTCCGACTCTTAATTACCACATATTTGATCAAACATGGCAATCTGTTCAATGATGTATATTACATCATTATTACACACGTGATTTGGTCAATGAAGATCACTAACAGCTGCGAATGCGATGCCAGTTAAGGTAAAAATAACAATATCAGCTTAATATATACACATATATAATTGAAATTAGGCAAATACTTAAATATGCATGGATGAATTAAATTTTTGACATGAATGGGCAAAAATGAAACATTTTGACAACACAACCAATAACTAAAACCGAGTCTCATTAAAGTAATGGATTTATCACATACATTTTGAATGAATATAGGAAATTACTTATTTGTTAAATGTTTGTTGTTTTTATTCATATAAAAATATTTAATATCTCTCTTTGTTAAAATATCTGATACGTAACATACGTTGCTTATATATAAACTATATTATTAAATATGAAGAAAAAATCATTTGCCCATTTGATATATGTTATCAGCGCAACTAATTGGTTGCGTACAGGTAATCATTAAAAGCAACACCGAAGGATTATTTATTATTTACAAATAAATAATTAAATTTTAAATATTATTTTAATATATACATTATTCATCTTTTAATATTTAAAAAATATTATAATTATTGTTTATTCTTTCGTCTCACGAGTTATTTTTTTGTTAAAATATAATATAATAAAATATTAATTTAATAAAAAATAAAATAAAATATTAATTTAATAAAAAATAAAATAAAATATTAATTTAATAAAAAATAAAATAAAATATTAATTTAATGAAAAATAATATTAAATTTAAAGTTATAAAATTATAAAATGATTTTCTGTAAAAAAATTATATATGTAAAGAAATAAAAAATATTAGAAATACTCTATTATGCATAGTAATATTATTTTCGATGTTGTATTGATATATATATATATATATATATATATATATATATAAAAAATATTATATATATTCGAAGTTTTTATTTTAAAATTTAAATTATATATAAAAAAAAAGTAAACACAGCCGAAACAATTATTCCTTGTAAAGATAATTACACAGTCAGCTATGTTGATTTATATGAAAATATAATATAATTACGGTGGCTTTCAAAATGACAACACTACTACTCCGATGTTCAAGCGCGGTTTTATTGGGTGCGTGAGGTATCACAGTAAGGTGTGGTGGGTCTTCAGACCACCCACGATCTGGGCCGTCGGAATTAATCATATCACTAGACCATTGCGTCTATATATACATACAGGTATGTGTTGTGCCAGTTGAGCTTTGAGGGAGAGGTTTTAAGAGAGTGAAGGCGCTGGTTGTAGAGATAGAAAGGGAAAGGGAAGGGGAAGGGGAAGGGGAGGGGGTGGGGATGGGGATGGAGATGGTGAAGACGAGAGAGAGAGATCGTTAGGGTTTCGAGTTCGAATCGGTTCCCTGTAAATTCGTCTCCTCCTCCTTTTATTTTACGGCTTAAAGTTCAATATTTCCGGCGGTACGACAGGTCCAATCGCTGTTCGTGTCGTCGGAGCTTGTACTTTATTTCTTTGCGGGTAAATTGCTCCCATTTTTGGCTCGATAGTATCGTTCCAATTAGTTTCTCTGTTTCATCCTCGTTTCGTGTGTGGATTCAATTTTGATACGATATTTATGGAGAGGTCGTGATAATTTTCGATTTTCCCTTAAACTCGATGATTTGGGTCGATATATTATTGCTTCATGTGTTGTTTTAATCGCTAAGCCTAAGAGTGGTATCGGGGAATCGAAGTGTTTTGATTCAATCATCATGGGTGCTTGTGTTTGAACCTTTTGAATTATTGAATTTGCTGGTTTTTGTTGTGGGTAGATATTTATTTTTGGAGCTGAACTGAGTGAGATTTGCTATCCTTTCCTAAATATTCATGGGTTTTCATTTCTGCTGGGTGGAGTGAATTGATTGTAGAATTGAAGTTCATTGACCGTAGGCTAAGTAATTTCGGACGACGCTTCGTTCGCGGTGACATAATTAATGCTTGTGTTTCCATATTTAGAAATTTTAGTGTGAAATTTGCGTGTAAAGTCGCTGATGAAGGTGTGACACCTTTTTTGACCACTCATTCAGATTATTGGGTTTGGTGGACTGGTTCCTATTCAAGGTTGTGTTTGATTTGATGAAATCATAAATCCATAGTTCTCTAATCCAGTGGTTACTGCAACAGGCTGGGGCCACTTCCAATATTCTCAAATTTTTTTGTCCTAAAATTCTCAATTTTTTTTCTCTCTCCAAATTATATCCATCCGAGAAGAAAAATCTTCACTCAGAAATCCCAAAATTTTCTTTCTAAGCATTTGGTGTCTAAAAGATGGCCGTCTCTTTTACGCGTTTTCCGTGGTGGTTGTTGCGTGGGAAGGAAAAGGAGTCTGTTCATGATGGGTCTTCCCTGAATTCTTCTTCCGAGTGGGGGCTTGGTGTGAGGGATCCTGAAAAGACCGTCAAGTTTCCTCTCGTGAGGGGAGCGAAGATGGCTTCCTCACCGAGAAAGGTAAAGAGGAAATGGCACAGCAGAGAAGAAAGGAAGAAAATTGATCGCGAATTTGATGTCGTGTTAGTGCCATCTGATGGCGTGGGCCTGTCTGGCTCTGAATCTGATGACTCAGACTGGTCAATTGGGTGGATGGAACCACATGCCGCCGATTTCCTGAACGGTGATGAGGATAGTAGCTTTGCGGTGCTGGTTCCTTGCTACAGGTATGATGGCGAGGAGCTGATGAGGCCTCCTGAGAACCAGCTTCTGAATGCCATCCACAACCTCGCTAATGATTACTCTGGTGAGAGCAGTGATACTATGGCCTTTGCTTTCATTTACTTCGCTGGTTTAATTTTGTTGCATGATTGGGTATCAATCTTGTAGCTTCTGGCTACGGTCAACTTGCAAGTTGAATGAATCTTAAATCTGAGAAGACTTGACCTAGGTTCTCAATTTTGCATTCTGGGTTCCCATCTTTACCACCTTAATTTTGGTTGAACCCCTTGTTGGAAGATGTGGCAGATTATGTTTGGTACAGAATAAAGAGATCTAACACGTCTGGGCAATTTTGAGATTATGTTTGCATTGTGTTGATTGTTATGATGGCTTCTTATAAAGTATCTGGTCTGGCTGCTGTTTTTAAGCGTACTAGAAAAAGAATCCAAACCTGAGTTTTAACAGTTTTTTGTAATTAAAATCTCGTCTTCCTTTACTATTTGATTGAATTGTCTTCTTCTGAAAATTAACTATGGCGGTTTCTTTGATCTAGTTTCACTAGTTAATGTCAATCATCATCATATATAAATGGAAATTATGGAAACACTTAGGAACATAGTGATCAAACAAAATCTCAGTCTTAATCGACTGGGAATAGTTGATTGCCAAGAATGTAGCTCTTCTTCACTAACCAAAGGGCCCTAACAACTGCAGGGCATTAATTTGAGTTCGACTGAGTTGTACTATAATTGAGTTCTATAATCCGTTTGGGATGTTAAATTACAATGTATGATTTTTTATAAGTGATGCTCGACACTGAATTAGATTCTGATAGGTGATAGATCAAAGAATCTTACTTGTTTGGCTGGTTTTTGCCGGACATGGTTATGGCGCTAGTATAGAATATAACAATTTCTTGTTTGTTGTGCAATTGTAGTACGGTTTTCTGATAAATCTCATTCAACTCTCTTTCTCTCCTTCTGGTTTTGGTTTTCACGGTTGATATATTTTGTTGGGACTTGCAGAGCGTGAGAAATTCATGGACCAGTGGCTTTCTTCCCTTCAGAGCTGCTGACCTGACCTGCAGGATGTAATTTTTGGACCAGATTTGCTCTAGCACGGGCCCATTAATAGAGTTGCGATGTGTAGAAGGAAACCTTGCCCCCCCTCCCCCACCCACCCAAAAAAAAGGCTTAAGAATTATTATAAAATAGCCCAAAAAAGGTGGTGGGAATCACGAAAGGAAACTCATTACGATTGAGGCCCGAGGTGTTTCTGTTGTGTGGGGAAAACAAAGTTAGAGCCCCCATTTTGATCTTTTGATCTTGGTTTGGGGGGGGATTGGTGGGCGGGGATGGTACGTTTTATGCTATGGGAGCATCTCTTCTGTTTTGTAGATATGTGAAATATGTATATGACCACCTCTTGTAGCTAATCACAAAAAATGTAAATATTCGCTTCTTAGTATTCTTCCTAATATTTTTTTAAAATTTTTTTTTATGAAGCCCATGCCTTGCCATGTCACGGCTACGTTTTGGACATAAGCCTGTGATGCCAATGTTGAGTAGTCCTCGTGCATTCGTTTGTTCAGAAGACTCCGTTTGATCCAAAGAAAATGAAACTGGCTGTCGTTTTGAGAAAATGGTTTCCTGAAAATTGTTTTGTTGGAAAATACAAATATATTTTCCATTGTTGTGGTAAATTGATCGAAATAATAATAATAAAAATAAAAACGGGGCCTAAATCGATGAATGCCCACGAGCAAATTAGATGAAATAATTATGATCCGAGGAAGTAGTTCTCTCATCAGAGGACCCGTGGTGAGTAGCCTTCGTTTTCTAGTTTCATCTCGTAAATATGTACCCCTATCGTTAAAACGCGAGAATATCTGATTTTTAGATTCCAATTTACAAACTCATTAGATTAGCTTAGCTTAGTTTATATATATATATATATATATATTAAAAATATGTTTTTATGTGCTTCATTTCAAAAAATTACCTCAAATTTATCTCTCTCTTTCTCTCTCTCTCTCTCTCTAAAAGATTATCTTAAACTTGTGTTTGACCTAAAATTTTATCAAAAGTAGTTTTAAAAAATCATTAGCTAGATTAAAATTAGTTTAAAAATATTAATTCTATTTCCATACGATTAATTTTAGCATTTGTAAACATGTTTTTGAGCACTTGGTCATTTTTATAATAAAATTAATTATAAATATGGTGGCGTCGTTTGCATGATTGCTGGTTTAATGCTATAAATTAAACTAATATTATTTAATTATTAATTACTCCAATAAATATAATATTAGATAAAAGCACAAATTAAGCAGAATAAGCGTGTATCAAAAATATAAAACAGACAGCAGAGGTGAGGAAGCAGGCAGAGGCAGAGTAGTCCAACCATACCAGTGACGCCATGGATGCAGACGGAGACAACGAACCATCAATCTTCTCCCACAAGAACTCCAGAATCCCAGAAGACACCGTGTTTTACGCCGTCTTCCCCGACTTCGGCCTCCTCCCTTCTCAAACCCACGCCGCGAGCCTCCCTTCTCTCCTCCACTCTCTGCATCTGCGAATCCTCGAAGCAGCCTCTCCCTACGCCGCCGATTACGTGTGGCAGCACCAGCCCTTCGCTCTCTCTCCTTCCTCGCGCCCCAGTCCCTCCTCTTGCCTCTGCTGCGATCAACCGGTCCCGCATCTCCACGGCAGCGTCCGCTTCGGCGACAACCTCGACGACGAGTGGTTCGTCGTCTTCCTACTCTTCCACATCAGCCGCATGTTCCCCGACGTCTCGATCCGAGTCTGGGACACTGACGGCGAGTTCCTGCTCATCGAGGCGGCGTACCATCTTCCTCGGTGGGTTAGCCCCCAAAACAGCTCCAACCGGGTGTTCATCCGGCAAGGCGGTCTATGTATCGTCCCCAAGCGTCGGCTTTCGTTCCCCACGTTGTTGGATTCGCTGTCGTTTCTGTTGGATTCGTACGAGGAGGCGAGGGCTTCCGATTCGGTTCAATCTGCTGTCCATGGTCGGATATCGGAGTACCCGGAGAGGGCTAGGAGAAATGTGCATCGAGTTAGGGTTAGGATCCCTGTGCCTGTCGCGCAGGTGCTAAAGCACGAACCGTGCCTGATTTCTTTGGCGGTGGAGGGGTTCTATGACCGCGACATTGATACGATGAAGTATGCTGCAAGGATGGAGAGGTTTTTGGGTAATGGCAGCAGTGAAGAGCTGGTTTTGGTTGCTGTTACGATGTCTAGGGCTATGTATGCGCAGTTGGTGCAGCAGGCATTTCAGGAACCCAAATGTTATCCCAAGTTGGAGAGGAGTGACACATCTGCTTTTGTGGAGGCTGCGCTGGGAATGAAAATAGCATGTGGGTTTGAGATGATGTATCAGCACCGGCGGCGTCAGGGATTGGATGGGAAGGGGAGTACATGGGATGCTTTCAGAGACAGTTTGGAGAAAAATGGGCATTTTGATGGGCTGCTACCTGGGTCCAAGGATTACAAGAGGTTGATGGAAAGTGCAGAAGAGTATTACAGGAACAGTTCGTTATTTTCTAGAGCCAGGTTTTTTTTCTCTGCTTCTATTTTATGCTGGGTATTGGAGTTAAATTTTTATATTGCTGATTGCGAATAAGAATAATACCTAAAAGAAGAAATTGAAAATACTAGAAGTATCATCGGTGGTGTGGTGAGATCCTTTTTGCCAAGTGCAATTCTCACAAAATTTTCTGTAATGTTGCTTATTGCCAAGTGCATACACAGTTTTTCTGGTCGGCATCAATTTAGCAATGCTAACTGATTCACTAAGCGCTGCATAATGTTAACCATTCAAGTGGGATCCTCAATATAGTGTCAAAGTGTTTTGCTTTGGTAGTTGCTCGCTGCTGCTACAATGGAAAGGTTGATAGGCTATATAAAACTGTGTATGTGCCAGAAATATCCTTTCTTGTTTGGGTAATAATGAAGCCTCTACCCTTTTGAAAATTACTTTTGTAACAGAAGTAACCATTTACTAGACTTTAGTTGGCCAAGTTGAAGTGATGCTGAATAGTGTTTTCTAAATGAATAATTTTACTGGCACTATTGTTTTAACATTGTATTGAGATGCTTCAAATATTGCAGTGAAACACTGAATGCTCCAGTGAGCCGCATAGATGAGATTCTAGCTCTCCCCTTTTCTTCAGATGATTTTAGGGGTCAAAAGATCTCTCCTTCTGATGATGATTCATGGCTCTATGGTGGAGAAGATGAGTTGAATTCCGCCCTTCTCGGGAGGCAAAATGAGATGGAACTGTATGACATGAAACATAAAAACAAGCAGAAATCGAAACAGCAGCAAGATGGTGTTAATTGTTCCAGCAGAAAGTTAGATGATTTTGATCTTGGTGATATAGCACAAAGCATGCAAGAGTTTATGGATAAAGTGTCTAGCTATGAGGGAGCTGAAGTCCCTGAAAGCAGGTTAGTTTCCTTTACAGGATCAAGCTTGCATTCACTCTTCAATCTTCATAAAATGCCAGATGAAATATTAGGCCGCTGGCAATGAATGTTGTTTGTAAAAGCTTGAGCTTTTCTTCAATAAGAACCCCTTCATGTTTTCTTGATAAAAGAAGAAAATTGAGCCTACAGATGCGCCTCAGGAATCTGAACTGCCGCTTGTTGGCATCCTAAATGGAATAGAAACGGTACCTAATTATCTACTAGTGTTTTGGACACCAAAAACATGACTGTTGATTCTGAATGCAACTGTGCTTTGAAGGATTTGGTTTTCCAGAAGACCTATCCTTCCTACGGAAAACCACTAATGCCGGGGACCACTCAGACTTACCTGCAATTATAAAAAGGAAGTAGTGAGGTTTACGTAATTAATTGAAAATAGTGGGCAGCCCTTACATTGTAATGCAGGGTACCTTTTCTCATATTTTATGTGTACTGGTTTTGATTCTTGTAATTAATAATGCCTGGTTTTCATCAATCTCCTTGTTCCATTGGAAAATATATTGATCTTTTTTGTTGCTTCCCATTTTGAAGGAACCTGAAAGCGTTGGACTTTGATGTGGACCGTTTCATGGAAGACATGGGATCAGTCATGAGACATCCAGGTTGTGAAGACACTGATGGTGATTTTGACAGTGAAGAAAGCTCTTCATCTGACATGGATTTTGGTAATTTCGCTATTAGTAATTATAGTTTTTGTTGCACACCTGCCTGTAAAGTGGTGGAGTTTGATATGAACCATTTCACACAAACACATTAGAATTTTTTTTTTCCCCTCTAATCCTAAATTTCAAAATAATTAAATTATGCAGATGTGCCTGATGATGAAATTGACTCGGCCAAAACTTCTGAGGATAATGAAGGCAAACAGGATGCTTTTATGCACTCCTATGATGCTGTTCTGGACGAGGAGCTTAAGGACAGCACTCTAAAGAAAAGTTTTCTTCGTGCTAGTGAGCAACATGAACACTTGGCGACAGAGAATGAGGTATATGGATGCTTGTTTTGTATGTGTACTATTTATGTCGTCATACCCTGTATGGACATCAAATTAATCTTATTTTGACGGGGATAAGAAAAATTCACTTGGCGGAAGTTACTTTTATTTGGTATGTCAGATTCATGTAGCACACTATCATGTGGCTTCCTATTATTACATGAAATACACATGCTTTATATCTGTCATGAGCACTATATTGTTATTTGATAAAACTCTTTCACGCTTAGGCACAAACAGCCTATTTTGTGGGTGTTTGGTTTACCTTCTAAATCTTAATTTTGTGTGTTTGGGTTAAGTTTTTCTTTTTCCTTTTCAAAATCATGTTTCAAGTTGTAAAATAAGACGGTTGTATTTTGGTTACTTCAAAATTAAACAAACTATAATTTTTGGCCATGGAAACCAAACGTACACCTAAAACAAAATTTAATTTTGTAAAATTTAGTTTTAGGACTAAAACATGATTTTATACAATTTTTATTTTGAATCATATATTGGTTTGGAAACTCCACAACTTCCTTGGTATGTGACGGTGGGTATTCACATGCAGGGGTCTTCAAGCGCTGCGCAAGACTTGGACAGCGACTTCACTCCGGTAGATGTGGATGTGAACCTTGTGAAAAGCTTTCTCGACTCCTTTACTTCTCAACAAGGACTTCCTGGTCCTGCCTCTAATTTGCTGGGGCTCATGGGTCTCCAGCTCCCACGAGATGGTGTTAACAAGGACAAATGAAACAGTCAGGATACTAGGTTTGCTAACATTCCATACAGGCCTGCGCAGTGTAATATAACTTTCTATCTAGGCTTGCAGGAGTACCTCTTCTTTGGTCTTGCCTTCCGATGGTTGCCTCTGACAGTTTGTATTTTACATGATACATGTACATATGGGGAATCGGATTTATAGTCCGGAGAAAGTGTGGTGTATTACTGAATCGAATTCACATTAGTTTTGCAATTCACCGAGTGGAGGCTTTTTGAATATTATTTTTTTGATTTTATGATTCAAATCTTTATTAGAATGTTGTTTTTTTTTTTTATAGAAAATTTCATGTTGTAAATTGTTTTTTTTAAGTATGTTTTTGTGGTTTTTTCTTCCTTTTGTTTGATTTTCATGCTAATTAGGGATGTATAACTAAATGACAATTGTTTTAAAAACATGGGTATAGTATTTCTCCGAAGACAAAATCTTACCAGGAGGCTTTTCTACAACAGGCCAGCAAAGGCCTGACCCACCGGCCCACCGTAAAGCCTGTTTTCAAGGGAGGCTATTTAGTATTTACTATTTAGAGAGTCACGTACGATAATTTAATAATATAAAATAAAACTAATGATAATTTATAAAATACAATTATTTAATTAAATTATAACGACGGTCCATACAACACATACGCTGATACGCACCTAGGATGACCCGACCCGACTCAACTCACCCCACCCTGCTGACTTGATCCATAATGTGACCACCGTGACTCATTCCCTTGGATACGTTCTACGTACTCTGCGTAGACAAGTACTGTCTAGGGGGTTTCGAAGAGGATTTGTGTCCCCGTCTCCCAGAACAGAACAGAGTCTTCTTCTGGTACACCTGCTTCGTAAATCCGAACGCGAAAGTCGGAAACCTTGTATTCTGTTTTTTTTGTGCCCTGGGTTCGTGTTCTTTTCGTCGGACGACTTCTGGGTGTTCCGCGTAAACCGCGATCATGGCGACTCGGACCGTTGATCTGTTGAGGACTGAGATTCGAGTCCCTGAGGAGCCTCTGCTTTTGAGCGGAGACGCTGCGGTGGGTCTCGTGATTGTCGACGTTGTCAACGGCTTTTGTACCGTCGGAGCCGGCAACCTCGTAATCCCCATCCCGTCTGCTTCTCTCTCCGCTTATCTTCTTATTATGCCATGTGACATGTGACATGTGACATGTTTGTGTTTGTTTGCAATCAAAACAGAGTCAGAGAAGGGTTTTACGTTTTCGTTTCCTGCGTTGGCCTGATATTCAAAGGAAAAAAAAAGAGCCTCTAGGGTCCATGACTCAATATTGTAGAGACTTTGTTTGGTTGCCCAGAAAATTAATTGCATGATATGACAAACGAGATTGTGGGCGTGTTTTTTTGCCCGCAAATGACCCGAATAGCTCTATCAAGCATACGGTTGATTGCAGTTTTTATGTTCATCCATGTTGTCCTGCTTGGCTGCTTCTTAACTGTTCTATTTAAACGTGTATTATAATTTCATCACTTTTTCAGTAGTGGTGTTTAGTTTCTAATTTCTCACGCACCTGATTTAGGATTTTGCAAGAATTTGAACTGTTCAACTTAGCCGACGACAAGGATTTTTAGTGGCCAAATCATATGTTGCTGATTCCATTTTAGTAGCCGACGACAGAAAACCGTCAGCTCTTTTTGCATAATCCTGTAATATTTGCATCGTTTACTTTTCTCGTCCATGATGCGGTGCTGAGTTGTTGTCTGTTCATGAATTCGCATACAGGCCCCTAGAGAGCCCAACAAACAAATTTCTGGAATGATTGAAGAGACAGTGAGGATTGCCAAAGCTTTCTGCCAAAATAAATGGCCTATCTTTGCTTTCCTTGATTCTCACCATCCTGACATTCCTGAGCCCCCCTACCCTCCCCATTGTATAGCCGGCACAGACGAAGCCAGATTGGTTCCAGGTGCTTTTATCTCTCCTGTATTGTGATGAGCCATTCTACACTTGGTTCCCTGTATAGACATTGAATTTTGCTTTATTCTGCATATTTAAGCACTTCAATGGCTGGAGAATGAACCCAATGCAACACTTAGGTGCAAAGGTTGCATAGATGGGTTTGTTGGTGCAATTGAAAAGGATGGATCTAATGTGTTCGTAAATTGGGTGAAAACCAATCAGGTCAAAACTGTAAGTTACTTGTTTCCTCCACTTTCGGCTGTGTGCATGTCCTACTACTTTCTTTGTGACAGACTAAGGATTTGTTTTAAATTAAAGGTTTGTTATTGAAGGTATTGGTAATGGGAATATGCACCGATATTTGTGTTCTGGACTTTGTGAGCACTGCACTTTCTGCAAGAAATCGGGGCATGCTTCCCCCTCTCGAGGATGTGATTGTGTATTCTCATGGTTGTGCTACTTATGACATTCCAGCTGATGTTTCCAAAACTAACAAGGATGTTATAGCACATCCACAGGTATGCTTAACCTGTTTATTCAAGGAATTTTTCTACACATCTGATTCAAATTAAATCTTGTGTAGAAGCCATGACAATTACTAGATAGATCATCCCGATATGCATTGTCACTTTGGTTTGGGTATAAATGTTCAGTGTGTGGGTTTCCTTGTGCCGGAATAACCTGTTTCCAACGTTCTCCACTCTTTAGTATGAGATTCATAGGTTAAGGCAGGAATGAGTATTTTAAACCAATAATTTTAGTAACATGTGGAGATCCCTGCATTCTTTAGTAATCAGGATCCTAGGATTTATTTTACCATAAAGCGTTCACTGTTTAATCTTCCCTTTCAAATTGAACTGTTGATTGTCCCGTTGGTCATCTTAAAAGTCAACAGTATGCCTGCCATTTATGTGGTCTCCTTGACAGGAACTGATGCATCACATAGGCCTTTACATGGCTATGGGAAGGGGAGCAAAGCTAGCATCAGAAGTCTCTTTTCGTACAATGGAGGCTTGATCATTGCCAGATGTACCTTTATTTGCCGCCGTCCATGGAGTGTCTTTGCAGCTTATAAACAATGTCAACCTATCTTGATTTTATTTAAATAAGCTAAAATGGAATATTTTGGTTGCTTGCGTGCTTATTTGTTCTAAATCCATTTTTCTTGTTGGGATTTTATACTCTTGTTTTTTTGATTTAAAGAAGTTCAATTGCCATTTACTTTATAATGAAATTATTTGGCAAAATAAATTTCAAAGCTATATGAATACAAACCTCGAAGATGTTGGTACTACAAGAATTTTGGGCAATTTAACACGGATATGGTTTTAAATCTATCATGGGGAGGAAATCTCTCCAGCCGATCTGAAGTGGTAGTATTTTTTTTTCACATTCCATTTTTTTAAATATTTTCCGTTACTTATATTTTTGAAATTTTTTTAATTGAAGTATATGAAATATTTAGATTTGCAATAGACTATGTACCGCTAGGTATAAGAGAAAGGGTAATGTTACTTATTATTGCGCTAATTTGCATAGAAATATTATTATTGTTGCTAGATTGATATGAATTTTTTTAAGTGTTAATGGAGAATTACTTGCATAACTTCCAAATAATATAATTTTCTTAAAAGGAAATTCAAGCTCACGTTGTACTAATAATGAAAATAGTAATTCTTTTACACAATTATGTATGAAATAAGTACTTTTTTTTCCGGTTTGTGAGATTATTGATAATACATTCAAATAAGAGTCTGTTTTTTCTTTATTTAGAGAAAAAGATAAAAAAAAATCATAATATTTTATAAATTTTATATTTATTTTTTTAAGTGGATTTGTACAAAGTTTTTTAATATATTAATAAGTAATTATTAAAAATTATTTATTTTCCTTCTCAGTTTTTTTCTTTTTTTTCTTTCTTTCATGTTTTTGAAAATAAATATAAAAAGTTAAAGTAAAAATATTATTTTAATAATATAAAAATAATTAAAATAATTTATTTTTTAAAATTATTTATTATGTACTCGTATAGATTTGCTGTGCTGTGCATGTGATGGAGAGCGCACATTGACTACTTTTTTTTCCTCCATTGTCAATAATGGACCAATTTAGTTGTGGGGCTTCTTTTATGCTCTGGTTAGTTTTGTAGTTGGTGACTGCCGGGCAAAGAACCTGTTACACGCTCTCCCTTTGGTTTTTTTTTTTTTGGTTTCTTTGGAGGGAGAGAAACAGGGGAGTGTTTGAAAGGAGGAAAGCTTTTGAGCCGCGTTAGTAGATTATGCCGCCGTGTGTTGTATTTTCTTTTTACCTATGAGCGGTGCGACATCTTGGATTTTTGTTATGCTAATAGGGGAGTCATGATCTAACGCATGTAACAATGTTATCTTGTAATCTTAGCAGCAGAAACAAAATGAGAAATAACAAAGACTAAGAAAATCCATGTCATATATACTACAAGAATAAAAAAAAAGTTAGGCCTCGAAGTCAAGACCTTGTAAAGTTTCATCCCTCTCCCGGTATATTTTTTCGGTTACATGTTTGCAGACCTCCATGAATGGTACCTATCATCATCATATCAGCAACACAAAACCAGATACATAGCTGCTAGATCTTGGTCAGAATTTTGCAGTTGAGTCTGTCGGCAATGTGTGTGCATTTTGAACTCATAAGAGACCACTTTTTTGCATCATTTGATTCCTCCATCTGTGACCCGAAGTGAAAAGAGAAAAGAGTGCAACTGTTTGACGTCCTTTTTGAATCCTGCCCGCCACTGTCTGTCAATCCTTCTTTCGGTTGTTGCTGTTTGATCTCGAATTCCTGTTGTCAAAAACAAAAAAGAAGAAAATAAACTAATACAGTCCTTGTTTGTCAAAAATGGTATTGGGGGTGGAGAGAGAGAGAGAGAGAGAGGAATTAAAGAAGGTATTCACATTGGCAGTCCAGCTCTGATATCATTGTATTTCCTTTGGAGAACAGGATTAACGCAGGCGAAGATTGATGGCTTTTGCTTCTTTGGCTTAGCTCCAAATATGAATGACCGAAGCGGAACTCGGGTCCTGCCGGATGAAGTCCTCATTTGGGGACTACTTTGGTTCTTGGATCCAGAAAGTTTGAACTCTTCGTTCAACTTGGCAAGAGTCCGGTCGACTTCAAACTGGAGCCCCGTTATATGATCCAGACCTGCTTGCAGCTCGTCTGCAACTTTATTGTTCTCCTGCTGCATGTTCATAACCTCTCCTTGAAACTTGGCAGCTTGGTAGCCAGTAAGCCTGTTGCTTTCATGCTCATAAGCTCCTTCTTTTAAGGCCTTTGCAATTTCTTCCTGGATCCCGCACAGTGAGGAAAACCGGCACTGCAGCTCATCTTTCAGCACCACGCTTTGCTCAAGCCAGACAGTCAGTTCGGTCTGGATCTCCCTCAGGTGTTTGTATATTGGGCGTGCATCAGACTTCAAGGAAGGTGCAGGCGTTTTGCTCCCTTCCGGCTGTTTCTCGCCTAGTTTTCCCTTGAGCTTCGATATTTCTGACTGAAGATCTTCAATCCCAGTCTGGAATTTCTGTATTTGATGGAATGAACTGCTGAATCTTAACCAGAAATCAAGGTTCTGCTCCAGCAGTTCATCGATGTTCATCCGGAAATTTTCTTCAATAGGAGAAGCTGTGTGAGGCAGGTCCATTAAAAGTACATTGATGTCATCTTCATCTTCATCTTCCGCCTCCATATAATTATAATTATTTCCTGTTTCAGTTGGTGCATCACAGTTCTCCATTGGCGCTTCTAACTGAGCAGGCTGGTGATTATCCAGCAAGTTGGAGCTGGACTGCTGTTTTGAATTAACTGACATTGGGGCTGCTGTACTCTTTTTTTGCAGGAGAGTCGTTAGTCTATGGCGCAGAGACTGAATCTCTTCATCCTTCTTAGCATTTGTGCTCCTCAGCTCTCTCAACTGCCCTGCTGTTTCCGCGGTGCTGTCCTGATGATTCTTCTCTACTTCGCCCAGTTTCTTCTTGACTTCTTTGAAATCACGCAGGATTGAAGTGTATCTGTCCAGCAGAACCTTTTCCCGATCTTCCGGGGCTATTGAAGACAGTTGCCCATCTTTTTGGGCCCCGCCGCATTCCTGCTGTTCTTCTCCTGGTTGGATAGAAACATCGTCTACTGCTTTGGACAAATCTACATTCATGGATCCCTCCTGTTTTTCCGATGAATGTGTCGCCTGAAGCTGCTCAGATTCAAGGCTTGCACTCTCGCTAGAATTGGTTGTGTGGTCCTCCTGTTTGATCGCCATTGGTGATTCTACTCCTCCAAGTATCGACCCTTCATCCTTTTTTCCCAATGAATCATAATTGACGGAGATCTCATCGCCTTGCAGTTTCTCGGTGAGATGATCCAGATTGCAGTGTGCTTCAGTGAAATGTGTTTGGAGGTTGTTATTCTGGTCTTGGATATTTTGGCTCAGGTCTTGAATCCCTTGCAATTTCTCCTCCACGTCTTGCAGCTTGCTGCTCAAATTGATTGTCCCATCAGCCGCGCCTGTCATCCGGACATCTTCCAAGCTACGAATCTGGGTTAGGAGATCATCATTTTCTGTTCTCAACCTTGTTATAAGCGCTGTCTGAGACGAAACTGCACTTTCCAAGCTGACAACCTTGGTCACAAGCTCATCCACTTTCTCTGCCATTTCTGTCACCGTGAGAGATGAGCTTGCCCCAGCCTCGAGCTGTTCTTTAATCTTCTCTCTCAGCAACTCCAGCTCTCTCGCCGCTTCTTCAGCTGTCGTGCTATTCTGCATTTCATTAACCGCTTCAGCAGATTCATTTTTGGGATTTATCTGTTCTCCTGGATCAGATTGATCGGGAGGATGATGGCGGCCATCTCTGAGGGACTCCAACTTGTGCTTGGCATCCCTGATCCTTCTGTTTTCCACTCTCGCCTCCTCTGCTGATCGCTCCTGCTTGCCTTGCAACAATGCCAGTGTTTCCTGGCATGAGTGTAGAGCCGCTGTTGCCATCAAGCTCCGAGCCTCGTCATCTTCAATGACAGAACTGATCCCAAACTCATCCTGTAACTTGCTTATCTTGTCATGCATCTCCCTGATTTGGGCCTCAATCTCCCAGTACTTGGCAAGGCTGCTCTCATATGAGACCTGCTTGAATTCCTTCTCTGTTTGCAGCGTCAAAATCCCCTTTTGAAGGCAATCGATCTGCTTCAATGCCTCATCCTTGCTCAGCCCAGACGTTGGGGCTGCTACACTCATCGATTTTGTTCTAGTCTTAGGCCGCAGCTTGTTGGCTGTTGATTTTAACAGGCCTTTCAGGTCTTTAGGCTGAACATCAGGAACCTTTGGGATATTGGTTCCGGGGGGTGCACCTGAGGGCCTCTTCGGCATTCTTGCCGCCATTCCTGCTTCCTCGTCTTCGTCCATGGCGAATTGGACCTGCTCTGGGAAGACGGAGGCGATGGTGCTGTTGGCATTCTGCAACTCCGTGGAGATGTGGTCATACCGTTCAGCCAAGGAGCGATAGGCTCGGTACGATTCTTCCACGAAACTGATAAGCTCAGGCCTCTTCTTGTAGTACATTTCTGCCCTCTTGGCGAAGGAGTCTCCATCTTCCTCTATGAGTTTGAGCACTTCGGTCACCTTCTCCCCCATGTCTGCAATAAAAACAGAGTGGATTCATTTCATTTACAGATTCAACTTTCAATGAAAAGGGATCAATAGATCATCCAATATGGATCGCTACAAAACATACCAGATTTTCCATGCATGATGCTTACATAGAATTTGCAAGGATGGGTATTTATTTATTTTTTCTATTATTATTATTACTTTTACAGAATCTAAACAACATGGCCTACAATGTGCATGCTGTTCTATAGATCTCAAGTCAACACACATTGAGGAAATCAAATTGATGATGTTTGATCCTGAGGTAGATTATTGATGTCTGATAAAAAAAAACATACCTTGGAGGTTTTGCTCGAGCCATTTGGATTGCTTGGTCCGGATGTGGCTTGCCCACCACCATGAATAGGCATTGCTTGCAGCCCTCTGCAACATCTTTGTTCTCTCTCTCTCTCTCTCCACCCTCTCTCTCTCTGTATTGTTGGAGGGCTGGTGATTAAGTCTGCAGCTTTCTTCTCCTTAACCGAAAGCTAGAAAATTCATGGAATCCATGACAGTTTTGGAGGAGCTAGGCTGGGAAGGAAGAAGAAGAGACTCAGGAAAACAAAAAACAAAAAACAAAAAACACAAAAACGAAAAATCAGGGGAAAAAAACAGGAGAATTGAACTGGAGGCGAGTGAAGTTCGGGCGATATTGGTGTTGGGCCCTCCCTTTTTGGAAAAATAAAAAAGCAGAATAGCCAGCCAGCCAATCAGCAATGACTTCTGCCAATATGATTGGAGTTTGGAAACATGCCTTTTTAACTTTGCCTTCACTTTTCTTTTATTTGCTCAAGAAAACAAAATTATTAAAAATTTAAAATGCAGTACCATTCATAACATAATTACTTTTGGATTTCATTAAATATGTTGATTCAAAGAATTTGATACCAAAGATTCGCTACTTTATTGGTGAATAGTGAATACCATAAGTGGTTTTATTTTTATAGTTTAAAAAAACTGAAAATGTGTTGTGATTACATCAAAGCACCTCTCAAATTGTAAGCCAATTAAGATAAATAAAAAAAGGGAAGAGTAATTTCGTTAACTTAAAAGTAACTTAATTGTTTTTTTAGATTGAAGCAACATCGGCATGCAAAAAACGAGGGGTACTCCTATCTTATTAAATTGAGAGTAACTATTTACAGTTTTGATTAGGCGTCAACTGAAATTATTAATGTCAAGAATGATCCACTTATTATTATAAAAAAATAAAACAATAATATATATGTTTGGTTATTGGAAACGAGCACTTCAAATCTAGTAAGCGTTTTATTACTATAAACATTAATTCGATTACTTGATAAGAAAATAGACTCGGAAGAAGACTTTAAAATGTGGATTTAGAGCCTTCATTGAAAAACTATAGATTAAGAAATATATACGTTGCATTTGAGGCTTTGAGCTAAAGATAGAATCAGAGGTATTATTAATAGAAGTATTTGATGCTACGTACCCCATTAATTAAGCATGTCATTTATATCTGAATAATGTTATAATATTTATGATTTTTATCTATTTAAGCACTATTACTCGTGGTATTTATTTTTTATCATGCGTGTATTATTATATTTTAATGTTCGTAAATTATCACATATTTTAATGTAGAATTCAAGACCCTACTATGAACTAAACTTGCTGGAAAGATCGTGAACATATATGGAAGTTATGCATGGGCTGAAGTTTGAAGAGAAAAGCAAAAGTTAAATCTAAACTAGCAAATTCTTAATAAAAAATAAATTAAAAAGTAATAAAATTATTTTTACATCATATTTTTACATTTATTTATTTTTTTATAGAATTTATATAATATTTATATAGTATTTTCGCGTTGTTATTTTCATAAAATTATTAAATTATATAAATTATATAAAAAAATTCTTTTAATTTTTATATTTTATATTTATGTTTTATATTAAATTATACAAATAATATAATTTATTATTTTAATAAATATACAAAATGATTAAGAAAATTTAATATTATATATATGAGAAGTAAAAAATAATTTAAATTTCTAAAATGGAAGAAAATAGTTACTGTCCTAAACAAAGTCAACAGTAACGGAGTATTTTAATCCATCCTTCTGTTTGTGAGTAGGGACCAATCGGATCAGTTGAGAATTGAGTGAAAACTATGATCAAGTTAATTGAAGCCTTAATTAAAGACTATGACCAGTGTCAAAGAGTACGACCAAGTCAAGATAACGATCAAGTACTATGATGACCAGTTTAAGGTATACGACCAAGAAGTATGATCAGTAATTGTATACAGTGATCAATAAAGAGCAAGTTGAGTAAAACATCTGCTGGTTGTACGTAGTGCAAGTTGTGTAGTACGAGTAGTCTTTGTATGGGCAACACATTAAGATATATAATCATAGTTTACCACATATATGATTACAGGCTCTGGAGAATTTAGCAATAAACACAACGGTTTTGTTTTAATGTGAAATGAGTGTTTATGATGATATTCCTAATTATAAATATCAAAGCCGTGGCATGGCAGAAAATGAGATAATAAAGTCTTTGATATGCGTAACGCATGTTTTAAATCGGTGTAAGGCTCTTTTAACGCTTGAATTAATTTGTTCTAATAACACTCAAATTAACTCCACTATTGTTTCTAATGAGGGAAGATCCGTTACTAATTACCATCAAATCAAGCTGATAAGTAAGAAAAAGGAATGCCTTCAATTGATTGGATTTCTTCCAGATTCTTGAGGCAGGTGTTTTACTCTATCTATCATTCTTATGTTCTTGCTAAGTACAGATTTTGGTAGAACGAACGTTGTAATATGGAATGTTAGAAAGTGTATTTTTATATGAAACTATGGTTTGGATTGTTTGGTGGAATTTTTTGTTAGTTTTATAATGTTTATGTAAGGGGGTAGAACAGATTGGCTCAACCCAATTCCTGAGGCTTTAATCGATTATTTTGTTTAAGATAATATTTTAAATTGGTATCCTGCTTAGCCCGTAAAATAATTTATAATTTTTTTAAAGTTTAAATCCAACTAATACAATTTGAATGAGATAAAATAATAGTAAATATTTTTTAAATATAATATAATATTTTATTAATTTAATTAAGTTTAAATTTTATTTTATAATTCCTCGCGAGAGCAATATTTTAATATTTATCAGTATAATATAAAATAACTTTAACATATTATATTATTCGTAATCAAATATATATTATTAAATATTTTTTATATTTTTAAAAATTATATTATTTATAATATATATATATATATTAAAGTTTTAAAACATTAAAAAAAGAAAAGAAAAAAACTTGCAGGCCCAATTTGTATCTGCACGGCTTAGCCCACGAAAATCCTAAATGGACTAGCTTGTTTAAATTTGCATTTTAAACGAGGTTTTGTTGGCTTGTCCAAAAGCCTGCAAAACATTTACTCCTATGTGTTATATGACGATGGCCCCCTATGTGATGTGATGGGAAAACCAAAACTCCTAACAAATCCATATATAATAATTCAACATTTACTCTTAACCCAAAACACAAATAAAAATTAATTAAAAATAAAAGTAAAAAAAAGGCAAGACAACATGCGCGAACTAAAATCTAGATTTCATATTATTAAAATGAGAGCTGCTTCGTGTGTAAGGTGCGCACTCAGATGAAGCGCTAACGAACCGAGTGTGCGCACTCTGGGCCGTACAAAGATTTTGTGTATTAAAATAGCAGGGGATTATCAAAATTAAAAGGTCCATTTGGAGATGACGGGGATTGGAGTTTAAGCTTAGTGTAATCATCAATTGGTTTATTAATGGGTTCTGCTGGGTGATTATGAGCCACTCAGCTCTCCCCGAGCCCACTCAGTGCCAGTGGGTGTCTCATCCTGTCAGTAATCATCACTGCAAATCTTGGGTCCTAAGAATACAAATTATAATACATGATTAATGTATTAATAAAATTAAAATACTATGAATAAATGGGCCTGAGCACACAATTTAATACTTTAATTTACAAATATATATATATATATATATATGAGCAAACTCCAGACTCTTTATTATTTACAAATAGAGAGTCAAATATTAAAAATTAACTCCAACACACTCTTTAAATCACTCTTTATATTTACATATTGCAATAATAACTCTTCATAAATAAAAAATAACTATATATTATCTACATAATATTATATTATTTTATATTAATTTTCTTTCTCTTTCTCCTCCTGGTCCCTGCTCCCTCCCCCTTCTTTCTCTCTCTTCCCCGTGCAGCCACCCCCTCCCTCCCTCTACATCTCTCTTCCCCTCTCCCCACCCTATGCATGCTCTCTCTCCCCTCCCCCTCCTACCACCACTGTGCACCACTCTTTCCCCAATCTCCCTCGGCCGCGCACCACTCCCTTCTCCGATCTCCTCCCTCCTTTGCCTGCATCATGTAAAAATAAAATAATTAAGAAATTATTATTTTAATAAAAATAAAAAGTAATATAAAGAACAGTGTTGAAGTAAAAATTCAAAAAGAACTATTTACGTGTAAAAAACTCTTTCACATGTGAATAAATTTTATAGAGTAGGGTTGGAGATTAAAAAGGCAAATCAGAGGGCACTTGACTCAATTCAGTGACGCGTATTTTATTATTATTAGTTATTTTTGAAAAACAAAAAAGGTTCAGCCCAACTCACACAGTTGCACACTTTATTAGCTCCTCAGTCGCCATCATCAAACAGTGAACACAGGCAATGAGCACAAAACACGATATTATGATTTATGAATGAATTTGAGTTTACACACGCAAAACACACACCCACGCACTTTGTACTCATCACCCCTCAACACTACTCCATTTCTTTGCTTCTACTCTCTCTCTCTCTCTCTCTCTCTCTGTCACACACACACACACTCACACACTCACACTCACACTACTCCATTGATTGTTATTAAGGGCAATTGTGTTCCAACATCCGAACACGAATATTTTTTAACCAACATCCTCTTCTTGTTCTCAACGTCTCAATTCCCAACTCAGCACAAATCTGGAAGAAACCTCCAATGGAAACAGGTTCCACCTCAAAGGAGGCTCCGAAGAAGCTCGAATCAACGCAAAAGGGCGACTCCAAATCCGAATCGATTGAGTCATTGGTGCCTAGGGATCACAGCCCTAATGAGCTGAGATCTTGGGCCAAGAGAACTGGGTTCGTCTCCAATTTCTCCGGAGAAGTCGCCGCTCCCCCCTCCCCTCCTCCTCCCCCTCCCCCTACTGGGTCTACCAGCGAAAGGAGGTATGCTGCTGCTGCTATGCTTGATTTGGAGAAGGGTTTTGATCCCAAGGACGGTACGCCTTCCCCGACGATCGAGATCGACCCTATATTGGGGCGGGCGAGGCGTAGGGGGCCTGAGATTGATGAATTTGAGAGCAAAAATGATGGCGGTGATGCTTTGGGAGGGTTGAAGGAAGGGAGCGTGGGCGAGGCTGCCTTCTCTAAGGATGCGCAGAGGAAGGTTGGTTTCAGTGGGATTGCGAATGCAAACAGGCGGGAAGATCCTCGAGTTGCTCCGGCCGCTGAACCGCCCAAGAAAGACGACGCTAGTATGGAGAGTGAAGATGGAATCACCATTTATCCGCACGGCCAAGACCCTGTTCCGGGGAAATCGTCCGCATGGAAATTGAAGTGTGGACTGACCGACAATCCGGGCATTGGTTAGTTTATTTCTGCTTCCCATGTTTGTGTCTTGTTTTGTTTGAGATGGTTATGTAGTTGAATTATGCATTGAGGAACTAAGACAGTGACTGGAGATGTATCATGCACGTATTATCTATCATTCATTCCGCTTAGGAAGTCTTTTTAAACTTGCATCATATCTGAACTGGAAACTTATGGATTTAGAAAAATAAGCTAAGCCACAAGAAAATGTGAGCAAATACACGTTGAAATTCAATGGTCATATAATATTGCAGACTTCCTAAATTAATAAATTACAAGTCTTGTTATGGATATATTATTAAATATTTAAATTTTATTTCATTTAATTGATAACTAATTTTTTATATATATATCATCAATTTGTCATATATAAAAATTAAATTTGTATTTAATTTTTGTCTTCTATAGTATCAATAATATTATTAAACTAAATAATTAGAAATAATTTAGTTTCTATCATTAAAATATTATATATAAATATGTTTTAATATCAAATTTTGTATAAAAAATATTTAAAAAGAACAAACTCGTTGCATAAAGCTCTAACAAGTGACGGGGTTCCGGAAGGGCTCGAAATATTCCCTCGTAATTAATTTAAGTGTAAGAGATTTGTCCACGACAAGAACTCGTAATTTCTAAGTGATGAGACACTAACTCACCCTTATATAAAAAAAATATATAAATTAAAATAAAAACGGGTACTCGCCAGTTGGGTAAAAACAAGTATGGGTATGCTTAACCCGTTTTTTAACAGATGGACAATTCCATACTTCTTGTAGGTTCCCATGGGTACAGGTTTTTTTGAAAGAAAACTCCTGTGGTAAACAGGTTTTTTCAAGTGATTTTATCTTCACCTGGTACAAGATATAGTCTAAGCTTTACGTGTGCAGTTTGGGAAAAATTGAGACAGTGAGCTAGTGAGGTACTCCTGGGTCAAACAATTCCCAAAACTGTGTTATCTAAAGATGTTGGTATGCTATATTAATGTTTCAGGAAGGATATGGTGGCTGTGTGTGAATTTAGTTGATATATAAGGATACTTAGTGCTTGTTTGATATGGGTTTTGTTTTTTTATTCTATATTCTATTGAAATTTGTATTGATTTTTTAAATTTAAAAATAATTTTCTATTTGATAGAAGAAAAATAATGTATTTTAAAAAGAATGTGTTTTTTTAAGTTGAATATCTTATGGGCTCAAGTAATCAAATAAGAAAAAGATAATGAATAAAAAATAAAATTTTTAAGTTTTCCATCAAAATTGAGTTTAATATTAAAAACATAAAATAATTAAAATAATTTTTAAAAATAAATATAAAAACCATTTGTTTTGAAAGTTAATTTATAAAATTAAATAATTTTAAATTTATTTATGTCCATCCTTTTTAAAAACAATCGCTGAATTTACTCGTACTAAATGCAACTTAAGTTTTTCTGGACTGATTTTACTGCAGGAGTACTTATGTATTATGGTTTGCAGCATTATTTGTCGTTGGTTGGTTCTCTTATTCTAATCCCCTTAATCATTGTCCCAGCCATGGGTGGAACCGATGTAAGCTTCTTTTCTGCGAGATTATTATTATTTGTTATTATTGGAGTGGATGAATGTTGAGATCTAAAGAAGAATAGTGTTTATATATTTTGAATTTTTTTATGTAAGGATAGAAAGATACTGCCACTGTGATCTCCACGATGCTGCTGGTGACTGGAATCACAACGATACTGCATTCATTCTTTGGTACCCGTCTTCCTCTAGTTCAAGGGAGCTCGTTTGTATTTATGGCACCTGCTTTGGTTATTATGAATTCTCGCGATTATCGAAATCTTACTGAACATGTAAGTTTGTCTTTTAAGATTATTGACATTGCCACTTGAATAATGCAAAATCAATCTTCTTACATAGTAGATGAGGACATATAGGGCCTAATTGTGCCTAGGCCCAACTTGCTACAAACTTACGGACAAAATGACAGATTACACATTACTTATTTTAAGTTCTCTCTAATAATGACATCTCCTGACATATATGCTAGTCTTTATGCTGACAATTTAGCAGCAACACTTATTCACAAACTCTTCTAAATTAATCGGGTGTTCAAATATTTTGAGGACTCATTGGTTTTAAATATGAAAAACATTTCCTACACTATGGACAAATTTCACAACAGTTTTTGTAGAACTGACGGAAACATTGTACGTGCCATCTTCATTCATATAATTTTAGAATTTTTTGAGCTTCAACATTTGCTCCTTGAGAAGCATTATAGCAATAATTAGCATAGCCGCGTGCCATCTGGTGTCCAGTACTTTTCAGATTTTCATAAAATTTTGACTGAAAGTAATGATTTTATGCTTATGTTACAGAAATTTAGGCACATCATGAGGGAATTGCAAGGGGGCATAATTGTTGGTTCAATTTTCCAAAGTATCTTAGGTTTCAGTGGTTTCATGTCTCTTTTAGTAAGGTAATTCAAAGTTTCTCTGTCATTTCTTCCCTCTTTAATGCTGTGCATTTGTTTCCTCGTAGCATCTTTATCATGTATTCAAAAAGAGAGGCTTGTGCAGTTTTTATATGTAAAATTATTTTTCTTATTCAATATGTATGTGTAATCTTTGTCAGACATTTGGTTGTTATAAACTTTCCATTCAGGTTGATAAACCCAGTTGTGGTTGCTCCAACAGTTGCTGCAGTAGGTTTAGCATTTTTTAGCTACGGCTTTCCTCAAGCTGGTAGTTGTGTGGAAATTAGCATTCCTCAGATTTTCCTCCTCCTTTTGTTTAGCCTGGTAAGAAACCCCCACACAGGTCTTGCAAAGCCAGTTGGCTTTTTTTCTTTTATCTTTTTTCAGCTAGGTGGCTAATGTAATCAAAATCCTATGTTAAAAATGCACACTAATAATTTCCTATAGAGATGTGCTTATCAGTATATTCATGTGGATCAGTGGATGTCCTCACAAAATGTTTAGACACTTATTATTATGCTTGCTTTGTTTTTTCTTTTTAGTATCTGCGTGGAATATCCATATTTGGAGTTAAGCTTTTCCGGATTTATGCGGTATGTGCCTCTATTGATTATCTTTAAAGTCAGTCATATCTCATTTATTTTTTTGAATTATATAATTTTTGTGATTCATTTAATGATATCCCAAGGCCACTGCACACTCGTCGCCATTGCAAATTGTTTTTGGGTTGGATGCTTCAAATTCAACATGGTATCAAAGCAAGTAGTTAATTCACGCTTTTGACCAGCGCCTCACATGCTCCACATCACCTGTGTTTTGCTCTATGTTTTACTGTCATTAACTTCATAACAAAAGACTGCTATAGATGTATTCATCAAGAACTCAATATTTTCTATATCTAGTACATTTTAACATGACAGGTGTTTGTATTTTAGGTATGCGCATGAGAATCTTCTTTCTTGTTTACTTTTTCAAAATATTTCCAATGAGGGTCAGGGGTAGCCTACATTTCTATAATTACTCAATCTTGCTACATTTCAACTCTTGCAGGTTCCCCTTAGTGTCCTCATTATATGGGCATATGCGTTTTCTTTGACAGCTGGTGGAGCATATGATTTCAAAGGATGCAATCCTAACATACCCACTTCAAACATTTTAAGTGAAGCGTGTAGAAAGCATGTTTACACCATGAGGCATTGCAGAACAGATGTTTCCAATGCTTGGAAAACCGCGTATTGGGTTAGAATTCCTTACCCTTTTCAGTGGGGCATGCCCATCTTCCGTGTGAGGACTTCCATTATTATGATGTTTGTATCAGTGATTGCATCCATGGATTCGGTTAGTATTTCGTGGTTTATACTTCATTCTCTGTTTTCCAAAAAATAATATATTTGAAAAAAATTAAATAAGAAAATTAATAAATTAAATAAAATATGAAAAGTTATTTTTTTTATTTGCATTCATGTTTATTCTTCATTCTCTCTTTTCCTACTAAAAGAGATTATAATTAGTTTTATAAAAATCAAATAAATCTAACTTCCCAATATTATTTTTTTAAATTGCCATTACACATACCTTGTTTGTAACTTGCTGATGTCATGGAAGGGCACCCATTATTGTGTAATTTAAAGGATAAAACAGGTAGGATTGCTATGGAGGAATCAATTTTTTTTCCTTTTCCGCTCTAAATGTTATCTATAATTATGTATTGAGTACTTCAATTAACTTGTGAAGTGTAGATAATCCATGCAATGCTACAATTTTCCTAGGTTGGAACGTATTATACTGCTTCTTTGCACTCTAATCTGAAGCCTCCAACCCGAGGAATCGTGAGCAGAGGAATTGGGCTGGAAGGAGTCTGCAGTACTTTTGCGGGACTTTGGGGCTCAGCCACTGGATCTACAACCTTGACTGAAAATGTACACACCATCAACATAACCAAGGTGTCAAGCCGAAGGGCCATTGAGCTTGGAGCTGTTTTCTTGATATTTGCTTCTTTTATAGGTAACTGAAGATAAGCAGATTTATTCACAATCACAATATTAAGAGTTTTTCTTATGCATATGTCAATATTTAAGAATCCATTCAAATTTGTTCCAACGGAGCATGTGAACTTTGTGCTGGTAATATTCATGTGGTTTGTCTTTGGGTGGCATATTTTGAATGTCTTTGATATAATAGGCTAATAGCTCCGGAAAATTTTGGATTGATGACAGAAATACAGTTGAAATAGATCAAAGAAAAAATGAGGAGAAAAAAATATGTATTTGGTTAGATGCTTTCCACTGTCCGGTTAAATGCTTCAAAAGTAAGTTAAGGTTCACCATTTTTTTTTAGGAAGGTTGATTTTATGTATTGGATTTGACCGATGAAATCATAGTTGGCAATTTGGTGTTAGTGTATGGGTTGTTCATCTTGTATTGATATGGAAAAGCAGTGCAGTTATTGGTACACAAATTTATGGACTTCCCTTTGACAGGGAAAGTGGGTGCTATCCTTGCTTCTATACCCGAAGCTCTGGCTGCTTCGGTTCTGTGCTTCACGTGGGCTCTGATCGTGGCCTTGGGTCTGTCCAATTTGCAGTATAGTCAGACTGCTAGTTTCAGAAACGTAATCATAGTCGGTGTTTCACTATTCCTTGGTTTATCCATTCCTGCATATTTCCAACAGTATCAACCTCTAACCAGATTGATGTTGCCAAGTTATTTTCTTCCATTCTCAGCGGCATCGGATGGACCAGTTCACACTGGTAGTGACCAAGTAAGACATTGCCATCCTGCTTATTCATTTTCCTCCTTATTGCCAACTAAGAACTTACCTATCTTGGTTTCATGGGTGTTAGATTGATTTTGCGATCAATGCCCTTTTTTCTATGAACATGGTGGTGACGTTATTGGTGGCAGTTGTACTAGACAACACTGTCCCAGGCAAGCAGGAAGAAAGAGGGGTATACAGATGGTCAACACCTGAAGACATGGCAGCTGACCCATCTCTGCTTGCAAAATATTCCCCACCAAGGAGATTTGCATGGTTCTGTCGCTGGCCAAGATGTTTAGGTGCATGATGCTTTTGGCATGTGAATTTCCACGAGGGCATTGAATTGGCCCGGACCCAGCGACTTCCAGGGAGGAGATGGCAAGGCTCCAAATGAGGAATGGCAGGTCGATCGGTACACATCAAAGTAATTGCGTTCTTATACGGTCTCATTGTTTTTGTGAATCATAGCTGAATAAAGAGGACAATTGCATTGCTGAATCTTGTTGGATCCCATATTTGTATCAAATCAATAGTCAAGAAATATGTTGTTACTCTTTGTGTTTTTCCTTTTTATTTATTTATTTTATGGGGAAAATTCAGGTGGGGTGATTCAATTGAAATTGAAAATATGGTGAATAATATATATAGCCTAGGTTGCTTTGGTAAATAAAATAAATGATGCAAAGCTTTGTTTTTGATATTTTTATCTCGCCATTCCTTCGCTAGCTTATTTAATATATTTTATTTACTATTTTTATTACTATTATTTTAAATTATAATTTTTTTATCTTTTTTATTTATTACAACCAAATAAATATAATAAAAATTATTTGAATGATAAATAATCATTCTTATTATAAAAATTCTTTTTTAAGATTTTTATTTTTTAAATTTTAGAATTTTAAGACGCATGTAGTATATATATATATATATATATATATATATATATATATATATATATATATATATATTTTAAATGTTGTATATTTTCTTAAAATTTTGAAAAAATATTTTTAAGAAAATGGAAGCTGACCATTTTCTTGTCGATTCACTCGTGAATTAGCGGACGGAGAGTTAGGGGCGAGGATTGTGTGCTTGAGCCTCAAGGTGGTCATGGGAGAAGTGTTCTTTCCCTTCCCTATCCATTCCTCTATGGCCTCTTTTTCGTAGGAAAACCTGTCTGCTCATCACTTCTGCAATCGTGAGCGTTTATCAGGACACGATTTAACTTGTGATAATTTGAAGAAACAAAAAACAAGTGAATGAGACCATCGTGTGGGAAAGCCCATGCCACATGATATCACCATCCTCTATTGTATGTACAAGGGAGACGCCTACCTGACGCATTGGACAAAGAAACATGCTTGGCACATTGCTTGTGTCTTCGATGCTAGTACGTAGCACCTTCCTGATTTGCTGCCTCAGGTGGCTCTCTCTCATCTATATTAAATGCCTTCATGAGCTCTTCCCCGACTGATGAGAAGTCCAAATCGTTTTCTGGGCCTTGACCCACATGCAAGCCCTGAATCCCTATCTCTGCAAGCTCTGTCAGCTGTAGTAGAACATGCCCAAAAGGGCGCACATCTGAGTGCATCTGCCATTGGTTGTGGCATCGTGCACCACTGGAAAGGCCATGAACCTTTGCAATTAGGTTGTGACCGAGGAGGATGTTTGATGGCCGAAGGTCACCAAGAATAATAGGCGTGGGCTCAGCCGAATTAAGGAATCTCAGGCCCCCACAGACCTCGGTTGCAATGCGGAGGCAGTGGCTCCAATGGAGCACACAGTTTTTGCCATTAGAGTTCTTATTAGAGGAAGTGGAAGACGACAAAAGGTCCCCCCCCCCAAAGTCCACCAGGCATGTACACAAACACGAGGCACATTGGCTCCATGCAGAAACCTAACATGGGAACCACGTGTGGGTGTCGAAGGTTGATCAGTTGAGTCACCTGCACAGAAAGACCAGAATTACCAATTAAAATTTTAGAAAACATTATTTAAAAATAAATCAAGATTTTGAACACGGTATATTATAAAAACGCCCCTTTAAATTAATCGAAGTAAAAGTGTTACCTAGCAAAGTATAGGTCATGAGATGAGATGAATGATTTCAACCATTACACTAAAAATGCGGTTTTTGAAGGTAAGTTGAAATTGAATAATAGTTATCATCACTTTAATGTAGCAAAAAGCAGTTGTGTTGAATTGTTTGATGTTTGGTAAAACGTGATGAAAGTGTTAGTTTAAAATGTTGTCTGGGAATGAATTATAAAATCAATTATAAGTAATTAAAATGAAAAAAAAACAAATTAGTTCAAATTAAAGGTCTACAAATTGAAAAAAGAAAGCACACATACAACATTAAAAGAAACTGTCCCACAATAATTATCTGATTTCTACATTGGTTAAAATTGAGAGGAATTTATTCTGTCTTACTCCACTTTATATTCTAATTTTGTATTTGATTAATTACCTAATTATTATTATTATTATTATTATTTGCATAAGAAGGCTTGCTCGTAAAAAATTATAATTGAAGATCATTATTGAAAACATTTTCAAAGCAGTATATATACAGGTAGAAAAAAGAAGACAATTATGGACGGGGAGAGTACATTATAATTAACAAGTATGATTGTTTGATGATAAATAAATAAAATAAATTCGATATTAGGAATAATTTTATAAAGAAGGCTGATTTTTACATTTAATTAGTATGTAATATAATTGACTTTTAATTGGTTAAACAACTGGTATATAACTTAAAAGACCAAATTGGAATATATTTTAATTACAACGAGAAACAAAATAAATTATGAAAATGTTTGACACAACTCAAAACCTTGCTCGTATTTTCTTTGTACTTTTATTATTTTATTAATAAAATTGCTGCTGTTTGATTGAAAAAAAGAGAGAGTTAAAGTTAAGGTAAATATGGGCATGACAAAGCTAAAATCACCAAACTAACATCTCTTTGCTGTCATCTCACCAAAATGGCATCATTTTACTATGACAGTACTATATACGTTTGTTCCTTAAGTTAATTACAAAATAAACAAATAAGAGCAAATAATTATTCTAATTAGTCAAGTCTGACGATACATGATTTTAGGAGCAAAAGTTTACATAAATAAAGATTATCTTGCTCTTATGTTTGAAATGGTAATGTACATGCTCTATAATCCTCCTAGAACAAAAGATGTGGTCAATTGAAGTTGGTCCGGCAAGTGGATCGATTACCATGATTTCCCATGATTAAAACTTTTGTAACATGTTAATTGTTCTACGTTAGACGATGAATGGGAAGAAGTTAATGATAGAGGACAAAAAACATTGACATGCAACTATGCAAAGGTATCACATCTGACAATCCGAGCTGGACGTGTCACGTGTGAAGTGGGAGATGTTTTTTTCTTCCATGGATATATCTTTGAATATATCCTTTGAATATATATCTTTGGCTTTTCGACCGACATGTGTTGATTCTGTGAGTTTCAGATTGAAACCGCCATGCGTTCGTTTGTTCGTATAATACAATTAATCAAATAACAACTCTAACAAATAATATATATATATATATATATATTCTAGATCCATTATATTATATATGGTTTAAGGCTTTCCTACCTTTCTTTTTAATTTTCAGACAGATCGAGGAATTAATATTTTTTTTATTAACTGAGCACCTTGAATAAAAACCAAACGGAACTAAAGCATTAGCAAACAACGAAGTTTAATTACTACCAGAACACATCCACGAAACATTATTTCTTCCAAACAGAAATACATAATCAAAAACAGCTTATAAAAAAAACATAGAAAGAAAGAAAGAAACCAAAAGCATATTTGCATTTGTTTTTTTCTGTTTGTTTATATCATCGCACCTCTCGATCTCGGCACACCAACAACGTCGTCTGAGTTGCTGCTGCTGCTGCTGTGTTTTTTTAAGGTTTCCTGCATACAATCATGTGCATCGGACTGAAGATACCGGCGTCGCCTCCCCTGGTGAGATAGTCGGCTGTGTCGAACAACATCTTGTGGACGTCTACGGTCCCCTTGGGAGCGATCCCCAGGGCGGAGAGCACGGTGACGAGGATGTGGTTGCGCCAGTAGGCGATCCGACCCATCTTCAGCCTGGCCCACCACGGACCCGATGGGGGCAGCGCTAAATCACAGTCCTTGACAACCTCGAACCCGACCTTCCTGGCGGCCTCGACGATGTCGATGCAACTCCTGAGCCCGGGGAGGGCGTCGCCCCTCTCGATCCCCTGTATGATCTCCACATGCTCCGGGTCGTCTCCCCGGAACTTGCTGGTGGTGACCCACTCGTACGACACGTACAGCGATCCGGGCTTGAGCACCCGGAACACCTCCGCGTAAACCTCCTCCAGCTTCGGCGCGTGACACGTCGCCTCGATCGAGTACGCGCCGTCGAAGCTGCAGTCCGGGAACGGCATGCTGAGGAAGTTGCCGCATACCACCTCGCAGAGCGCGTCCAGGCCGGCCTTCTTGTTGTGCATGGCGGCGCGGCTTACCTGGTACTCGTTGATGGTTATGCCCACCACGTTGGCGCGCGAGTGGGAGGCGATGGCCCGCATTGGGCCCCCCACCCCGCACCCGACGTCCAGTATCTTATCTCCCGGGCCGACCTTGATGAGATCTACGGCCATCTCCTCGTGGAGGCGTGTGGCGTCGCGGTGGGACTTGCCTGCCACCGAGGGGGAGAAGTGGAACGACTGTCCCCACCCCCATTCGTAGATGTCGGTGACGAGGTTGTAGAACGTGTCCACAAAGTCTGGGACCTTGTCGACGGTTTCAATCTCCTTTGGGCGCCGAAAAAACGACCAGTATCGTTGGTAGTTGTCTCGGACCTTCTCGGCCTCGATGGATCCGCCGGAGAGATTGGTGGCGTGTTTGCCCTTTTGTTCCGCGGATCCAAGGAGGCAGATGAACCAGTAGAAGCCACCGCCGATTAGGAACACCGCCGTGCAGACTAGGGCAACAGAGTCCATAAGAGACAGAGTCAAGCCGCGTGCGTGGGGGGTGGGAAGGGTTTGGAAATGAGATCCGTTTATTATATGAATGATTTCGTGCATTAAATGTTTCATTCACAATTATTATGATCTTTATTTTAGTTATTTTATAGAAGTAAAATATTTTATTAATATTTTCACATGCACCGCTAAAAAAAGTCAATGGCGATCGCCATCCAAGCCGCTCCCGCGTTGCCCGGCCCTCCTTCGCCACGTGGCATTATCTCTCCGCCCAAGGCTACCTCCCGCGTAGCGGCGTAGGGGTAGGGAGTCCAAGGCGGCGCCGCTTGCCTACCTCCTGCCCCAAGCGCTAATCTCACACTGCCCAACCCGTCCCCCGCTTCTCTCACCCTCCCCAGCCCACTCCCCTTTCCCTCCACTACAATCATTACAATCCTTATTTTAGCTATAATAGGATTAAAATGTTTTATAAATATTTTCACATTACTACCAAAAAAAAAAACCATCTACGCCGCTTGTAATTACCAAAAGAAATATGTTGTTACTCTGTATTTTTCCTATTTATTTACTTTATGGGGAAAATTAAGTTGAGCTGATTCAATTGAAATCGAAAATATGATAAATAATATACATGGCCTAGGTTATTTTGGGCCTTTGGAGAACACAAGCGGCAGCTACATAGCTGTTTGGTGTTTTTATTTCACCATTCCTTCACTCTACCCACACGAGCTTTCTAATAATTTTTTTTAAACTTCATATATTTAAATGATTTTTTTTATTCAAGATTCTCTAAATTACTTTATATATATATCATGAAATTAATATTTTATACTATTTTTGATTTAATAATAAATTTTTTATAATTTAATATGAAATAAAAATAAATATTATAAAAAATATAAAAAGATAAAATTTTTTATTATATATAATTTAATAATTATAGAAAATTAATAGTACTGTCAAATACATTTTTATTTAATAGTCACATACATTGAGAAAAAAAATATAAAACTTATAAAAAAAATTAAACAAAGAATTATGAGAATAATTTTATAATTTTTTTTATTAAATATAAAAAACAGAATTATATAAAAATTTTGCTAGAAGTGCGCTCCTAAGGCGGCGTGACCATTTTCTTGTCAATCCACTCATGAATTAGCGGACGGAGAGTGTGATTAGGGGTGAGGATTGTGTGCTTGAGCCTCAAGTTGGTCATTGGAGAAGTGTTCTTCCCCTTCCCTATCCATTCCTCTATGGCCTCTTTCTCGTAGGAAAACCCGTCTGCTGCCACGTGTGGATCTCTCATCACTTTCTGCAATAGTGAGCATTTATCAGAACACGATTTAACTTGTGATAATTTTAAGAAACAAAAAAAAAAAAAAAAAAAAAGGGGAGGAGACCATTGTGTGGGAAAGGCCATGCCACATGATATCATCATCCTATATTAATTGTACCGATAAGGGAGACGCCTACCTGACGTATTGGGCAAAGAAACATGCTTGGCACATTGCTTGTGTCTTCCATGCTAGTAGTACCTTCCTGATTTGCTGCCTCAGGTGGCTCTCTCTCATCTGTATTTAATGCCTTCTTCGTTAGGGCATTGAGCTCTTCCCCGACTGATGAGATGTCCAAATCGTTTTCTGGGCCTTGACCCACATGCAAGCACCTCATCCCAATATCTGCAAACTCTGTCATCACGTCACGAGGCCAGTCCCTGGCTGCTGCATCTAGAACCTCCGATAAGGTCATGGATCCAGGTATCAGAGCCTCTTCAACAAGCCCATGCCCAGTCCAGTCTCCCCACGTTAGAAGCAGTAGTAGTACATGCCCAAAAGGGCGCACGTCTGAGTGCATCTGCCATTGGTTGTGGCATCGTGCACCACTGGAAAGGCCATGGACCTTTGCAATTAGGTTGTGACCCAGGAGGATGTTTGATGGCCGGAGGTCACCAAGAATGATAGGCGTGGGCTCAGCCGAGTTAAGGAATCTCAGGCCCCCACAGACCTCGGTTGCAATGCGGAGGCAGTGGCTCCAATGGAGCACACGGTTTTTGCCATTAGAGTTCTTAATGGAGGCGGTGGAAGACGACAAAAGGTCCCGCAAACTCCCACCAGGCATGTACTCAAACACGAGGCACATTGGCTCCACGCAGAAACCTAACATGGGAACCACGTGTGGGTGTTGAAGGTTGATCAGTTGATTCACCTGCACAGAAATACCAGAATTACCAATTAAAATTTTAGAAAACATTATTTAAAAATAAATCAAGATTTTAAACACAGTATATTATAAAAATGCCCCTCTTAATCAAAGTAAAAGTGTAACCTAGCAAAGCCGTTCATTTATTTGACTGTGGTCAGTGTGGCCATATAACTTTTAAGATGAAGGAATTCAACCATTAAACTAAGAATGCTGTTTTTGAAAATAAGTTGAAATTGAATTATAGTTATCATCACTTTAATGTGGCAAAAAGCAGTTGTGTTAAATTACTTGACGTTTGGCAAAACGTGATGAAAGTGGTAGTTTAAAAATGTTGTCTAGGAATGCATTATAAAATTAATTATAGGTAATTAAAATGAAAAAAAAATCAAATTAGTTCAATTTAAAGGTCTACAAATTGAAAAAAGAAATCATATAACATAAAAAGAAACTGTCCCACAATAATTATCTGATTTCTACATTGGTTGAAATTGAGGGAAATTTATTCTCCTTACCCCACTTTATATTCTAATTTTGTGTTTGATTAATTATCTAATTATTATTACTATTATTATTTGCATAAGAAGGCTTGCTCGTTAAAAATTATAATTGAAGGTCATTATTAAAAACATTTGCAAAACAACATTATAAAAGGTAGAAACAAGACAAATATGGAGGGGGAGAGTACAGTATAATTAACAACTATGATTGTTTGATGATAAATAAATAAAATAAATTCGATATTAGGAATGATTTTATAAAGAGGGCTGATTTTTACATTTAATTAGTATGTAAGATATAATTACTTTTAATTGGTCAATTCAAACAACTGGATATATAACTTAAAAGACCAAACTGGAATATATTTTAATTACAACAACCATAGAAACAAAATAAATTATGAAAATGTTTGACACAACTCAAAACAACTGCAAGCTACGCTAGTTCAAGTGTTCAAACCATTTCAAACATATTACGATATTACCATACCGGTTTAATGAAGTCTAACGTGAGCCAAATGGGCATATGGCCATGTTGCACTTCATGTTTTATTTATGGTCAAGCCTTACACTCCACACGTCTTATTTATGTCGTCGGGGCTTTACTTTGTTCATGATTTGGATGTATCAAACTAAGTGGTGACACGCGGGGCCCAAAAAGACTTTTTTCTTTGTCTCGACTAACATTGGGCATATTCCTCATTATTGAAAAAAAAAAAAAGGTATTCCAATTATTTTACAATTGAAGTAAATAAGACGTTACATTCCAACTTCAAAATATATTTTTCTTTACGATTTAAAAAAATAATTTTAGGATAAAAAATTACACCTATATTAAAAGTAAAATTTAAATATTAAAATTAGAAATATCATTAAGCGAAAATTTTCATATTTGAAATATCATTATTCATTCTTTAAATTTTTTTATTATATTTATTGATATATTTATATTTTAATTAATTATAATAACTATAAAATATAAAATTATAATTTAAAAAATAACAAATAACAAATAAAATACTAAGGATAAACAAAATATATGTGTATTATTTATTCCTTATGAAGCCGGTGAAAAATGCTCTACGGAGTAATAGTGACAGTTAAAGTGAAGTATTAATTATATTAAAAAAATTATTTGACAATTTCAGTGGTTATTAAAAGTCTAACTAGGTAGACTATTGTTAAAAACAAATTTTAAAAATTGATAAACAATTATTTTTAATTGTATTTTGTTTGTGTCGTTTTAATTTTCAAATTTAACAAAATTTAAAATATGGCTAGGCAATGAATTATTGGATTATTGGATTGTCGGAATATGAATATATATTTATTTTCAAGTCACGTTTTAAAAGAACCAAACATTTCCCACATACTTGCACAAAGACAAAAATAAAATGTGCTATGTAATGTCTTGTATAATTTGAAACACTAAACCAAACAAGGCCTTAATTATTAGCTACTAACTGACCTTCTCTCGGAAGCCTTCACGAGCCAATCCATCGTCTCCCACTAACTCGATGGCTACAGTGGTACGGTCAATCCGGCCTCGATACACGCCCCCCTGACCATCATCATCGCCTCCGACGGAACTCATCCTCCGGCGACCGGAGAAACCATCCGTCGCCGCCCTGATCTCTTCGCCGCTGAACTCTCTCCGCCGGAACCCTACCTTCCCCCCCAACCTCGCGGCAGCTCCGATGGCGTCCTTGTCCCTGCAGAACTCGATCCTCCGGTGAAGAACGTCCCTCTGCCGCCGCAGATCCTCTATCTCCCTCAACATCTCCGACCTCGCGATCGCCGCTGCCTCCAGCCGCGACTCGGCCCGAGACCTCTCCAGGGAGGCGGATCGGAGCTTGCAGGAGAGATCGGACTGGAGATCTAGGGTTTCGCTGAGCCTCTTCCTCGCCTCCTCCACGTCGCTTCGGAGGTCCCCTATTTCCTGCTTCCCGGACTCCACTTCTCTCTCCACCCCCATCCGGATCGCTGCCTCGTCGTCGATGCGGCCTTTGAGCTCTTCTGCCTGCAAAATGAAAAATAAATAAATAAATAAATAAATAAAAACGCTTGAATGTCAACATTTTACCAGCGCGCGCGCGCACACACGCGGAGACAGAGATTTGGGTTACCCTTTGATTGCAGAGCCTAATTGCCCGCTCTGCTTCTCTGCTTCTTTCAACAAAAGTCTTTACTTGGTCTTCTCTCCTGATTTTCATCCTCTGGTGTTTTTGAGACACAAGCAGCAGACAACTTCAGTGCTTTTGAGTGTTTTTGTTTGGGTACAAGGAAATGAAATATGCTTTTTACTACGATCTTTCCTGTCTTTCTTGTTGGTTCTACCCTGCTAGTTCTAGTTGAGAACAAAGATGATAAATAGAGATGAATGAATATAATACGAAGCCAACAAGAGATATGGGTTTCAGGTCATTGTCCATCACACACCGCCCCACTATGTATGAATGTGGCTTTCTACTTTCTAGAGTGACCAGTGAGGGAAAGGATGTTGTTGCTTTGAATAGCATTTCTTTGGCGTGGCACATGCGGAAGCAACTATTACCGTTGGCTGTTGCTTTCATGTTGCGCTATAAGCTGACCAAAGTTCAAACACCGCGCTTTAAAGCGTGTGTGCGTGTGTTTTGTTAGGCTGGAGTTACCATATCCCGCGCATCCCCGGTGGGGGAGCTTGCATTTCCCTGGCCGGAGACCTCTTCTTCTGCAGTTGAGGACACCAATTGGTCATAGTAGCTATCCATCATCCAATCCGGCCAGCCGTGGCCGCTTCCTTCAGCAGTCAGGCAATTTGTTGGGCTGTTAGCGAACAACGTTCCTAGTCGACCTCTGCTGCTCATCCTTTGTGTGTTTTTGGTAGCCATCGCTCCTTGGTCGCCGCCGTCGTCGTCCACCAACCACTCTGCCTCCTCGTTTTTTCGTATGAGTATTAATTGTCCACCACACAGGATGTGTAGCTCACAGTAGCTTGGCTTGTACCTATGAATGTAGAATGACCCGCTAATGGCTCCCCTTGATCTCCTATTCACAAAGTAGAAGAAGAAGAAATTGCATGAAGAAGGGACTACTAGCGTGTAACAAATATGCATGGTGGAAAACATTTAAGAAAAAATGCAACGATTCCAAGTACCACGGTGGTGAGGCCCTCAAGAAGGCGAGGCTCATGACAAATCTGGTAATTCTATGCCTTGAGATCAAATCTACAATGAGTTTATGAATGGGCTCATCAGAGATCTCCATTTCAAGAACTTCAGTTTTTACCTATGACCATACAGAGGATCTAAGGGGAAAACTTTTTTCCTTGATAATAGTAAATAAATAAATAACAAAAATTAATTGCCTACCTCTCCACAGAAAGCTATGAATTGGGTCAAGAGCTTATGGGCCTTCTCCTGCTCATACTGCAGGTTGGCTCTCAACACCTCATCACTCACGGTTCTAGCCGGAAGCCTCCCAACTGCAAGTGAATTCATATATAATTTATAAACCTGTTTTTTTTTTTTTCATTTAACAAATACAAAGATATGGGTTTTTTTTTCATCAGTATACACAAACAACAGCAATAATAATAATAAGCAGACTAAACCTACAGGGAGTGTAGACCATGCTATCCCTGGAATTGCGATTTGCTGCATAAAGAACGACCATGGAAATTGGATTGGAAGCCCAGGTCTTGCGTGCCCAATCCAAGGTCGCGAGCCCATCACGGAGGTCGTCGCCAAGGGCCACGTAGACCTTCTCCGGTTGAGCATCCATGGCCGGCGATGAGCCCTTGAAGCGCATCAGTGTTGTAGTCCGGTAGACACGGACCTCAGCTCAGAATTAGCCAATTAGGGACCCAAAAACATGGGAGACAGGGTTTAAAACGTCAGTAAATCCCAGTACCTGTTCAGTGGGGAAAACCGCGTTAAGGTTTGGATGTTGTTTTATTTTCTCCGCTTAAACAGGGCGTCGTGTCGTGTGAATGATGAATGGCCTTGGCCCGGATTTTGTCGGGTGCTGTTTTCGTCTGATCCACGTAAAGTAAAGTTGAAATAGGTTGACTATTCATTCTAATTTTTTAGGCTACATATTAATTGGAATTAATATGCATACATTTTTTGTTTTTGTTTTTTTACATAATAATTTCATTTAGACTTTTTTATTTGGATTAATTTTATTTTCAAGATGTTTACCCATAATAAGTATATTGAAACAAACATTAGAGAAATGGTGCATACAATATTTCTTTATGAGACAGTAGGTTTTTAGGCATCAACTAATCAACGCCTGCTTTGCTGATGAGCTACATCAAGTTTAAATTTTCAAATGATATCTGCAAATATTTCGTCATTTCTTTAGGTTAAATCAATCCTGATATTCTAATAAAGTATTAGAGCTGACTCTACTCAAAATCTTTAGGTATGGCCCCGAATTTTCATCAAAAGAATTCATATTTTTATTGTCAATTACATGATAAAAATCGTATCATTTATTAATATACACATTTATTAAACTTTATGATGTTTTTTAAAAAATAAAATTTTTATTCTTTTGGAGCAAGTAAATTGAAGGCTTTATAAAATGTAAACATGACAAAATAAACTTATTAATTATGAATATAAAATAATATTTTAATTATCTATTTAAGGTTTGAAATTTAAAATAAATAATAATTTTTTATCAGGTGAAGTAACAACGAACGAGTAGCGCAGGCGCAGCGGTACATTTGAATTGATGGGCAATTAAGGGGTAAAATATAATTACTCCGATGCTTAATCGTCATCATTAAAGTTATTATTGCCTTTGCCTTTGCCTTTGCTGACATTTTGGCTTGGGAGAGTTGTTTTTACGCGCGCCAATCGCGGGCTACACGGAACCACGATCCTGCTAACGCCAGGGATGCTGATCAATCAAAACTACATTTTTACTGTTTTTTTTTTTTTTTTAAATTCCGGTATTGCAATCGGCCGGCGACACGGTGGCTCGTGAAATGGCAAGGAAACGAAAAAACAGAAGCATCCGAGAATTTCTGGAATCTAAAATATATTATCTACCCGGAGACTTCAATTGGTCAAGACGTCAAGTCGTTTACGGAATAAATCAAATATATTAATCATTATTATTATAAAAAAACATGTTTTTTTTTTTTTTTTCCAAAATCTTCAATTGGTCATGTCCAGCCTAAAAAACGGAAGTCTCTTGGCAATTCACATACCGGGATTGGTTGATGCAAAAAAAATCATGAAAAACGGGTGGGTGTAGGAAAAAGGCGTAGAATAATATGAAATTTAAATAGTAAGTTTACAAAAGTTTATGAGAAAGAGTATAGAAAATCGAGTGAAAAACTTATAAAATAAATAGGATTATAGGATAATTAACCAAAATGTTAATACTGTATTTTAAAATCATATAAATTATAAAATTGTAAAATTAAATATAAACATCTAATGAGTTTAATTTTTCATAATTTTTTTTATTTTTATCCTGTTTTAACCAATTATCTCATGAAAAAAAAATTTCTTTTCTTTGTATCTTTTTCACCTATTTTTTTTCACATATTTTTCACATTTTGTCAAGCACAAAATGACACAACTGTGACTATGAGACAAACAAGACATCAAATTAAGGAGGGATTAGAGTGAATCAGTCACCTAAGCTCTTTATATATTCTTTATATCTCGTACTTGAACAGAGGAATCAACCGGTCCCCAATCAAAATCAAACAATACACGTATTCCAGTAACTCCAACGATGAGAGACAAACCAATGGAAGAGACGTGTGGCGGTGATATTCTCATTTAAAAAAAAAACAGCAAATAAGCAGTTTGATCTAATAATGCACTCACAATAAAACTCTAAACACAAGCCATTTTATTTAGTTTTCTGAATTCATTTTTTTAAAATAAAATAAAATAAAATTTATTACTAAACGGGAAGAAACTAGCGAGGTGGAAAGAAATTGTCGGGTCAGGGACGATAAAGGAAAGATTTGCAGATGGATGGATCGTAATGATGAAAATGGCAAAGTAGAGGGACCCGCCACAAAGATGCCAATTTTCACACATAAATGTGACGTTATAAGACGTCGGCATTCGTCAGCGAACTAGCATGCACCACTATACTAGTGTATATAACAGAATGATAAACATCCCGGAAGCAGGCGGGGATGTAGCTCATATGGTAGAGCGCTCGCTTCGCATGCGAGAGGCACAGGGTTCGATTCCCTGCATCTCCAGTTTTGGCCTGAGTTTTTCATTTAAAAAATTGAAACTAACACGATTACGTGGCCCAAATGACAAATAGTGTCAGAGGTTTCGGTTGCCGTGACCGTTAGTGGACTGCATTTACCAGCTACTTTAAAAAAAAAAATTTATTAACAAGGGTATTTTTCAATAGTATTTTCAAGTCAATTAACTCTATTGTAATTAATCCTCATATTGTAAAAAATATGAGAACTTTTTTCAATAGACTTGCTGCAGCGCACACTAAGGCGGTAAAAAATATGAGAATTTTGGTAATGTTGTACTTTTAGCTACGCTGAAAAAATAAGGAGGTAATAGATGTTTAAAAGTACTTTAAATTTAAAAGCAGGTAATAGATGTTTGGTAAATACAAATAAAAGTACTTTAAAGACGTGAAAGACATAAATATTTCTTTTAAGTATATTATAATTTTTAATAAAAAAAATTATCTTCATCCCCCCCCCCTCCAAAAAAAAACGCTCACTCCATTTGCAACCCTCTCTGCCCCCCAATCCCAGCCCCCTTTGCCAAACCCTCATCCTTGATGCCCGCCCCTTCTGCCAAACCCCCATCCCTGCCGCCCCCATCCCCGCCGCCGCCCCCATCCTGCCATCTCCATGTGCGCTCTCTCTCCGTCGTGACGAACCCACAACGGCAATCCCAGACAGATCCGCCGTCCCACGCCAAATGGAATCAACTCGAAATCACATTCACATCCAACCCCAAGGACCTCTTCGGCATGAACGAGTCAAGTATAAAAGTTTAGGTATGTCATTTTCTTCAATAGGATTACCTTTGATGATGATTTGCGCTATCTCTACCCGGAGTTTAGACAGAATAGTACACATGGAGATAGGATTGAATTTTAATATGGATAGTATTGTCATTTTAATTTTTGTTAAAACTACTTCTTGAATAATCAGTTTTTAGAAGCAACCTTCAAACTGCTTCTACTTTTGAGGAAAAAAACAGAAACTTATTTTATAAGTACTTCTTTTAAGGTTATCAAATACTTTTTACTGCTTCTGCTTATTTTATAAGCAGTCTCGCAATAGTAATGCCAAATTGGGCTTAAATCGTCAATCTTTTACTGTTCTTCAATATGACGATTACAAAAGAATTTTTTGAAGTTGAGAATAGATGAAAAAAATGTGCATGATCAAAGCAGTAGATAGACAAAATTTATACTATAATTAAAACAATCTTATAAGAAGGAAAAATGTGAATGATATATAAAGTGAAAAAATGTGGGCCAGATAGGTTAGATTTAGTGACTCTTTAAGCATCTTTTTTCAAACTGTAAATCTAAACAAATTTTTATTATTTATAAATAATTTTATTTTAAATTTATTATTTATAAATAATGAGTTGTTCTGTAATTGATATTTCATATACTCTTATTCTAGCCACAAGTACCGCCGAGCCATAAAGAAACTTGGTCCACTTCCTGTCCCGCACTTGATAAATGAACTGATTTTGTTTGTATTCGGAAAGGGAACTTGGGATGAGGCCTTGTATGAAAGTGGCAAAAAAATATATATATTTGCAAGTTCAAGTAAAATTCTGCTGGCCCTCTACCTTGCTTCCTTCCTTGTAAATCAAATGGCGACAATCACTAGTACGTGTTTTTGAATCTCACTGGACACATTAACCCTACACAATCACAATAAATGTGAAGGAGCAATGTTCATAAAGAGAAATATTGACTACATAATCACAATAAAATGAATGGGAAACTAATTAGTACACGACTTCAAACTGAAAAATAGAGAACCAAGTTTTTACTTCAGGGCCTTACTTTAAACAACAAAACCCAGGTCTTTTGCTCTGGAATTGAAAATACCGAGCATCACCACCTCCTACTTGAAATCTATATTGCTGGACTGCCAACTAATTTCCTAAATTAATTGAGCTTGGTGAGTTTCTGCCATGGGTGTCTGTCTCTATTAAGTCACTGGTGACTTGTATGTCTAAAATTTGCTAATCTTTGGAATCTATTGTTGATACGCATCTCGATGCCCCCCAACATTGGCGGTGCTGACATGAAGGACTTGAAGCAGGTGTTAGAGAACCCTCTAATTGGGAATGAAGGTTTGGAGGAACTTTTAAATTAAAAACAACGGGAAATGAACTAATTCCTTTAAAAATTTGGAGGGGTACAGGCCCTGCCGGCCATAATTTAAAATGCATTATTAATGTTACAGATTGAAAGCTGTTTGATTCATAATTTGTCTTTCGGTTCTGTTTTTAGGGATAGTGCGGCTGTAGAATTGAAATATTTATAATTTTTTTTAGTGAATTGAGATGAGGTTAACAGAAATTATTGAAGACAAACAAGCATTGCTGTGGCGTGGCCGTCATGTGCTTTATCTTTCAGTTCAATGGACCAAGCCGGCATGGTAGGTAGCTAGCACCCAGACAGAAGTCCCACAAGTGTGACAACATTTGGCACAATCTGTTCCCTCTCTACCTTTCGAAAGAGGCAAAGAGCTTCTTATGCGTGCCATCCCACCAATCATCACGTCCCAATTTGCTACATTTCTTCGAGGCATTTCAGAATTGCTCATTTCTAACGCTTCTCACATTCGAGTAGTATATTCCAACAGACAACATCATCATCGCAAAAGTCTGCTCGAACAACTCCAAAACACGGTATTTAGGCAGACACACACACACTAACGGTTTTCAAACAGCCACTGTATCCGGCGGTTAGTCCAGTATGAGGAACCTTTGCAAGGGTTGCGATGTGAAATAACAACAGCCCCCATTATAGAAGTTTATTGTAGTCCGGCATGTGTTTCTTAAATAGACGGCCAAACAAGGAAGTTCTGATTATTTTTAATGATAGTGCCAATGAAAAAGTAGTTCGTAATTAATCCTTGTGTTTTCGACTTGGATTCCGGTTAGGAATGTCGGGCAGTTCAAATATCATAGTGAAAATGCATTGTTGAGATGATGTGATCCTACTTTTCATGCGGGTACGGGGTTCAAAGTCAAGTTAGCATTTTTTTTTTTTTTTAGTTCCATTTGCAGTTGCGCCTTCGTTCCATTTTGTAAACTCAATTCATTCGAGGCACACATGGAGTAGACCAAACATGCAGTGTTGACGTCTACCCTGTCTTTCGGCTTACTTGGGCAAAGTGCCCATACATACATATATATATATATATATATATATATATATATTTGCTTTTTTTTTTTTTTCCTTTGCAGTTCGCCTTCGTTCCATTTTGTAAACTCAATTATTCGAGGCCACATGGAGTAGACCAAACATGCAGTGTTGACTCTACCCTGTTTTCGGCTTACTTGGGCTGCCCCTATATATATATATATATATATATATATATATATATATATCAATTCTCCGTCTTTGGACTGGTCGCGCAGCCCTGCTGGATAAGACGGACGGTGCAGCTTTTGCATGAAATCAGTGGAATAACAGAAAAGAGATGATCACAAGCATTTTAATATCAATTGAGACGTGAGCTTTATGATATTTTGTTAACATTTTAAGGATCCAAGGGGAAAATAATCATTCACAATCACAGTTAGTGCACATATTTTCCTTGGGAAAAAAAGGTTCGATGAGGCATTGAAGCATGCACTATACAGACGAACGGCAACAGCACTGTTGAAGACGACAGCGGTGAGCCCTGCTCATTGGGTTAATGGGCTCATTCATTTGTGCCTATTTGAACTTCATGGGCTCATCAACTACTGCAGTCTAACCATGGCCCAACCAGCAATCCATCCTCTTCTGGGCTCGCTCTCTAGCCCGGGGAAGACAACAAGCCCGGCATAAGTAGATTATCAAAAACATAGTCGTCGAGAGAATTTAAAACCCATAAGAACAAATAATAATAATACATTTACAACTTTTTGTCACGTTAGCGCATATTTGTGGGACGTGGGAACGCATCTAGTTTTATTTAAACAAAAAATAAAATAAAATAAAAACCAGACCAGACACCTAACAAAACAGATCAGATGAGCACGTTAAACTGTGTCGGAACAAATTAGGATTGCACGTGCGGGGCACATGGCGAGATCCCTGAGTCAAAAGAGGCTGCGCACGTGCTCATCGGTCAATGGTCAAAAGCGCGGCCGTTTACTTTTCCAGAACCCCCAAATGTGGTAATGTGTGTCCGCGATGATGCCTTTGGAATCAAGCTAGCAATTTAATAGCACGCCCACCCCCACCCCCACCCCCACACCCACACCCACACCCACACCCACCCGCGCCGACGGCGCCGACTAATGTCACCCGCCCTTCGTGGCCGCTGATCGAACCACGTGATACGTCACGGCGGCGACGGTGATGCACCTCCGTTCAGAGCACGCACGTGGCGCGCATCTACCGGTGGGGCCACGTCCTATCATCATGATGTTGGCTTTACGCTTTAAAAAATAATATTTTAAATTCTAACGCTACTTATTATAGGAATTAATAGTTAAATAATTTTAATAATGTGTTAGAATATGAGATTATCTGAAGAAAAAAATACATTTATGATTTTGCACTGATTTTCGGTTGTATATATTATTTTTTTTATTTTAAATTATCAATTATTAAAATTTATTTCAATATCTTTATTATTTTAATTAATTATCAATTATTTATATACAAGTCATCTGTGTAAGTTTACGTATAATTAATGTGTCAATACCTAATTAATTTAAAATTTTAATGGGATTTAAAGTTTGAGTGAAAATGACACAAAATGGCGTGTACTGTTCAATTAATTATTCCGAGGAATCCCAGCCAATGCCATGGCTTGTTTAATTTGCAAACTAAAGTCCCTTCCGGGCCATAAAAGTTTGCAATTAAAGTTTTTGTGTATGGTATTGATTTTCAAGATACGTGCGAGGGCGTGAACCGCATGGCCGAGGTGGTGAAGACCCCAAAAGGCCAATCAATGTTTCTCGATTCACCTCCCATTGTTGATGAAAATGTGGCATTGGAAATTACTCAACTTTCAACAGCTTGCTTTCAATTTTCGCGTTTCGCAATATATGTTGTTTTACTTAATTGAATTACTGATTCTGCCAACTACGTACGTTGAATTAAACTCGAGTCTATTAATGGAGTTAATAAGTTATGTGAAGTTAACAAAGCATGCCCTTTGTTTCCGTAGACGGGGACCAACGACAGGCCAGGTTTCTCGACGATGCATGGCCTTTCTCGTTTCGAATCTCAAAATGTTGTCTGAAACAAATGGTGAAACGGTGTGTCGTAAATGATGTGGGAAATAAATGAGACATATATATTGTCGTTAATGATGTAAATGTGAAATAAAATGATGTCTCAAAATGCATGGCCTCTCTCTCTCTCTCTCTCTCTCTCTCTCTCTCTCTCTCTCTCTCTCTCTCTCTCTCTCTCTCTCTCTCTCTCTCTCTCTCTCTCTCTCTCTGATCTCTGTGAATGAGACAAGTAATACTGAAATCCAAGTTCAAAGTCTAACCATTGTCGTTATTATTGCAAGTTTCTAAACATGGTAATGTGCATGTTCGACGTTAGATTATATGATTTATCAATTAATTGGTTTAATTGTTTTATCGATTATGTAGTCTCCAAAATATATTATTACAACAGTTAAAACCAAAAATAATAACAATAAGCAAGCGAAGGACTTTAAATTTAAATAAACAGAGATGTTTGTTCTTGTTTAGTTAATTAATCATTTTCATCACTATAGCCCTACAGCAATAAGATTCCATCTTCATTGGAATCGTCAAACGCAATATCATTTTGTCTTCCCACTTTAAACTTGTGATTGCATCATTTTCAACAACTATCACATGATGAATGATAGAAAAAAGGAAAAACAAACTTCTTATTGCCTTGGTTCTGGGTTCAACACATCATTGGTTAGCTTAGAGCCATGTTTCACATGAAAGAAAGCAACGTAACATGTGACGAATTTCTCATTTAGATTGCTTGCCTTTGTTTATGCAATGAGAATCGTGAAGGAGGAGGGAAGGGTGAGGTACGCTAAACAGATCTCATTTTAAAGGTCAATAGTACGTCTAGTACACACAATTCTTGGATTGTAATATTATGAGCTTGCGGAAGAATATTAGTATCATGGATCTGTTATAATTTTGCAAGTAATACCAAGAAAACGTTGTTGATTTACAAGGATTATCAACATCCTAAACACATTGGCATATGGAGACAATAAAAGTAAGGTTTTTCATGTTACTTTACTATTATTCACATATAGGTATGATACACAGGCATACATATTATAAACATTTAAAAATATTAAATAATACCCTTTTTTTTTCATCTTCCACCTTGCATTAAAATGTTTTTTTTTTTGGCCGTGATTCAGGGTTTGTTATTTGGTTGCTTTCATGAATAATTTAGAAGTAATAACTAAGTTCATAATATATATATATATATATACACTCTTTCTAAAACCCTATATCTTTTTAACAAAGAAAAATAAGGGATGACATGGGCAGTCCTTGCCTCCTTGGCCATGATACAGGTCCATTCATAAGTAACAGTGCTGAATAAATTGGCCGTAAAAAAGTTTCATCAACCAACACTCAACCATTGCTCAAACATCGAATCAAACGATCTAAATAATTATGGGTCATTCAGTATGATTGTGTTATTTTTTTAAATATATTTAATTAATTTAAAATTATTTACAAGCGATAGAAATTTATTGAAAATTATAATTTTAAAAAACAAGTAAAAAATACATTATCTTTATATCAAATGAAAATTTTATAATATTAAAACTATCTTATCTTATTTTACATATATATTTTAGCACTATTTCGTCTATAATATCAAGAGATATACATAATGATATATTTTACTTAATAGCTAACTAAGTTAACTCTCATTAGGATACTACTAATTTCTCTAACATTCAAATCCATTCAAACTCAATCAAATATCACTGTATTAAATAGTTGATTTTCCTTTAAAAGTACGCTTTGTAAAACGCCCTTTTTTGTATTGTCCTTTTTTTTTTTCATTAAGTTTATGTGGTATACACAGATTAAGACATTGTTCACGGCATGTGGTAGACGCTTTCAAAGCAAGAGCCAAATTAATACGGTAGGTGCTCCAACATTTTCCCAAGCAGTTCCCTAGAATGAGTGACAAGCCTTTGACCCTCTTTATATAATATTTTATTATTTTGTATGCCTGGATCATCCATATGACTCATCAATTTTTCTTCTCTCACAACCATATTTAACGGTCATTTTTTAAAACATAATAACATATTTTACATTTGGCTAAAAAAAGGGATAGATAGGAAACATGGTTGATTAGCAGGTTGCTGAAAATATATAAGTGAATGGAATTTTAAAATCCCAAAACTATGTGAATAAAGGTTTATTAAATATCTTCAATTTATGAATTGCCAAATATATGGTTAGTTAACTCCTGGCGGCCGTGGTAAGTACAGACAAATTACAAAAGAAAGCAGACTCGAGTTATGTGAATTAATTGGAATGTACGGAAAATGGCCGGGTTGAAAAAATGCGTCTAAATCACTAGGAATACAAGCCCTGACTTCCATTAATATAAGACGTTAGATGGAAGGTACGTACTGCTAATGAAAACGATATCTAAATGACCAGTGTCGCTTGAAATGCGTGTAACCTCCGAGTGTTGAAAATGTGAACAACATCAGCAGCCAGCACAACACCCTCGCGAGTAGGGATGGAACGGGTGTGTATCGACCAACTCAAAATCGATCCGAATTTTGGGTTGGGACGGAAGGGGTTGGGATTTTTTTATTAAATTTATTTAAAATTCTTGAACCGAAGACTCGAATCCAATCCAATAACATATAAAAACAGTTCAATTCAGGTCGAAACAGCTAAGATCGAAACGGGTTAGTGCTTTTACCATTCATACCGGCGAGGCATAGTATTTTTTTTTTAAGGAATCAAAAAAAAAAATTGTTCCTGACTTTTTATGAAATTTAATTATATATACGTGGTAAAAGTAAAACCCAAACAAAAAATAATAAAAGGGATGCAGCCAGAAGTCTTGAACTTTAGATAAATCCTTTGAGCCGGAAGTTAAAAGGGGGTGGTAAATTTTGAATTTTAACTTTCACAAATCACGTTAACAAAATAAAACTACGGCAGATTGCATGGGAGAGGGGGAGCATTGAATGAGCAGGCATCTTCTGGCCGGCCTCTCGACAAGAAAGGAAAAGGGCAAAGTAATTAAAGGCACACCTAATAAAGAAGGTAAAAAAGATTAATGGTTTTCTCTTTTACCATTTTTACCCACGACCGTTGTTGAATAATTGTCAAGGAGAATCTTCCTTTTTGATAACTTTAAGGAGGAAAACAGGCAAGATCTATTAATTCTACTCGTACCCTAAGTGGGGAGAAAATATTCGGTAGTCTTTAGAGGATCGTGTGTCTGATGTGTGATCGTGGCCAGCTAATCCCATATCCGTTAGTGGGATTGTAAGTGCAATTGAAGATTCACGGTCCTGGTTAAAAATCACCACATATGAGATTGGCACAAACTTGAGGACTCAAGGTCAAATCCTAGCATTGGGGCATTGATTAGTCGCGGAATGAAACGGATACTAGTTTATCTTAGTCGACTTCTCATGTATTTAATCGGCGACAAGGCTTAGCTGTTTTTACCCCGACAAAAAAAAAGGGTTTTCTTATAATACAAAACACAACTTACTCCAATATGAGATGGGTAGCTCAAATTCAAGTTGAGCCGAAAACTATCACAACAACTGCAAATTTTGATCAAATTTCCCTGGTTATGCTTTGGAGGCTTTTGCATTTGATTTACCATCCAGCCAAAGTCTCACCTAAACAAACCAATTAAGGAGATATTTATGGATTCATCTGTTTCTCAAAATTGTGACATTTTCTTATATATATATATTCACCTATTTGTTATAGAGGATGATTATAAGAATTTTCTTTTTCGTTTTTGTTCCCTTATATATTCTTTTATTTTCTTATTTTTTACTGTAATGAGCTTTATAAATATTAATCTTTTCCCGATTTATCATCGTTACCCTTATGTTCGAAATTATTAGTATATTTTATTAAATTTTTATAATTTGTTTCATGTATGCTAATCTTGTTATAATATTTTTTCTTTTTAAATAAAATAAGTTAATGAACAATTTAAAAAAAAAAACATTGAATAAAGACATCGCTGGATAGTTTTCCAGAAGAAGTTTGCTGCACCTGGGTGAGTGGCTGGCTACCTCAATGAAAATTTGAGATTACTATGAGCTTTCCAATTCAAAATTTGGAAACTCAAATGCGTTAGAATAGATCATGGCTATGTAAATTAGATTTTGATCAAAATCCGTCATATTGTGGACTCTTTCAATATGTTGTTCGAGCAGAAAAAACAATTATTTGCATATGAGTAATAAAAATAATTTCTGTGTCAGAAACAATGCCGTTGTCAAGCTGCAATAATAATAATATTTTATGCCTCGACAACATGTGCTGTTGTTCCTCAACAAGTTTTTTTTTTTTTAAACTTCATCGTCCATGGTTGTTTCGTCTCTCCACCAGCCATCATCTCGTGGTCGTCGTCGCCGTTGCAGCGCAGATATGTCGTCGTAGCCACCATTACCCAGATCCGTTGCCACTGCCTCTTTATCATGCCATACTGTATCCCTGAGCCACCATCGCCGTGAATTCATGTCGCTACGTACTATGCCAACCCCACCAGAGCCACCAACCTAACTATAGTCGCCGTCACTCCCATCACGTTGCGATATATATTATCCCAGCCAGTCATCAGTGATTGTCGTCCCTTCTACGACACTGCTCTTCATATATATATATATATATATCAAAATTTACTTTTTAAATATAAAAATCCTATCATCATAAAATTAATTAATTAGTTCATCCAGTGCACTTAATACTTGCAAGTCAAAAATGACCATTCTCAACTCTCTTGAATATTAATATATTGACACAAATAAAAAGTTAATACAATCAAGCATAAAATTTAATAGGTCAAATGGTGATATATAATGATATGTACAATTTTATTAGTTTTGAACCAAAAAAAAAAAGTTACACTAAAACATGTATGATTTAAACATAAGATACATTTATTACTCATCTATCAACTATTCCTGTCATAAAATCACATCACAAAATTTACAAACAACTTCTATATACCCATCTTCAAGCATTCACATTTATTAACTCATCAAATATTTTGTTAATTCAGTAAAAAAAAATCTCTTACTTTTTAAAACATACGATTCGGTATTTTAAGTTTATATATATTTAAATAATATTTTATTATTATTTAAATATTAATATGATCTCACTCATTTAAAATATACAAATTTATTTATTTTATTAAGTGTCGTGATAGATAAGACTAGTACTATTCATACTCAATAATTTACGAATACATTTATTGACCATAAAAAATAATACTTAAACATATAAATGAATGCATGGTTCTAAAATAGAAATAATACTCGCTCTATGTTAAACGTATAAATGAATGCATGGTTGGTAAAGTCTTCAGGTAGGGTTCTATTTCAAATTTTCAACGACCAAATCTAATTATTCCATTAAATTCAAAGACTGTTCTATTCGAGGAGGCATGCCAATTCATAAAACCAAATTAAAATTGAAACTCCGACGTAGATTCTCCGTTGATGAATTATAATAATAACTAAAAAACAAATTTGAATTCGTTTCAATATTCCAGTCACCCAAAGAAACCAAAAGCATATAAATTAATTTTAGGGCGAACAATTAAGGATATAAACAAAATAAAAAAACTTATTTAAAAAAAAAACAAAAAAAAAACATAGAAACCGCATCATAGGTACAGGGAGTAGGGAACAGACACGGGACCAGGGAGGGTGTGTGGCTGTCACTATCAACGGACGCATCGGGAGGCCACGTGCCCAGCCAAATCACGTTGGGGTCCCACATTTATTTAACGTGGTACCCTGTAAGGACGAAAACAAAAGGACAGAAATTGTTTAGGGCCACGCCCGCTAGATGCCAAAGGGCGCCCCCGGCGTCCGACAGATGACCCGACTTTACGTGGATTATCCGTTTTCTGCTTTTGTCTGTTTCCGGGTCGATCCAAGTGATCGAGTTTAGAGCGACCTGGGGGAGGTCCCACTCCCCCTGCCCGAAGCCCACTTGACTGTGACGCATGTTTCGCTTTCATCGCCATGGCTTTGCATTTTGCAACCAAAAATTTCTGAAAAATTATAATATTAATAATGACTTTTACAGCTTTAAAAATACAATAATTACAAATCACTTGTGCAAAAAAAAAAAAAAAACAAAAAAAAAACCAGAAATAAATCACCTCCACTTTTTATCCTTATCCGTGTCACGTCAATATGTTGGGTAACAAAAACACTACAACTTTGTCTGGGTTCGTGATTGTACCTGGACAAATACCTTTTCCTTGTATTTGGTTAACCTTAATCCAATTACGCCTTTGGTTGTATTGTATTTATTTTGATGATTTTGAATTTTTATTCGATTTTAAATTTAATTTTAAATGTAAAAATAAATTTCGGAACGTAAAAATGTTTTTTGAAATGAAAAAAATATTGGACTCAGGAAAAAGTAAATAACATAAAATAATAATAATAATAATAATTTGAATATCTCATTAAATTTGAATTTAAATTCGAAAAAATAATTTAAAATAATTTTTAAAATGATTGTACGATCCACATGTTTTCAAAACTATATTTACATATTAATCATATTAAATAGTTGTAAGATTAGTATTTTTAGAATTTCAAAATAAAATTCAATCCTTATTTTGTTGCACTAAACAGGGCATATGAAACACCCTTTTTAGTTTTTAGGTTGGTATTTCATTTAAATACTGGTTTCAATAAAGTATGGTGCCATAGTTATTTTTGTTTTTTTAAATACAAACACAATTTTTATTATATATCTATTTTATTTATTTACTCTCTTTCTTTTAATTTATTATGTAGCACACCATATTTTCTTATTTCAACTTTTGTGGGTTTCAATGTCGAAAAGTTAATTTCTTTCTAGAATGCTGTCTTATCAAAGTTTTTTTTTTTTGTAAAATCATAATTTAAACTTAAAAAAAAAACAGTAAATCAATACAAGTGAAAACATGTCTCAAATGACTCTTTATAGGTAGCCTCACTTGAGGTCATTGCATTTAAATTCAATAAAATTAGTTTTATCATGGATTTTATCCCATTATTCTCGCTAAAAAATGATGCAATAATTAGTTATTTAACAATCAATCATAATGCAACTCATATTATGTGCAGGCTGTAAATCCATCCGATAGAATATAAAATAGGTATAAATTTATTATTCGGGTAGATCGAATATAAAATTATGAGGCTGTGGTGGTTTTAATATACTTTAGCATATATTGGTTTCTTAAACTTTTATTTTTCCTGAAATACAGGGATAAATTTTTTAAAAAAACTCTGAAGCGTGTTGACATGCAGACTTTAAGATAAGGTTTGAAAATATGAAATAAATAGTATTTTTCAGAATTTACTATTTATTTTCTTAACATTAATTTTTATAATTTTTTATTTTTTGCTTGGCATGTGTATATTTTGTCATAGTAATGTCTCTTAAACTCTCTCCACTGCTAATTATTAGGCCCAGCCCGTGATAGCCTGCCACAGAAGGGAGAACACACAGCCGTACGGGCATGCCTCTGGCGGCAAAGGTCAATAAGAAAACAACAATCAGTAGAAAAATGTTGATCAATTGTGGGTACAAAAGCCAATTTTGGTCGATCAATATAAGTTAATATAGGAGCATTGTAAGTGTTGGAGCACTTTTAACTCTCTTTATTACATCTTTTTGGCCAACTATTGGTGCTCATCGGGGCTCACGTGCATGAGTGACTTTCGGGCTTATGCTGTCAGGTAAAATTATGCCCGGTAATGGTTAGGTTGAAACTGGTCTAATGGTGGGCTGTTCTACCGAAATCGAGTGATGGAGCCGGTGTCGTTGCCTCCCTACCGTTTAAATCGGCCGGTTTTAACTATTTCAATTTGTACTTCTCCCCCTTTTCAGATCCGCGCATGTGCAGTTAAGTTATCTCGATCGGGTTTGTACGTAATTTAAAGATTAATAAAATATAACTTAGCTAGTTACCGGTTAAATTTGATCAAATTCGATCATTTAATATTTAGTTCTTTTATTATTTATTTTATTTATTTAAAATTTAATCCTTACATTACTATAAAATTTTATAATGATTATATGTACTACATAAATATATAATCTAACGATTAATTTTTAAAATCTACACTAAACTCGAACTCAATTGAGAGACCAGTGTGTATTGTTTTTTTACTCTTTAGTTGTTCTTTAGCTAAAATTGAACTTTTAGCGAGCTAGATATGGGTGCTCTAAACTATTTGAGGAAATGTTTAAGTTAAATTTAAATTTACCTATAAATACAGTCAAGTAATTAATGTTGTTTTAAGGACATAATTGCAATTTGAGTCACATCGACTAAAGATGACAACAGGGCGAGTTAGGATCAGATAATAAGTGACTCAAACCTATCCTGGATATGTTTGGGTTGGGGCAGGGTAAGGTTAATGAGTATAGCGAATCGGGGCGGAATTAAATCGTGGCATGCCGGATCAATTTTTTAAGATAAAACAGTTTAAAAAGTTTTAAAATATCAATTCGGGATAAGACGACTAATACCCGTGACTATTCCGTTATCCTATCGGAATTGATTGAAACAGAAAAAAAAAGGCTTGAATCGGAGTGAATCGGAATAATTCAAGCCCAAATTGCCATCACTAACGCGAGCAAGCTAATCATCCACCTTTATCACGGGAAGAACCAAATTTTCCGGTAAATCAATGATTTAGCGCACCAAATATGAAAATGTCATTGGACATGTTTTGTTTTGTTTTTTTTTTCTACCCCATTTCATTATTGTTTACCAAGAGTACACATGGATTAATAATGATACATACATACACTGAATTAATACACATGTCAGTAGCATGCATTAATAATCTCGCCCACATGGCAGCATTATTAAATACGCCTAGTACTATATTCTTTGAATAAATTAATATTTTATAATGCTTCTACCTTCAACTCTTCAACTTGGTGTAAGTTAATTTATGTCCCTGGTTTTATCCTACTATTCGCTAATGAAATGATATAACTTGGATGGATGCACTATTTTATAATTATATAACTATTTAGTGCGCACTAAGCATTAATTTTATTTATTTATGTTATTTTTTATGAAATAAGTATAAAATTGGATCTGTCAGATTAATATACCGTCGAATTTAAAAGCACATGTCCACGTGGGATCGTAAGTTTAAACTTATATCGCGGGATATAAAATTTTTAAATAGAAAGGACTGAAAGAGTTAAAGAGAACATTGTTATATTTTAAAAAAAGTATAGAAATTAAAATTATTAATAATATTTATTTCATTCAAACCAAATACACCCTTATTATTCTATATTCATGAACCTAATACTAGAGCTAGAGATTTGTTTTTATATGCATATACATGACTTTAAGCGATAAAAAAAATTAACATAAAGTGGAAGAAACTATATGGTTGCATAAGTGGCGACATCCATTATCAATCAAATTGAATCGATTTGAGAGAAACGTCCAAATATCCAAACATTACGGCCATGCGTAAAAGTCAAATAAAATTAAGTAAAATTTCAAAAGTTTAGCAAGCTGCGCGGACAAGGATAAAAATTTGTGACGTACCTACCTACCTACCTAGTATAGTAGAGATTACTGATTTTTAGTTGGATAAATATGCCCAATGGCAACACGACACAATATTAATTACGTGATATGATTTTTAAAAATACATTGTCTGATATTACAACACGTCGTCATCCACAGCGAAACCAATTTTGATTAAAAATATTTATCGTGTGGAGCATATTTATAGTTGCCAACAGCCACCGTGTATACACGTATGGTTTCAGAGCCTAAGGATTGCGTGGAGATTAGCGTGTGAATTCAAGACTAGGATAGTATTTAAGATGTTCTAATTTACGAAATCTCTATTATAGGGTTCTAAACCTAGGACCATGTACATGCATGCATTGTAACAACCATAACTATTGAAATTGATTCCACTGTACTACATTTTTATTTCGCTATAGTCCATGTTCTGCCACCAAGCTGCCGGGGACAAAATCAAACCCACATGGAAAAGAAGAGAAACAAGGAACTACGCAGTGGAGAAATAGGAACATTGAAACACATAAAATGGAGTGGGAGGTTGCTGCCACGAAAAAAAAAAAAAAAAACCGGACTGTTTTTTTTTTTTTTTTTTTTTTTTTTTTTTTTTTAAAATCGCCCCCCAAATCGTTAGATGTAATATTCATAAAGTGTATGTAACTCTTGTAAAATTTTGTAGTAATCTAACGGTTAGATTTTGCACAAATGCAATTACAAAAAATTAAAAATTTAAAAAATAAATTTATTCAGTATTTTTATTTTTTAAATTTTTAATTTTTTGTAATTACATTTGTGCAAAATCTAACCGTTAAATACAAAAAAGAGACTATAAATTTTACAATCCCGAATATTACATCTAACGTTAATTTTGAAAACAAACAACAAAAACTATAAAAAAAAAAACATATCCCCTGCGCTATCCCCCCCCCCCCCCAGCGAACTCGCACTCCAAAAATTGAGGCAACAAAAATGACCAAATGGGAGACTAAAACCACGCCACCTACTCAGATAAAAATAGGTTGAAAACCAATTTTAAGATTGTTGGTAGAAATTGAAGGTCCAAGGGTAGGGGTAGTAGATGAAGAACAAAAACCCTCGGTTGCACAACCAGCAGCTGGAAAGCCATGCATGTCTTCTACGCACCCCCGTACGTCTCCAACACCCACTAGATCCCAAGCCTTAAACCGCCGGCCGCCATATATATATAGTAGTCCACCACGGCTCCACTCCACGCCTCCCCACAAACACCACCCTTGTTTGTTTGTTCACCAACTCCATCTATGTTGCTAAACCATGTCTATCAATTCCCACCCATGTCCTCTACAAGACTATTATTATTATTATTATTATTATAGCCTTTGTCGAAGAATTGGAGGTGTTGTCGTGGAGATCGATGGCTTCGCATCCGCGATCATCGGGGATTTCGCCAACTCCGGCGATGATGTTTTGGAATTCAACTTCTTGAAGGCTTTATTCAACCTTAAAATTCGAAAGTCGCTTTCTCACCCACTACCCAAAAAAAAAAAAAAGCAGTCTTCGTTTGGACAGAACGTATTTTCCCTTGACCACTTTTCCTTAAAAACTAAGAAAACAATTCCATCGACTAATTTTTATTCGACCATGTCTGCGAAAGGGTCAACAATTATAAGGTATGTTTTTTTTTTTTGATTTTTGATTAATCGTTATTGATGCTACTCCATCCTAAGCTCCAAGGCAATGAATGACTGAGTTAGCGTAAATCAGATAGAATTGCACGACACGGAGGATTGGGTATGAAGAGAAACTGAAAATTTATTTTATTTTATTTTCCCCCCTGAGAATTTAACTTCTTTTTAATTTTTTAATTTTTTCTCAAGGAGGTACAAATTTAATTATGATGGCAAAAAATGGGCCCGAGAACATGGAACCATGAGGACAGTTTTAATTTTGATGGAGAAAGTGTCGAGAGAGAGAACCTCGTGGACGAGTCACACTGCTAATTAAGTGCTAACGGCTAATTAGACCGAGGCGATGGCCGAATCCTATAATCATAGTTGATGGGTCGAAAGGACTGTCAACCACTGGTGGAAAACGTTTTTTTAAAAAGAAGAAGAAGAGGAGGAGGAGGAGGACGAAGAGGAAGGTAATTAATATATATAAATTAAAGAAAAAAAATAAATAAACCTAGCTCGTGATTGTAGTGTTAGTGGCTGATGTTCCAAAGTTTAAAAATATTGTGTAATGAAAAATATTACATAATATATAGGATATGGCACCATACATGTATGTCTGGACATATGTAATGCAAGTACTTTTCACTATTGTTTTTTATGCAATAAACATATGCATTAAATTAACATATGTATGTAAAGTCATGCATGGCATGCAGTAAACAAAAACAAGCAAGTACAATGCGAATCTTTATTAGAAAAAATAACAATATTTGAGTTGTTTTGGACCAACTTATCCCAAGAATTATTATTAATTTGATATTTTCATGGGAAAGTGATAGATATGATATGAAATTATTTTCATGAAAAACTATAGATTAAAACACTTGATTAAGATAACAAAACATTTACATCAAGATTTTCTTTCTTTTTTTTATATTTTTCTTAATTAAAAATTTAACAAGAAAAGTACATTTATATCACAAAATTAAGAAAAACTTAATTTCATGTCATGTCATCAACTTTTTTTAAAATAAAAAATAGATTGATTCCCATGGATGCCTGTGGGTATCAATTTTCACAATCTCCAAACTAACACCCGATTAGATCGAAGTCCAAAGGAAGAGAGACCTATACTATACAGCCTTGGCCCTTGACAAAGAAAGAACATGGCGGCTTCAAAAGGCTTCTTGGCAACATGATAACAGCATGACTTGGCAGTGATATATAGCTTAAAGAACAGCCGGCACGGATGGAGTGAACGATGACGGCGAGATGATCTCCCATGTAGAACCTCTCCCGGCCGTCCGTCGCAAGGTTCCTCCGCCTAACAACTTTTAGTTTTAGTGTCTCCTTCGTCGTTGTCACTCGGCAACGAAAGGTTGACTAGCCAGCCTCTGCAACGTAACTCTACGGAGATCTTGATGTTACAGGACCAAAAATTAATGAAAGCCTAGTCGGTCAATATATATGAAATCTTCTTCCGCAGGTACGGTAGAAGAGGACCAGCCATATTTGTTTGTTGCTCCAACCTTGAGGGTTGCTCTAGATCTTCAGGAGGAAGAAAGTTGGGTTCGGTTTGACTTTGGTCTTATTATTATTAATTTTAATTAATACATAATAATAATAATAAGAGTATTTAAGTAATTTTATAAAAATAACAAATTTATTATCCTTTATCTATCAAATGGTGATAGTATTTAAGGAGAAAGGTAATGCTCTATTTTCATTTCTACCCGCATTTGTTTGGTAAAAGGATAGAAAAATGGTAAAAGAATTTTAAATAGAAAATAATTGAAAAAAAAGTGAACTATGTAATAAGGGTGGGAAAAAAGTGAAAAAAATATAGTTTTCTTAATAATTTAATTGAAACTTAAAAATATGAAAAAACAAAACACAAATAATATCATTTAAAATATTATTTTTACCTTGAGCACGTACGGCGAGCTCGAAATTTCATGTTTTTTTTTTTAAAATTTTGGTCAATTTAACCTTTAGCGGTGTTATTGCGTAAATTCCTAAGTTGTAGCGAACATATGCTTCCATCAAAATTCATTAACTTTCAAGCGATCTGTTGCATGGAAGACTTATAATGACGCGGGAGCCACAAGGGTTCCATCCATTGCTAGCCTTGCATTGCAACATCGTTTATTTCATCGGTTCTCTTTTTTTTTTTTGTTTTTTGTTTTCTTTAACGGTAGAGCTTAATTTGTCTCTATTATATGAATTATTATTATAGGGGTGGCAACGAATCAATTAATATGCATGAGGCCGGTGAAGAAAAAGGAGAGCTAAGCTACGCGCAAAAGCATGTATACACGATGGGAAATAAACGAGGAAATTAAAAGTAGACCAGCCTGAAAACCAGGATGGTGGAGAGGCATGCATACATGTACGTATGTGTTATTGGGAACGTATGAGAGTGAGAGACCCCACGATTAAGACTGATGTTTCGGATTTTTCGCCTCTTGGTCTGCCACTCCCCTTTTCCGGGGACGGTCTTCGTTTTGCCCCCGCTTTTTAATTTTTAAACAAATGCGCAATATATACACATAAACTGCCAACTCGTGACCTACGCAACGCTACGATTGTGATTTGAGTGAAGTAATTAATGTCACCTATTATGCAACCAAAAAACAGAAAAAAGAAAAATCTTCTCGATTCGAGTAATTAATTTCTAAGTTTTTTTTATGCTTTCTTATCTATCATATGCGACTATTTTTATATCATAATATTGTTTAAGAAATATTATATAATTGTATGGTTGTCACGTAATTGGGTTGGACGAGTCCAGATAATAATACTTTTTTTAAAAAGATTATGTTAGCAATATGGTTCAGTAAATATTTTAAATTTCACATCTTAGTCTGTTAACAAATAGTATTGCTCGCAAATATGTTTTTTTTCATAAATATAACTTTAGTGTTCATCAATTACTAAACATAAACGTTATTTTTTAAAATAAATCTATATTATAATGATTATATTACTATTAAATACGTAAAATAATTATTTAAATATATTAAATAATAATGTCATAACCTAGTGATTAAGTCATTATATTCTTTAAGACAATCTTTTGATTCACTTCCATCGTAAATCTTTATTGCATTTCTTTAAAATATATAAATCATTTGTGAACAGTACTTCATCTTATTTATGATTTATTCACCAGCAATTCGTATAAGATTTATGTTGACTTAATCTATTTATATATAAACACATGAATTTTTGACAACAACTTTATAAATTCGTTTACCAAAATAAAATTTTACCGTCATATCCTCTATTCGTGAGGTAAGAAAGGAGGTAGATATGCTATAACAATAATTTTGGAAATTATACTTGCAGGAAGATGATCAATAATATAAACATCGTTATTGATCTTTTTAACAATTTTATAAGGTCCATATTTTTGGGACTACATCCCTGTTATAATGTCCCATGGGAATCCTCCTCTTTTCGAGAAAGACTATCACCCGATCTCCCTCCTCATAAAGTTTATTGTTTTTGCATCCTATTAACCACTTTGATATATATATATATATATATATATATATATATATATATATAATATTAGCTTTCCCAATTTGTGCTGCAACATCTTTTAAAGTAATGAATCGAATACACTTCTAATAGCATTTGAGTGAATTCCCAAGAGAGAAACAACAGCAAAGCAATTTTCATGCACATCCTAAACCATAATAAATAATATTAACTAACAATCCCTCAAGTAATACAATTAATAAACATTGATGACGACGACAATAATAATAATAATAATAATACCTATATTAATCATAATAACTTAAAATTAATGCTAGAAAATTATATGAAAATAATAAATAATACATATCATTATTATTAAAAACCACGAATACAAGTACACATAACAGTGCCTCATGTGTTTATTTGTTTGTTTTTTTCAGCTTTGCTTTTTTTTCCCCGCAAGGCTAGCTGTTACACAAACAATTATGTTTCGACGTATTAACCTACACTTTAAATCTTAGATTTTCCTAAATTTCTTGGTATTTAGACCATATAAATGATGATTCTTTGTTGATTAGACCATCGTAAAGACACTTGAGGATTCGGGCTTTACTCACGCAGGATTCTAGTGTTCTTCTGCTCAATATCTTTTAGTGTTGATTGATTGTCTTTTGATTCAATAGTTGATTCTGATTAATGGTCATGTAATAATAATCATGCTTTTGAAACCAACCCATACTTGGCCTACACCGATCTAGAAATTAACTGAAGTTATAAACGCCTTAACTGAATCATTCAACTCTACAAGCTAGGAACAACGAATCCATAATGATCATATCAATTCACAATCTCGACCAATATATAAAGATCAATCAGCAAAAGAAAGGTGGTCACTCAAATGTAATGATTGTAATTAGCTAAAGTCTAATAAATTGATTTCATAAAAAAAATATATGTATATATATACCAACAAAATCCATGTAAATTGTTGAGAGAATAACATAAAATCCGTACTCTCGGGATCTTTGGATTTGACTATATAAACAGTACAGGGTGTGGGATCTGGTGACCCACCGGAACTCTGTAAATAGTAATAATTTCTTCAAATATATCCAAATGTGACAAATATGTTTTGCAAAATAAAATAGTTGCGTACTCTACTGATTATAATATTTCTAAAATATTTTGTTTTAGTTTTTTTTTTTCGGAGCGAGTTCGTCCTAGATTAGTACTTCGGTGTTAATCATTAGTAGTTGTTTTTTTACCACTGATCCCTTCACGTAAAGACAAGAGATTTGCGTTTCGTATTATACTTAATATTATTCATCTCTCTTTTCTTTCTTTCTTTTTCTATAATTTGTTTCATGATCGTTTTACACATGCCTAGCTCTCTCCTTGAATGGATTAGGATTATCCCATCAAAATAGGCACAGAGTACAAATTTAAACTACGTCAGATATGATTATGAGGAGGTTGCATTGGATCCAACTATCTGGTTTAGAGTTGGCTCGTATGCTAATCATACAATCAACTATAATTAACTCGATCCCTATTCCGATTTTAAATTTTACAATACATTTTTTCCTATCATTTATTTATTTTCTAAAAATTAACGATATCTCATTTCATATATACTTTTATCTGTACTCTTTCAATTAATATTTTTTGAAATTATTTTTTTACTACTTATTTTTCTTTTTTATTTATTACATTCACTTAAAAATCTTTATGTATTAATATGCATATAAAAAATTATGAACAAACTATTTGAAGAATAAATAATAAATTTGAAAATTTGAAAATTTAATGTACATATTCTATTCCCAAATCTTATTTTAAAAAATTATATAAATAATTTTGTTTAAAAATTTTAAAACTTATTTCTAAATTATATGAAAAAAAAACTATTATAGAGAAATATGAATACTTTAAATATACTTTAAAATATTTAAACATAAAATTATAAAATGTATTTGGAAGTCATAAATGATATAATATTTATTTAACTAACTGTATGTGTTGGTTTATGTTTTAAATTTTGAAAATAAATCATGATAATATTTTTTCCAAACGACTCATAATTTATTTGTTTTTTAAAATCAAATGAATTATTTTAAACTATAGATATCCTACCGGATCTTGTCTCTGTACGTACCACCCCACTGAAACAAGTATGAGCGTAGGAAATAAAAATAGAGATAAAGGTGCCCATGGGGATGGAGTACGATTTTAATTTATGATCCATAGAAAAGCCTGATATTTTTCTAAAAAAATATTTTTTTGATATATTTGTCTACCTGATATTTTTTAATATTTATTTTTATATAAATATATTGGCTATGTTAGCTTCACTGTAAGTCGTTTTATATCGGGGACAAATCCCGTTAAGTTGTGGGAATTTTTTCCTTTACAATTATAAAACATTAAATAACAAAACGCAATTAAATAAGTCTATTATTGAATAAATCAAATATTTTTAATATCTGTCTATTTATTTATTTGTATAGGACGGGTAAGGTAGAGTGAGGTTTTCAACCCTAGAGAATAATACCTACCATCTTAATGAATTATTTACTCATACCTTAGCCAACACTTGAATTCCCTGGCGGTTGATTATTTTTAATTATAATTTGGAGGCATTCGAATAGGCATGGGTCAAGAGTCTGATTTTGCATAGGCATTTGTATTATTGTATATATTGGCTCGATACAGTAGCACATCTCAATTAAATCGGTAAATGCCGTCTAATGACACACTTAGCCCAAAATGTTACTAGTATACTACATTAAAGCATAACTAATAATAATATGTATTTTATTTTTACAGAATTATTTATTTGTAAATAGTAATTTTTTGCTTTTAACTCTAATAATAATTTTTATTTGAATTTTTTATTAAAATAATAATTTTTTTATATTTTTAATATAATAAATTTAAAAAAAGAAAAAAAATAATAATAATAAATAATAAAATAATATGTAAACAAACCTTATTATATTAATATAGATGAACATTTCTTCCCCCAGCCACTCTCGCTCTCTGGCTTGTTGGTAGGGGTGTTTTGAGAAACTTATTAGTCAGTGGTAGATTATCGATAGCTATTTGACTAGGCCAGGTTTAAGACAATAATGACATATACATGAAGTTCCATTCAAATTGATCAGTGTGTGTGTGTGTATAAGATTCATGAATTTCCGTATAAGCATGTACCTATATGCATATGATGAAATTTATAGGGGTTCATGTGCCCTGAGACAAGGAAAAAGCCTATATATTGCTTATAACTTTGGTTAAAAATTTGTAGCGCATATCTTTTCCCGTTCCAATCTGATGACAGTGTTGAATATAGAGCAACAGTCTACTTTGAACATTGACGCACTTCAAGAAAAATATGTTCATTTACCCCACGAGACATAATTAGTGCATATAATCAGTGAACTTTATTGTATATATATTAATTGACAGTGCTGTCAATATATTACACGCGCGTTAATTAATACTGTATATAATTGGTATTATTTATATATTTTTAAATACTAAAAATACATTATCAGGTAGAGCCGGCTCCTGTCTCATCCGGGAGACATGCGTTGTTGTGGCCTCTTCGCGCGGCCGCTAACATGCTGTCTTTTCCCTCGGTCGTCGTCTGTGAATGGCGATTCAATTCTGACTTGATTGGTAATTAAGACGAAGAAGAACAGCAACTTAGCTAGCTTGCCTCATCGTCCAGCCTCTTTTACATTAATAGTGGTGGTTGTAGATGTCATAACTCTAGCAAAGGTTTCTTTTGAGTCTTATATATTTGGCCTTGTCGTCAGGGCTGCTTTGTTGGTGTTTGTCGTCCTACTTGCAGTCAAATTTTAGGTTTTTTTGACGGATGTAGCTATTGTTGTTGAATTTTCCACACCAGTCTTGATTGATTCCTCGTTGGACTTGGATGATGGGGTGGATGTTGATTCAATTTGCGAGCTAAGTTGTCCGAGTCGGCTAACATGCAGACTTAAAAGACAAAGATTTAAAACATAAATTGCCTCTGTTGAAGAGGATTATATGTTTTAATTCTCGGTTTTTCTTTGGTATGTTTTGATAAATTGCCTATATATTTTGGTATGTTTGATGTTTGTTACATTAATTTTTTCCCTCGAAGGATTTTGCCCATAAATGTTTGAGGGGGTTTGTAGAACCTTTCTTCGTTTTATTTTTTATTTCTTAATAAATAAATAACTGCTCCTTTCTTTAAAAAAAATGATGTCATTTTAATAATATTATTAATATACTTATAAATTATATGTGTGTGTGATAAAAAGAAAATTCACTGCATGCATGCATGAATAATATATATATGTACAAGTAGGGTTATGATAATGTTTAACTGCTTCTTATAATGAGAACACAATTTTGAATCGTTTGATCTTAAATCTAACTTTTATTTTACAGTATGTAACCGAAAAAAAAAAAAGAAGGAAAACGGACAAATCAATCGCGCCAATATAACCATATATATATAGTAGAACTTTTAATTAAATCGTTGCCACCAAATTTAATGCGCGCCTACGCATAAAAGGTGGAAGTAAATATATTAATTGTTGACTACGTAATATGCATATCGATTGCTATGAATTATAACTGGTGTAAAAGATTAGGTATTACGTTATCTATAATATATGCAGTGTCATTTCTGGTCATTTATATTTTGTAAGATAAATTTGTATATTTTAAGTAGGACAAAACCTATTTCTGTTTTTCCATTTATAATGTAAACCTCAAGTAATTAATGGGTGTGGTTCGGAGACAAAAGCTCATATATATATATATATATATATATAGCTGACAGGGATTGTCTTTTCAAACTTGGATACGAAATTTAATGGAAATTGGTGTTGGAAAATCGGGGGGTAAAGAAAAAAAATACAAATAAAAACAATTAAAGGTGGGAGGGAGCAGGGAGGTTGTGTGGATCTGGGTTTAAAGTATAACAGGGGCTAAAATAGTGAAGAAAAAGCGTCTCCTTAGGAACAAGAATAATAGTATTAAAAATCCTCCGATTTCCCGGCAGCCCGCATTTTCCGCGGCCGGATGGGCCAATTTTTTCTACTTTATTTAATAATTCCACAGCCACTGCTTATTTTTATAATTCAAGATAATATTGCCCGAATAATAAACCAATTATATATTTTCTATTTATTTAATCATATGAGTGAAAATTATTACATTTGCATTGCCATCATTTTAAAAAGATTCCAATGAAATTGTCATTTTAGGATGATGTCTATTTTACAATTAGGATTAGTGATATTAACTATAGGAGGGTATTGACATTTTATATAAATATTAATTACATATGATTATAAAATATTATCAAAATTTATATTATGATTTAAAATTTTAGTAAAATATAACTTTCAATCTATTGGTTCTATAAATTTGATCATAAAATTGTTTAATTATGATGGAAAAGAAATGAAAAATGCATATTTTTATCATTTAAATATAATTAGATTAAAAAGTATAAAAAAGTAATATCATGAAAAATATCAATTTGATCACAATATTATTTACTGTGAAAAAAATACATGAAAAATTTGTATAGGAATATTTTTTGTTGTTGGACTGATATGAATAATTTATTAAAAAATATTAATATCAATCTAACGTATTAAAGATTTTTCTGTATGATTTATTTGCATAATATTTTTATATATAATTTTATTTTTATTTGAAATTAGACATGACATGCCACGAGGGGTAAATATTTCCATGATGGCAAAGGGCATAGTGTGAAATTCAAGGGTTTCAAAAATACTTAATCTCATTACCTCATGAGCAGTGCATAATAAGCTCTTCGCCATTGATAACACTAACTCCGTCGTGGCTGATGAACATTTACATTCAGACATCATTTATTTATATACTAAATTGGCCATTTGAATGATGAGCACGGGTGGGAGGGCACTATTACTCTAATAGTTATTGGAATGAAAGAGTGCTCATTTACTCGCTCCGCCTATGAGGACCCTTTTGGCCACTGTCATACTTATCTTTCAATAATTTTTACATTCTTAAAAATAATGTATTATTTTCAAAAATAGGGACGTGGTGTGAATTTATTTTACTTTAACAATAATAATATAAATTTTAAAATAATTTTTAAAAACGATAGGCCTATTTTTAAAAATTATGTTGAATGATACAAATATTATTTATTTTATTTATTTGATTACTGGTTTCCAGTAATTTTTTTTTTTAAAAAATTTAAAACTAAAATTAAAAAACACATATTTTTTAAACGCATTATTTCTACTAGCAAATAAAAATTATTTTCAAAATAAGCTCTATCTCTAGTAGAATTCAAAAAATAAAATATAAAAATTAAATTTCTCTTCAAACATGTGTAATTGCTTTTAAAATTAGCTCCTCTACAGCTCTATTTGTTATTTTTTTAATTAATGCTTACCTTGAGTCACATGCTTAGTTAAATACTCATTCTTTTCCTGCATTAATAATATATTTTAATCCATGCCTTGCATTGGTAAAAAAGTGCAAACCGGCCAATCAACGCAAAGACTGAGTTGGAAGAATAACAAAGGCCTCCCCTCCCCTCCCTTCCCCCCATCTCCTCTCCGATGACTCAATATTTGCACGGACTACAGAAGTTATAAAATACATTAAAAATTTGCATATACACACTTCTATATATATATATATATAAAACTCAACTTAAAAAAATAATAATTAAAAGAGGTTTCTCAGATCCCTCTCTACCGTTTTTTTTAAAGAAAGAAAGAAAAGTTTCTCTCTGTGGCCGCGCTTGCGTCCCTCTTGCTTTACGCCGAATGGCAGTGCAGACTTGAGACCGCTGAGTCCCCCGGTTATAAGCAGCCACTTGCTCCCTTCTTTCCCTCCTCACTGCCACCATACTCCCTCTTCGTCTTCTTCTTCTTGTTCACACCTCTCTCTCTCTCTCTCTCTCTCTGTCTCTCTGTGAGACTGTGTTTGTTCGTGCGACTCTCTCTCTTCAACGTTCACACTACAGCTTCACCATACCTACCCAACCTCTCCAACTTCGGTATCGATCCATTTACCCCTTCAAATAGCTAAAACGTGGTTACATTAAGCACCCACAAGAAAAAAAAAGATGCAGATTCGGTGTGAGATTTACTGTTCTTAGTGTTGTCAGAGAGAGGGGTTTAAGGTTGAAGATAAAAGGAGTAGTAGAAAGTGTCGGGGACACAAGATCGGAGGACCTACAATGGCGTCCGCTACCAACTGGCTCTCATTCTCGCTCTCGCCCATCGAAATGCTCCGATCGTCCGAGCACCAGCTGCTCCCGGCAGCCTCCTCCGCCGCGTCCCCTAACCACTACTTCGCCGATGCTTTCTACGGAAGCGGTAAGAAAAAAAACTATAACATGCGAAAAATTGAAACCTTAAACTATGATCCTCCCCGCATTGTTTTGTTTTTCGATCCATATAAGTGTAGCGTCCAACTAGTGTTTTTTTCTTAAAATTCCTTCTCGATAGAGGAATCTGTTGGGTCCCACGTTACGTAACTGTTTCTGAAGCTGCTACGTACCAAATGGCCTCAACATCTCGACTATGTAATGATTTGTGGCTAGTGTTGGTGTTTTTGTTTTTTTTTTTTTTTTTTTTGATATTGGATGTGTTGAATGTGTAGATTGGGCCAACCAGAGGGGACATGGTCTGTACGCCGGAGAGGACGAAAGCCACCGGATCTCCGACCACTACGGCATCGTGGACGGCGTAGACGGCTACGGTCACCACCAACACTCCGCCGTGATTCCGAAGCTCGAAGACTTCCTCGGCGGCGGCGGAGACCCCATCGTGTACTCGGACAGCCAAACGGAGACCCAGGACGACTCATCTCTCACTCACCTCTACGACCACCATCACCATCACGGCGTCGCCGCCTACTTCGGAGATCACCACCACCACCACCACAGCCAGGAGCTCAAAGCCATCCCCGGGTTCCAGGCGTTTCCGACGAATTCCGGGTCGGAGGTGGACGACTCGGTCTCGATGACCCGAACCCAGGCCCAGATCGCGTGCGCGGAATTCGTTGGACAGTCGCCGGTGGAATCACCGGGAAAGGAGATGGCGGTTTCGCAGTATGCTTCGCCGCCGCCGCCGCCGCCATCGCTGCCGGAGGCCTGTCCCTGGCAGTCAATAACAAGGGAGGCTCCAACAAGGGCAAGACCATGGTTGTTCCTGATAGTGCCGCCCATTTGGATTCGTCCAAGAGAATCGCTGACACTTTTGGGCAGAGAACATCAATTTATAGAGGCGTTACAAGGTACCCAAAAAAAAAACTAAATCTTTCATATTCTTATTTCTATATTTTTGTTAGATGTCTCGCTTAGGTTTTTGGTTTATGGATCTGGGTTTGAGGCCTTGTTTGCAATAATGGCTCTTGTTAGTGTTATTTTATGGACGCGGTGATGAAAATACAAAGCACAAACTGGGCATTTCATTATTGGGTGAATGCTTTTTTTTTTTTTTTTTTTTTACAACCTGTTTGATATAAGGAGTTTTTTTTTTTTGGAAAATGGAAAACAAATGGAGATTCTTATTATGAATGGATGGATATCCACAGGCACAGATGGACCGGGAGATATGAAGCGCATCTATGGGACAACAGCTGTAGGAGAGAAGGTCAAGCAAGAAAAGGCCGTCAAGGTCTGTCCCTTCACTCTCTTTCTCCATCTTCTTTGTTGCTTTTTATTTACTCTTTTGATAATTAAATTCACTTTTTATAGATAGAAGAATCAACATTAGTGATTTTTTATTTTTTTTATTTTTATTTTTTCGACCATACCTAATAAGCTTTGCTTTGCTGCCCCCACAATACTGAAGTCATATGAAATTTTACAAATATGGTAGTGGCACATATAATTTAGCATATTTTTGTTTGGTTTAATATTTGTCTGGCTGGGTAAACACATTACACGCTCTTTGGGAAAAGCAAAGAAAAATAAAAAATGCTGTACACGCATTGAATGGACCCCCGGTCCGGCTCAGTCCAGTCCATTAATGGTGGAAATCTGGTACAGTGAATGCCAGATTTTGCAGTCTCGTCACCTGTTAACAGTTATGAGACTCCGATTCGAGTGATGTGCTTAAAAGATGTACGATTTAGCGGTACTTGTTTCTGTGTCCCTCTGATTTGATCCCACTGTGCCGCCATTTTTTCCTCTCCATCTCCATCACATCAAAAGATATGTGCGCCCCCGGAATCTCGTGTGAAGTGACATGCTGTGTTTACGCTTACCCGAACATTTACGCCATTGAGGCCTGCAAATCCCCTGAATCTATATTCCACGCCCCTGGTTTTTGTTTTTGTTTTTTTTGTTTTTTTGTTTTTTTGGGGTGAGTCCTATGAGTTTGACCGAATCGTCGAGTTTGGAGGCATTAAAAGGGGCACCCACCATCAAAGTCTGGTTGAATGAGTACACCCACGCACACACAAACACACCTTTCATCGTGTTGGCAATTACTGCATAATGAACTGGTGTGGGTCCCATCAGAGTGTCCTTTTTAAGTTTTTCTCTTTTTTGTTGTTTTTTTTTTTGCCCCTTTTTCTTATCAAAGTTCAAAGTGAAGGTTTCTAGTTCTGCTGTTTCGTTACTTTTGTATGTTTTCAAATTTTGGTTCGATTCAGTTCGCTGAGTTTGAGGGCTTCAACAGTTAGTTTTTTTCCCCCCTCCCATCCAAAGCCTCTTTTCTGTAAAAGACGAATAATTAAATTAATAAATAAATATTAAAAAATAAAATTATGGGCCTTTTACCTGGCCAGATCCTTATTACCACACCATTGCTCGCCTCCATCATTGTTCTGTTTCTTCATCCATTCCCGATTTATATTAGCGAGATTGATTTGTCTTGTCATTTTAATATATATATATATATAGGGACAAAGTCTCGATGCCATACGGGTGTTATTATTTTTTACGTGGGGAAATATATTCATATCTTATGTGTGTGTGTGTGTGTGTGTGTGTGTGTGTTTGCTGTGGTTTTGTAGTTTTCTCGGTTACCTGTGAGACGTAGGCATATAGGGTAGGAGGCAGGAAAGCAGAAATGTTTGACCATTTGGCTATATATATAGTAGCTAATCATGAAATCGCAATTGTCTTCTTTCATTTTTATGCATGAAATAATCTTTGGGGTGGGAACGTGGACCTCCGGCTATCGCTCAAATCAATACGTGGATGGATTCTTCACTGCAGTTTACTTGGGTAAGAAAAAAAGAAGCTGCTTTTGGTGACCTGTGGAGAGCTGCATTTGTTTGATGGGATTTATTTAGTGACTAATGTTTATCCCATTGTTTTGGTTACTTATCAGGAGGGTATGACAAGGAGGACAAGGCGGCAAGGGCCTACGACCTTGCGGCACTCAAATACTGGGGTCCCACTGCCACCACCAATTTCCCTGTAAGACATCCCGGGAATTTTATTTGATTTTTTCTTGTTTGTTATTGTTGTTGTTGTTCAAAGGGTGGCTAACGTTAAAGTTCTTGTTTTTTTCGATTAGATTTCCAATTACTCCAAAGAACTGGAGGAAATGAAACATGTGACCAAACAAGAATTTATTGCATCCCTCAGGAGGTATGTGTACTGTGTGTGTGACCGGATCTGTTCTTTATGTTTGATTGATAATGTTTGGGGCAGATGGGTCTTTCAATCTAATATTGTTTTGTACAATGGTAATTAATTATTGAACTGTTTTCTCCCATACCTTTTCTAGGAAAAGCAGTGGATTTTCCAGGGGAGCTTCGGTTTACAGAGGTGTAACCAGGTCTGATTATTCGTATTCCTATATTGACGCGTCCATTAACGCAGCAAAGCTTATTTTGTTATATTAATGCTGCCAGGCATCACCAACAAGGCAGATGGCAAGCAAGGATTGGTCGAGTTGCTGGAAACAAAGACCTATACCTTGGGACATTTGGTATGTTGAAAACGCAAGCAAGTCTCATATGGTGATTTTCCTCGGTTCTGGATTCTAACTAACGTCTATGTATGTATGAATGTGGTCGCCAGCCACCGAGGAGGAAGCGGCGGAGGCCTATGATATAGCGGCAATAAAGTTCAGGGGTGTGAACGCAGTGACCAACTTTGAGATGAGCCGGTATGATGTGGAGGCCATTTCCAGCAGCTCTCTCCCCATTGGTAGTGCAGCCAAGCGCTTGAAGCTCTCCCTTGAATCTGACCACAAACCGCAGGCACTAAGTCATGACATGCAGCCCCAATGCAGCAGCAGCAGCAACAGCATAAGTTTCAGCAATGCCATGCCGCCAGTAGGCTCCATTCCAACTGGGGTACCATTTGACCCTTCCAGCGCTGCTGCATTTTATCATCATCAGAGCCTTTTCCATCAAATCCATGGTAATGGCGTGAACATGCCCTCCGATTCCACTGCTTCTGCCACCTCCATGTCCGCCAGTACTCCTATGAATCTTTTGCCATCGTCGGCAGCTGCTGAGTTCTTCATATGGCCTCCCCATTCATATTGACCAAGAATGCCCAATAGGTTTCTTTTTCTTTGTTATTTGATTTTTGTTTTTCTCCCCTTCTTTTGTTGACTTCCTTGGATTATACCCAATGGTTCGCTAACAGTCAGTATTTTCCCAAATGCCTTTTTGTTTTTTGTTTTTTGGTGCATTCAGCCTCTGGTTGTCAGCATCTAAATATTTGACCCTGTAGGTTGTCCCTGCTTGTTTGGAAGGCTACTAAGCTCTAGCTAGGGTGACTTTAGAAATTGTAGGTTGTGACTTCTTGTCTGAGGTGCGATGGGGATAAACGTGTATGGTGGTGGGTGGGGAAGATTTCTAACTTTTTCCGATGGGAACTTTTTCTTTTTTCCGCATCTTTGTGCACTCTAGATCATATATGATCGACAACGTTGGCATACGGGTTAACTTTTGGAGGGATGATACATATAAGCCTGTTTTTGCTCAGTTTACTCATACACTCATGTTAGCTCATCCCTTCTGTTTTTGCAAAAATAAAAATAAGAAAATCTGGTAATATATGCATGCAGGTGGTCTAAATCACAACCTTTTTTTCGAAATGAGTGAATGACTATAATTATGTCACGGAGTACTTCAACACGCTTATGTTTAACTATGCTTTTCTTTCTTGAAAAACAAGGTGGCATAATTACAACATTCACCGGATTAGATCCTTGTTAGAACATGGACGCCATCATTGGCAACATTTACAGCATGGTCTAACTACGCTCAAGTCTCATCAAATTCACATCTCTCATCTCCCCTACGCAAAAAGTGGATTCTGTATATAGAACCCATACCAAAAAGAAAAAGAAAAAGAAAACATTGTTTTACTCCAAAACAAGCTGCTTATGGCGATCAAGGTCTTTAAGATAGGAGGTGGAGGTGTAGTCTTCCAAATCAAGTGCGTCCAGCAGCAACGCTCTCCCTCCCACAAAGCTATGTTCTGTCTCTGCCGCTCCCTCTTCCCCCATCAACAGCTGCACAACCTTCAAACCACACAATATTCTATTTTGCTAGCTTGATGCTTTTTTGTTTTTTGTTTTCATATTTTGTTTCTCCAGCAGAACAAGAAAAATGCAGGCAGAATTTGGTACCTGGATCATGTTAGGGCGCTTGGCGGACAAGTGATCGATGCACATCAACGCCGCCGTCATGACACGTGTCATCTCGGTGGGTTCGTAACTATCGCCTAATCGTTGATCTACGAGTTTGTTAACGCTGCATGTTTTCAGCAACGGTTTAGCCTGCGTGATATGAAAATCAATTGACTTTTTAATGCTCAAACAGAAGGATGAGCTACGCTGTTTGGATAGACTTTTCTTCCCCATCAAAAAAATAAATGATCTATGAAAATTCACACGAGGAAAAAAAGGACCATACCAACATCACAAGGCTCCGCTGTGACAAATCAACAGCATGACGACCTGTTATGAGCTCTAGCAACAAAACTCCAAAAGCAAAAACATCCGACTTCTCGTTGGCAATCCCATGCATGAAGTACTCTGGAGCTAAATATCTGAGAAAGACAATTACGCCAAAACATGTTCGTTCATACTTATAAGCATGGAGAATTGCAGAGAGAAAATTATCACAGGATATGCTTTCTCACCCAAATGTTCCCTCAATGGGAAAGATGATGTGGTGAGGCCATTTTTCTGGAAGCCACTTTGCTATTCCAAAATCAGAGATCTGCTCCCAAATTAACCATAGATAAGAAGACTTTTCTAGACGACATTTTCTAGAAGACAATGCATGATATGTTAAAAATCAAGCAAACCTGAGGTTCATAATCTTCACTTAGTAATATGTTAGAGGCTTTAATGTCTCTATGAATGATTCGCCTGGGACAACCATGGTGGAGATATTGCAACCCCAACGCCACTCCCAAGGCCACCTTGAACCTTATACTCCATGGCAGACACTCAGCCGAACCTGGAATGTTGAACTTCCCTTTCATTAGGTAAGGAAAAGGTTTGAAAGATGGTAGTTTTTTGGTCTTTTTGGAGAAAGGTAATATATATCCAAAAGTTATCGTACAACTATACCGCACATACCCCGGAAAAGCATAAAGCAAGAGAAGAGACACAGGGCATTCTCCGGAGAAAAACAAGAAAAAGGTAACATACCTCTAAAGACGGTGTCTGCTGGTGCAAAGCCCAGACAGTGCTTAATAGAATGAATAGAAGAGTAGTACCTACCGTGAAGAAGTGAAGCAAGACTGCCGTGAGGGGCCAGCTGGAGGACTAGATGCAGACCATTATCGATGCTGAACCCAAACAATCGAGCTGCGTTGGGATGATTAATATGTGCAATGATCCCGAGCTCTGACAAGAAGTCGCGTGTTCTATCTTTATCTTCATCCTGCTTAATCAGGCTCTTTACAGCCACTAGTTGTCCATCTGGTAAGATCCCTTTGTACACCTTTGCGTGTCCCCCCTTCCCAATCAAGTTCTCTATAAACCCAAATTCAGTCAGTAGAGGGAAAGTCAGATATCAAGTTCCAAATTGTTTGTCAGATTTATAGCAATCGCATTCTCTACTGTCCAAGATTTATAAGCCGTGTCTTGATCGAGGAACTGTTAGCTATTAAGATCAAAATGATCGAAATCCTAGTGAAAGCCAAAATCAGACACGGAAACAAACACAATTCTGCATGCGCCCTTTTCCAAAACCAAGTTATGAGCGCAAATTGAAATTCTAATGAAACTCAAAAATTAGGCAATTACATTGACAGAAACAGCCCAGATCCCCATTCAGTGTCGGGCATTGAGAAAGTTTCAAATATTTGTTTCATCTCTCTTCTCTCCCTATCTGAAGCTCCTCGTGCTTACGCTCTACCTAACAGGCGTCTTCTAGAAGAGTCCAACATTTCTTATTTTTCCACTACTTTTCTATTTTCTTTGCGAGCAATGACGGTCCCTCAGCGCCTCACAGAATCTGAAACACCACAACACAGCCGAGGAGAATGTAGACATTCATTGCTTGAAAGCAAAAGACAGTGGAAGAACAAGAAACGCTGAAAAACTCCTAGCACATAGTGATCATGGAAATTAACAGATTCAGGGTCCTCCCTTTTTCGCTCCCCCTCCCCTTCCTCGGGGTTGTTGTTCCTCTACAAGACACCCAAATCAAGTGCCTTCTTATTGTAACGCCTTTATCCCAAATCAACCAACAACCCAAAAAACAACAACAATAATAATAATCATATTCATAAAACGTGTTAAATGGGTTAATAGTGGGGTTGGTGGCCGTCATTAATCATTACCCGCTTCCATCTTTTCATCATTAACTCAGGCCAATCAATCGGTCATGCTTAAAGAAACGATTCACACAGATATCAGTCTTTTTACCCTCCTCATTCGTGTCAAACACGGTCTTAACAAGTAAACAGACAATTGGACCTCAAACAAAAAAGCATCTTGGCGCAGTTCAAATGGGATTCAATATTTGGATTGCTCACCTGGACTGAAATCGTGGGTAGCCGCCGCGAGTTCCTGGTACGTGAAGCTCCTCCACGACGGCTTCGTCACCGGACCGCCACCGCAATCGATTGCGGCGTCGGCACGGAGGCGCGACAGCTTCCTCCTCAGGGTGTTCCGAGAGAGGTCGTAGCTGGACAGCAACGGAATGGTGGAGAGGCTCCTCACGGACTTCAGCAGCTTCTTCCATCGCAGGCGAGGAGTATACGGCGGCTGCGACACCGCCTCGGTGGGAGAGCTGCGGTCGCCGCCGCCGCTGATGATGCTGCCGCCGCCGCCGCTGTTGGTGCTGCTGCTGCCGCTGTTGCTCCAATACGAGGCGGCGCCCAGTCGAGGGATCATCTCGAGGACGCCTCGCGGCGACGCCTCGTAGTCGGTGAAGGTCTCCTCTTTCCATCCCTCCTGCCGCTTTGGAGTTTTCTTTGCCTTTTCTAAAGAATTTCATATGCGCATTTCAATTTTTTTAAATATAAAAAAAGGAGATTTCAGCATTAGGTCTTGGTCGTCGGTTTCAACCAAAACCCTCGAAACTCGAAATACGAGTGTGATTCAAATTCAAACACACACACACACACACACACACAGTGAAGGATTGCTTCGTTTACTTTGCATTTCCCACAGTTTTCTCAGGAAAACCAAACAGCAAAACAAGATTGGGCAAAAAAAAACAACAACACAGTGAACGCTGCTTACTCATTTTCATGGCGAACCTTGCTGATAGAAATCCAAAGAATGAAGAAATCTCAAATCGGCTCCTCCCAAGGGATGTGAGATAGATTCGAAGCTTGAGCTTCACCTATGGAATTATGGAAACAAAAAAGTTGCAGAGATCGAGCGAGCGAGCGAGCGAGCGAGCGAGAGCGAGAGCGAGAGAGAGAGAGAGAGAGAGAGAGAAGCGCAGCAGCAGCAGAGGGAAGGAAGGAAGGAAGGAAGGAAGGAAGGAATGAGAATGGGAGGGAATTCAAGGAAGCAGGGAATAAAATAAAACTGTTGTTTATTTTTTAAAAAAATTTATAAATCAAAATTTTAAATTTTAAAATTCTATATATGGAAAAAAAAAAAAAAAAGAACTCCCCCACCCCCTGCGTGTTAATGGCGCCAGCTTCCGATTGTGTCCGCGACCTGCGCCTCCGCCCACCGGTCCTAACGGCAACCTGCTGGGGCATTTTCGGCACTTTGAGCTTTTTATTATTATTTGATATATATATATATATATAGTATTAAATTACAATTTTGATTTGTAAATTATTATTGGACCGTGAAATTTGAACTTTTATTTTTTAATTTAGGAAATTTGATATCACAATGCATAACAAATCAATGCTTACGATTTATATATGGAAAAGAATGACATCACTGGTAAGTTATGTGAAATTGAATGGACAAAACAAGTAGATAACTTGATTGACTATCTCGGTCTTATTTTACTTTAAATAACAAATATTTACCAATTCAAATTATATCTAATTTGTATAATCCCAAACTGGCAAAAAAAAAAATCTCTTTTAATCATTTATGGCGTTTTTGTAAAATTTTTACCTCTAATTCCATAATAATTTTTACCTCTAACCTGAAAGCAACACATGAAATGGGTTGTTGATCATTTAATCGATATAAATTTATATATATATATATATATTAGATTTTAATACAGGTATTTGTCAGTTGTTTTGGTTTTTATTTGTCTACCGGTTAATTATTTTAAAATTCTAATCACCAATTTGCTCGCATGAATTCTATGACATTGGGCTAATTTTTTTGTCCTAAATAATTTGGAATATTTGTGAAGATTTATATTTATAATTACTAATTTGATGGCATCATGACAATAACATAATTAGTGAGGAAAGGTTTTGATAAACTAATATGATTTTTAGGTAATGTACAGAGCACAAACCGTTTCTGTCTCTATACACACATATAGTTTTGCTTTGTTTGTTTGTTGGAATTAATAGACATTTCAGGTGCCTATCAATTTTTGGAGATTACTGTTGTTTCTGACAAAATATTTAAATTAGCCTTTGACTTTATTTTATTTTATTATAACAAGTTACCGTTGAGGTATTTTGGTGAGATTCGTTTTTTAATTTTTTTTTTAGTTTCTTTTAATGAGCAATGAAATAGGGGAAAATGATGTTCAAACAATATTGAAACGTTCATTGAGTGGTCATTTGAATTCTTGTATCAATTTTAAATATGTTTGTCAACAACCCTTTTTCTAACTTTCCGTTAGAGAGATTTTGGTGAGCATTTTTTTTCTTTTTCTTTGTTTTTTCAAACGATAACTTGATTTAATGAGCAATAAATAAGAACAATATGTTCACACAATATAGGACATGGGTCGTTCACTATTATATTTTTTATTATAAAAATAATAAATAAATAAATAATATAAGTAGGAAATGTGATGTACACAATTTTTTGGAAATAAATAAAATTTATAATAAAAGCGTCGAGTGTGTTATTTTTATTTAAAATTTATAAATTTAGTTTACTAATTTTATATATATATATATATATATCACACACACACCGTCTCCTCATTTATCAGTAGAGGCTCCTGCCCGCACAAATGCTGGAGAGGGGTAACCGAAGAGCACAGATCAACTACCCTATGCCTGGTGTCGTCGACTAACACTAGTACTATCAATGTTGCTGCAGGAGTTACCGCTTGCCACTGTTGGCGCTACTAGAGGTGTATAATGCAACGAGAAAGAGAGAGGCCAGGTATAGGTCTTTTTTGAAAGTATAAAAATTTTAAAATTAATACTTTATTAAAGTAGTAAAAAAATCGCTGAACCTATTGTAAAAATTAACTAGTTAAAATTTAAAAAAGTGCATTCTTTGGTTAATTTGTAGATAAAAAATGTTGAATCTATTATTAATACTCTACATAGACAAATTTAACCAAATGTTATAATACTATCTTACTGAAAAGAAATGAGAAATGTGAAATAAAAATGTTGTAACGGTTGAAAATATTTTTATTATGTCGTAGGATAAAATATCATAAACAAAATAACATTTACTATTTATTAAAATAATAATAAAACATATAAGGTTAAGTAAAAATAGAAGTTATTATATAATTAAAATTTACATACCTGATATTTTTAAATTGTTATTGTCATTTTTTAAAATGTGAAATGAGAAGTGTAATTTGAATATTATTTAACATAGTCATTACAAAGTTTTGTCACACAGAAGCACAAATGTTTTTTTTTAGGATGCACTTATTTAATAGGATTTATAGTTGTCGTATTAAAATTGGAGTTTATTTGAGTTGTTACTAAGTTTTTCTCATATGCTTTGCCTAAAGGCTGTCATAAAGAGTTTTTTTTATTTGATTAGTATATTCTTCATAAAAGATTTGTTGTGAATTGTGTTTATAATTGTAAGCCAACACTATCCTAGTTACTTTTTTTACTTGTAATTGTGCTATCATATATTTACATATACATACATATAAGATTTATAATGTTTATGCTTACTATTGCAAGAAATTTGAGTTTCATAGATTTTGTAAGCAACAACAAATAATAAAAAAGCCTATAAGTAAGAGTACGGAGACTAGAAACTTTGATTTACATGTTCATTTTGTTAATGTACTTTTGGTTTTTTACCTTAATTCTCTGACAAAACAAACTCTCTACATAGTTGTCTATCATTTTGTATTAAATTATTATTTTATTATATTGAATTATTGTCTCATCTGTATATTATGACATGGTTTTATCATTATAGAAATGTATGAATATATCGTTAGTTATATATTTATATAGGCGTATACGGTAGATACTCATTATATTGGTCTTATTTTGATATTAATTACTAAACTTTAATTTTTGAGGGCAAGTATGAAGGCTTACTTACCTAATCTTAGATGATTCCAAAAAAAAAAAAATATTATTATAAATATCTAAAGTGCATTTAGACCTATTAATAAAAGATATCTTTAAACATCATAAGTTTTTAATGCATTGTTTAGTGATAGTAAATAGTTTTAAATTTTCATTAAGAGGCCAATGATTTATGAATCATCCATGTAAATAGACATTATTAACGTTAGTAGAAAAAGTAACCAATAATGTTATGCCACCAAAGCAAAATTGCAGATAAATGATGATAGTTTGGCAATAAGAGTAAAAACAAAAATAAAAACTATGTAATAAAAGCTTTTAATTAAGTGTAGAATTTGGTAACCAAATAATATGTGAAAGAATATAAAAGTACTATTTTGATTTATTTTTTTTTGCCATGTTTAAAAGTTATTAAAATGAGAAGTAAAATATAATATCTTTTACAGGGTATTATATATATATATATATACACACATAATTTAACAAATATAACTTTTTCCATTTATATATCAAATATATAATTTCATATCAGAAATTGTCTAGTATTACAATTAAGTAATAAAAATTTTGCAAGTCACCTTATCCATTGTCAAATAGTTTGGCAATAGAATCATTCGGACTTTAATATAGTATTAAAGTAAACATATGTAATCAACATCATCTAATATTATCTACATATGATTTTCTTTTCACAAAACGCATGTTAAGATATATAAATTTATGTTGAGAATTATCTATAATTATAATTAATTAAGATTAAGCTAACCTGGACGAACACAGCTGAATTCTTATAAATTTATTATATCCTTTTCAAATATAGTAGAAATCAAATGGAAATTATTATTTTAAAAAACAAATGATTAGGCGATGTTATACCAGGGCTATGAAAGATACAGAAAATAGCATCGTAGCGGTTTTTTTTACCAATAAACAATGCCGTACTATTTTTGATATCATCTTTTGTTTCATTTTTTTCTCATTCATTCTCAACGTATTTGAGATCGTGTTTTATATTTTTGATTTTTAAGAAGATGAGATGGGAATAAACCACGTTGCCAAACGACATCGATTATATTATCCTCCCTGAAGTAAAGACCACCGTCTCTCTCCCCCGACCGACAGACGACGGACGGAGAGGGAGGGAGGTAGCTCTGATGTCGTCGTTGCTGGGCGACGACGGACTCGGCTACGACCTCGCCCGCCGCCTCGAAGACTGCGGCGTGTGGAGACCTTGGCTTGGTGATTCCATTTACCCTACCTTTCTCCACTCTCTCGCGTCGCCGTCCGCGTGGGAGGCCTTCATGCGCGCCGACCCCTCCAAGTCCAGGGCTCACATCCACCTCCAGCTCCGCGCTCGCGCCCTCCTCTTCGACAAAGCGTCCGTCTCCCTCTTCCTCCGTTCGTCGCCGTCTTCCTCGTCCTCCCCTGACGCCTCCCAGCTAAATCCTGCCTGTGAGTGTCGCCTATGGTCGTCGCTTCAGCGCTTGTCTTTGTTCGACCGGTTCGTTGATGATTTCTTGGTCCAATTTTGATTTGGGCCCTTTTGATTTCTTGTAGATTTGCAGTTGCATGGCGATGATGTCTACTACACCCTGGAAAATAGCCTGCAGGACGGGCATTTGGCCCCCAATTCTGCGCCGTCCAAGGTCTAATTTCAATTGCAATTTCAATTTAGACTACTCGGGACTAATTTCAGGGTGTTGTTGGTTTTTTGTTTTTGTTTGTTTCCGGTGACTGAATGTCTTGTGCATTTTTGAAAATTTCTTCGGTGGCTTGTACTAGAAGTGTGTTGATTGAAATGTATTTTTGGGATATGAGTTTGCTTGGTAAATTATATATTTTGGGTGATGCCTGATAAAACGATTGCAATCTGTCGGTTTAGTTAAAGACTGTCCAATTTACATAACTATTTGTCCTTTTTTTTTTGGCCTGTTCAAACGAATTCATTGGTGAGGCACTAAGAAGAATCCAATCAGGAGTACAAATTCATAAAGATTAAGTCCAGAAGATTTGGCTCATTGAATACATTCCTGTTATTCTTGTAACTTACCCAACTCACTAGGTGTTGGAGCCATTTATTTTTCATGACAATAATGTTGGATTCTGCTCCCTCGCTGGCTTTTCTGTTCTTTTTTTTTTTTCGAGATTGGCCAAAGCATGCAATAGAGGATAATACAATGCATTTGTTCTTATTTTCAGTGACGCATGGGATTTTTATTCCAAGTTTTGGACGTTTTGTTTGCAAGATATCTTTGCATATGCCATAAAAATTTATTATAGTCAAATTTATCATATTGCTGTGGTGAATCTGCAACACTGTTTACAGAGCATGCAGATTAAAGCTAAAGCAACGTTTAGTGCTGGGTCAAGATATGGTGAACCTGATGTTGATATTATGTCCCAAAGATTGAGGCATGAGGAATTGTCTGAGTCATGGTACAGTCAGTTTATCGAGAAATATAGGGCGAGTAAGCCATATAGGTTGCCATTTGGGGATCGAGAGATTGAAAAACGTACGCCTGAACAGATGTTAGCGTACCTTAGGCATCTTGAGAAGTACAAGAGAAGAAGGGTAGCATTCAAGGAGGATCAGTACACAGGTTCCAAGAACCTCATTTTGGAAAACAAATCAAGTATCCATTTAAATGCAGTTGATGATGATGCACCATTTTTTCCAGAAACCATGTACACATTTAATTGTGTTCCTGATACTGCACTTTCTCCAATAACCAGGGCAGAAGAGAAAAAGAAAATGGAGTTCTATGGAGTCTTTGATACTTTGCCCAAGGTGGTGTCCAAGCGTCCAATCATGATTGAGAGACTTGGTATTAGACCGGAGAATCTGACTATTGAGCAAGCAGGAAATCTATATGGTGGAAAACAAGGCATTGAGGGACATAAGAAGCAACTTGGTCAAGAGCAAGCATCCTTGGTATCAAAGAAAGTAGCTGCTCGTATGTTGGTAAATGTTGGGTTCGAAGGTTCCAGTGAAGTTTCAATTGAGGTTGTTTCTCAATTGCTCAGCTGTCATATATGCAAACTTGGCCACATTTTGAAAGTCTTAGCTGATAATTACAGAAAGCAGTGTTCAGCCATTGAACTACTCAAGATGTTCCTTCAAAAAGCTGGATATAGGTGAGTAAAATATATTTGCATTATTGGTTCTTAATGATTGATATAATATCTTCTGTTTTTTGCTTTACCATTACATGTAGCCAAACCTGATAATTCAAATCTGCACGACAGGACCTGTTAGTTGGGCAGCATTCCAAAAACAATGTAGACATTTCTCTTTTTTCCAGACCAATTTGCTGTGGCCAGCAGCATCTATTTCTATGCTTTTTTTACTAGATTTTTTTAATTAGAAGTCGGTGTATATATTAGTATAAAAAAGTTTATTTGCAGGTATATTATGTGAACACCCTCTATTAAGAAAAAAATTAATGTCAATCCAACGTCAATAAATGTACCACTGCACGAATTACCTATGCAACCTAAACCTACCTGTATGTTGCATTGCTTTATTAGTATTTATTTATATATGTATGATATTATTGCAAATATTTTATTTGTAGAACTTTACATATAATACATATAATGTAAATATACAGACATATTTCATACACATAAATCATTAAAAATAAAAAATTAAACAAATAGGTGTTTGTGGGTGGCCATGGGTATGCTATTGGACTGTTTATTTAAAACCATATAATTTTACTTGTACCACTTTGTCTGTGCCTGTTTATTATTTGACCACCAGGCGCTCATTTGTCAGGTCTACTTGTATTCTTTTGAATTCTTGAGTTATAGCAATGATAATTTGAATTCTTGAGTTATTGCAATGAAAAGTAGAATATGTGCCAAATGGATCTATACTTTATTCACTAGTACATGTAAATCCATATGTTGAGAGCATTCAATCTTCTTTTTAGATGTTTTCCTGTACAATTCAGTTGTATGTTTATTTGAAGTTCCAAAAGCTAATTGCAATTAATGAAATTGCTCGCATTTCTTTCAAAATACCTGCGAGTGTATGCTCAGACTTTGTGTTATAGTCTATGATGGTTTAATTCAACCACTGTTTCTAATGTTTTAGTATGGTACCATTGTTTCTAATGTGTTAGTAACTGCTAATTTTAATGGGTTCTTGTTTGTTCGGTCATTTTATGAATGTAAGGGTCAAAAAATCTGCAATGAGAGTTGATGGGGCAGCCTTTCATGACCACACTGAGGAGTTGAAGCAGCCCTCTTTGTATACTTCTGTTTGTGTCTGTGTTTGTGAGATTCTAGAAACCCCCTGCAAATAATGTCAAATATTTTCCTCTGAACTTGTAGGAAGACTATTCCTAGTTTATGCTATTGTACTAGTTTTCACAGAAATGGCTGACGCCACTGTGGTGTGGAGTTATCATTCAGTAGGTTTAAGCTCTGCTTGTCGTTTGAACAAATTAGGGATGTCCCATTATAGTGAAATATTTCTATTGTATATTGTTTCTTATTGCTTTTGAAGGCATGTTCCATTTTGATGAATACAGATCTACACACTGCCAAGGCCCAAGGCCTTGTTTGACCACCCAGTGATGGTTGGTATTTGCCAACAGCCAGTTATAACATTATATCTTATTAATTAAATTATTTAATAATAAATTATTTGTTAATTCTAGCTCAGTATTTTTCCCATCTATAATTATTTAAGTATATATTTTAACAAACACCCAAACAGCAAGTCAGCAACTGTCACAAGTCCATTGTTCTAAAATATGGTATGGATGGCTTTTCAGATGAGGACACCTCCAGTGTTGTCTTGAATAATATGTAAAACGTCCTGACTCATTTTTTACCGTTTAGAAAGTTTGTTTGCTTGTTTCCCCCTCCCCATAATTGTATAGATAATTCACGTGACATATTTATACTACATTATGTATTATGATTTATGAATTATATATTTTATTACTTTTTTTATTTGGTGTTTGTATTTTGATGAGTTGTTTTTTTGTTATTATGTTTGAACTTGTGTTGTGAAATTTTCTCTTTCTCACACCTACACACACTATATATATCATTTTTGTTGAGTTTTGTGATATATATATATATATATATATATTATTTTTTACCAGAAATAATCAAACCTAAACCTTGTAGTCTTATATTCACTAAGACCTCGTGAGTGTGATTCCTGCTACATTTTATATTATCTAAATCTTTAGTTTTCTTCTTCCTCATTCAATTAATTCTACGTATATGTTTTTTTCCCATCTTTGGAATCTAATCAGTTATATAAATCTTGATACACTCTGGCTTTAGCCTCTTTCACAATTTGTTCACTTCTTTCTTTCCTAATTTATACTTCTCAAAACTTACTATATCTCGATTCTTGCTAGGACTTTTATAACACATTCATTTATTTTGAATAGTTCTCTTTACTTATTTGTTCCATCATGATATATTCCTACCTTGTGTACTATACCTTTAGATTCATCAAGTTTCTCTTTAGTCACATGTTTAATATAATATTTTATCTTATTCGACTTCATACTAGAATTGACCTCAATCTTTTCACATTGCATCATTGATTAATCTGCTAACGAATGGTATTTGATAATTCCCTTTTAACTTTTACCATTTAATCTTATGATTTAGGACATCTCGTTTTCTTATATGCCTTTCAATCTGAATATCTAACATTAAAAGTCTATATCGCATGGTTACATATTCCTCTAGTATGATCTTACAGTATATGCAATAACTTTTCCCTACCCTCATAGTTATCAAGAAGTATATTTAGTTAGCATTTCTTTCATTCCTATATGTGATCAAATAGAAGTCTAATTTATTAAATCTAAATGTTTGCTAGAATCAAGTTATAATATCATTGCTACCTCTACATATTAACTTGTGAATAATCCTATATTCTAAAATACTAAACGTAAACTAAGATTATAGTTTCTAACTAAACTCCTTACCTTTGTACATTCGATAATAATTTGTCCAAGCATTGATGTGATGCATTGCTTTTAAGCAACGATTTAACAACCATTATTCATTTGTTGCTACTATCAGGTCTTGAAAATGTAGCACTTCAATGCCCCAATGGTTGTCGTCGTTCATAAATTATTTGAAGTAATTTTAAAAAATAAAAACCATCTTTTGCCATGTAAAAATTATCGTTTTCCTAAATGATGCCCTTTCAACACTATCTTTTTTTCGACCTTGAACAAGCTCTAATTACAACAAAGTGAAATGAGCCTTCAAAAATGATGTCTACTGTCTATCATGCTTCAACGTTTTGACATCAGGATTTCTTTATTATGGACCTTATAAATGGCAAAAGTAAATAGTTGCTTTTACCGGATATTAATCTATAACCTTGAAAGCAAATAGTTGCTTTCTCCCCAATATTCCTCTGTGCAAAGGGTAAGATTATCTTCAACACTACTTTCTATCATTTTATTTTTTTACTCCTTTTATTAATACGTGTGAAGAAAGAAAAAATAATATTATATAATATAGAGAGTAAATAGTCACTCTTTATAAATAAAAAGTGACTATAACATTCTTCAAATGTGAAAAGAAAAATAAAAAGTGTGTTAAAATGATATTTTAGGTTTTGACTCTCTATTTGTAGAAAATAAAAATTATAAAAATTCTCATGAAAAATGCTCTAATCCATTATCTTTTGTTGTTTTGTGGACGATTCTAATTACTTTTATGATGTTTCCAATCAATTTATGGCTTTGTTTGGATTTGAGGCTATGGCTGGCAGTTGAATTTGGGAGTTTTAAAAATTACTTCATTAATATAATTATTAAAAATTTTAATTTATTTTTATTCTGAAATTTAGGATAAGAGAAGAAGATCACCCCATCTATATCTTATTCCAGTATATTTAAATCCATTTTTGATTTTTTTGTTATATATTTTTATTACTATCCATTATTATATTCCAAAAAATATCGAAACAGCAATGACCCAGAGCCTTAGTAGACCATATGAATCTTGAAATAGTTACTTGGAAATCAATCAACTATTCAGCTATGTGGAATTGAGTATAGCTGTGCATAGTATTATGCATGCTAATGTTATAACAAAATCCTAATTCTCAGTATTTGTTGCCGTTTTTGTCCTCTCACTAGTAACCTTGGGGCTTTGGCGGAACATGTCAAGGATAACACCAAGAATATGAAACAACAGACACAGCAAACGCAGCAAGCACCACAACAAATACAAGGAATTCAGTCTCAACAACATCAGTCTTCTCTTCAACAATCCCAGCAAGTATGAAATCTACTCTTTTAAGGCATTGTATTTGATTTTTTATGAATTGAGAGGCTCGTTGTGGTGTGACTTTTGTTAATTCCGAATCCTCTCCTCTTGGCATATCTATTGAACAAGCTAATTAATTTTGACTTAGAACGATTCTGGTCTTCTATAATTATAAATTTATGAGTATTTTTTCTGGAAAATCTATTGATCCCAAGACTGATTCTGGTCTTCTATAACTATAAATTTATGATTACTTTTTGGCAAATCTATAGATCCTAAGACAGATGCATCCCCAGATGCCGCAATCACCAATGTTGCATCCCCAGAATTTGGTCTTCCAGCAGCAGTGGGAGAGAATGCAAAGACGGCAAGGATCTACTCCTCGCCCTGAAATGAATATTGACAAGGACAGGCCATTGGTAGAAGTTAAGCTTGAAAACACAGAATTGCCCATGGATGGAAATACCGCGGCTGGAATCAACAACAGACAGCCCCAAATGCAATTGCGGCAACAGCAGATGGCTGCCTTGTCAAATTTCCAAGGTCATCAAGGAAACCAATTTAGGAAAATGGCCTCCCTTCAAGTTTCTCAAACATCGTAAGGGAGATTCATAAAATGGATAATGGACATTTGCTGAAAGTGGATATGAATTACTCTCACAGGAATGTTGAATTTCTTTTGTTTTGCCTTTGTGTGCAGGAGCATTAGCACTGTGAGGGCACCTCCCGTAAAGGTCGAAGGTTTTCAGGAATTGATGGGCGGGGGTGGTGATGCTTCATTGAAGCATGATTTAGCGGAAAACAAACTAACTTCCCCCCATAACTGAACTGCTACATAAGTATCCCTTTTGGTATGCAGGGATTTCTCGCGACACTGCTAATTTTGGATGATCGGAGTGAATATACATAGAAGGTTATTTTCCTTTTGCTAAACAAAAAAAAAAACAGGTGCTACTTATTTAGTCTGCATATTTTATTCTGGCTCTTTAAGCTTGTAGTTTACGCAATTTGTATTCGTGCAGTATAGAAGTTTCTGATGTATTGACCGAGGAAGATGTAAAACGAGAAAACAGTTTTAGTTAAATGTGTTGGATTTCAGAGAGAGAATACAATTGCCACGAATTTTCCTGTTATCGGTACATAATTAAATAGCAAGCAGGAGAGAACGTCTGACTTTAATGGTTTTGATTAATTCACCAATATGAAAACTCTGTGTTAGACTTAGTTTTTGATGAACACAAAAGGACCATTGATATACTCATCCTATGGTTCCAAGCATCATCTTCTCCCTCTCTAATTACGCAGATATGTATATATATATGTATATATATAAGATTGATTAGTATATTCTTCATAAAAGATGTGTTGTTAATTGTATTTATAATTGGTGGTATCTTTGTCACTTTTTGTGACTTGTGATTGTCCTATACTATATTCACAGACATACATATAACGTATATATTATTTATGTGATATTGGGATAAATTTGCAATTATTAGTATAACATATATATTATTTACAATATTATAACATATATTATTTGAGTATTAGTTTTCATGTTAAGCCATTGCGCTTAGGGATGGATAAATTGCCCCGACCCGTCCCGACTAACCATCGGGTCGGGTTCGGATCTTGCCCGCCCCCCCGCCCCGATCCGGGATTTTTGAATAATTTTAAGGTAAAAAACAATGACCCGTCCCGAACTGCCTAAACCCCCGGGTCAGGTCGGGATCGGGTCGTAATAAAAAATTTCGGGTCGGGTTCGGATCGGACAGTACCCGGGCCCGATCCGACCCGTTGCCATCCCTAATTGCGCTCACTAGTTTTATAGATTTTGTAGGTAATACAGGGTAATAAAAGACTTATAAGTGAGAGTGCGAAGAATTGAAACTTTGAGGTGGTTTACTAGTGCACTTTGACTTACACATTCATTTTATTAATATACTTTTTTATTTTAGTTTAATTCTTGAGTAAGAAGTGTTTAACGTGGTTATAAATCATTTTGTATTGTATTCTTGTTTTTTAGATTGGATCTTAGTCTTCTTTATTTATGGCATAACTTTGTCATTATAGGAATGTATAAATATACATTTAACTATATATTTATATAAGTGTAAGATACTCATTGTATTGGTCTTATTTTGGTATCAATTGTTAAACTTTTACTTTTAGGACAAGTATGAGCGGTTGCGTACATGAATCATATCATAAATATCTAAAGTTTATATATAATTATTAATAAAAGTTAGAAGTTTTTAATGTATCATCTATTCATCAAATGTCAAGAAATAGTTTTAAAATTTCAGTAGGAAAGCAATGATTTATGAATCATCCATGTAAGTAAACTTTAGTAGCATTGATAGAAAAGTAACCAATAATATTATGTCACCAGAACTAAAATGTAGTTAAATGTTGATAGTTTGGTAATAAGAAAAAAAATTGCGTGATAAAAGCTTTCAATTAGGTATACAATGTGGTAACCTAGTGTTGTTTGTGTTTTAAAAAGAAACATAAGGTTTTATAAAAAAAAGACTAAGTGGATTGAACAACAAAGAAAGAAGAAAAAAATTTAAATGCCTGTCTGATGAAGACAATTGTTCATTCAAAGGACTATGCGAGTTTTCATTTAGGCCATGAGATGAGTATTTGTTTTAATCTATCTAATTGGCTGAATAATTAAGCACTTGTCTAAGCATTTAAACAAATACTTATTTATGTGAATTAAGATAAACTTCTGTCTTAAGGGATAGGCTAGCGCACTCATCTAAGCCTTAAGATGTGTATTTATTTACATATTCAGCACTCATCTAAGCCTTAAGATGAATACTTGTTCGAATATATTTTTTTTAAAATGTTAAAAGTTTTATTTTTTAAAAAAATAAAATTATTTTGCTGCCGAAAAGAATTAAAATGTTGCTTCTAAGAAAAAAAATAATTTTTTTTAAACTTACAAATTTGTGTGTGTTTGTTTGTTTGTTTTTAAAAACTATAAAATCTTGTATCTTGTTTTGGTTTTCAAATGTGGTTATGATTTAGTTTTTTTGTGTTAATTTTTTTTTAAATAAATTAGTTCTAACCATAGGCATTAGTGTTAGCGTTCCTGGATGTGTTAATTTTTCATATCCAATGTAATCAATTCTTGAACTAAAATCATAAATCATACTTCAGAAATTTAATAGACGAGCAATCATACTCATATGATTGGTTAGTAACTCTAAAAAATAAACTAAATACAACAAACTTTAAGAATTTTGTAGCTTGAACAAAAATACATAACTACAATAATGGTATATGTATATATATATATATATATAATATAAAATCATAACTCTAAAATCTTTATATCCGATTAACCATTATATATATTCATCAAAATAATAATATAATATATAAAAAAAGAAAAAACAAGATAACAAGAATAAAGGAAAAATAAAATAATAAAATAAAATTTAAATGTAAAATGATTTTTCAAATTTAAATAATCTTACAAAATTATTATCGCTCATAATTATAAATTTTCACATTGAGAAAATCGAATGTAACTCTCACATTGAAAACTTTTACAAAAGAGATTTGCAAATAGATTTACCATATTTACATAGTCAAGAAAAAAATACAAACATTTATGCGCTGAATGGTAGAGGGGGTAACATTTTTGTTTCCTTATATATTATTAGCACATACAACATGGAATATTAATTGGACGGTTGAACAAACATACACATCATGAATATTAACGGCGCTAGATTGATTAATATAGTAATTAATTACCATCTGATAAGACTGAGAGTGCTAATTAATGTTCCTGCATAAAATCAATAACTCCATTTGTGTATTTGGCCTGCAGCTCATGGTTCCCAAATATCTTCATCATCTCCTTGGCCCTCTCCTTGCATGCCCTTCCCTTCTCCCCTACCATAACCGCTTTGACGGCCTCAGCCACCGAGTCCCTCGTCAGGGTCCCCTCTTTCTCGTCTCTCGCTACCTCTATGCCTACCTTCAGCCCATCCAACGTCCTCGCAATCAGCGGCTGGTCCGCGAAGAAGGGCAGCATGATCAGAGGCAGCCCCAGCTGAAGCGCCTCCACAACCGAGCTAAGCCCGCAGTGAGTCAAGAACCCACCCACCGAGTCATGGCCCAGTATTCTTAGTTGAGGCGCCCAACTCGTCCACACCATCCCCCGCCCACTGACCCGCTCCCTGAACCCTTCCGGCAGCCCGTCCGACGCCCCGTCGCCGGCACGCTTCTTTAGAGCCCACAGGAACGGCAGTTTGGACAGCGCTAGCCCATGAGCCAACTCGGACAGCTCTTCCGGACTCGGAGCCGCCTCGCTTCCGAATGCCACGTAGACAACTGATTTCCTGGGGTGTCCGTCCAGCCAGGCACTGATCTCCCTCCACGCGGCATGGTCCACGACATCCCCCTGTGGCTGCGGCTGCGGCGGCAACAAGCCAACGGGAACTACCGGCCTGTCGTTCAGGGCTCCGAGGAGGCTGGTCCAGTCGCGATCGATCTCGTCGCAGCCCCGTACGAGAATCACATGGCAACCTGCGACCACGGAGGCCAAGCGAAACGTGTCCGAAACGCCGGACTCGTTTCCGCCGAAGTGCCCCAGAACTCGCCTCGCTTCGTGGAGGCGAAACGCGACGTTGGTCGGGAAAGCGACCCACCGGGGAGGGACCGTCAGGCTCTCCGGAGACATCCCGGGCTGGTCGTCCCCACCCGCGAGCGACGCGGCCGGCCCAAAAAAGGCGAGGAGGTACGGAGGGAATATGCAAAAGAAGGCGCGGGAAATCCCGAGACGGGCGGCGATGGGGGGGAGCCAGTAGGGGGAGAAGTCGTGAACGATCCAGTCCGGGGCTGCGTCCTGAAGGAAGCGAGCGAGGGGCTCGGCGAGGCGATCGTACGCGGCCTTGAGGAAGGGCACGTCCTCCGGAGGAAGGTCGGTGGTGGCCTCCGCCGTTTCGGGGAGGTTGTCGGAGCGAGGGAGGGGGATGGGGACGAGGTGGATGAGGGATGAATAGGAGTGGGGTTGGGGGAGGCGGGCGAGGTTTCGAGGGGTGGATATGAAGGAGACCCGGTGGCCTTTTCCGGCGAAGAGCTTGGCCAGCTGCAAGTAGGGGATGATGTGACCGAAGGCGAGCCACGGGAACAATACCAAGTGAAGCTGCTTCTTGGTTTTGGCCATGGTCAGTGATGGCGTACGCGCTCTCTTCGATCGGTTACTATCAACGACGGTGCATACACACAGACACACACACATATATATATAAGAGTTGTTTCCTAGCTAGTCTTCGATCAAGTTCCCCACGGCTCCGTGCTAGCTCATGCATTTCAGAAGACAAGATGGGCATGTGTTACCGACAGGTACAGGCGTACAGCCGTACTAGGCTCCACCCCCTTGCACGCAGTGCCGTTTAGTATTATCCTAGTGGCAAGTGCGTGCGGCGAGAAACGTTCACATTAAATGAAAGATGTGAACTGTCGAATGCAAGTTAATTTACACGTCCGTTTCGTAACCCTTTATATCTGTGTGTGTGTGTGTGTGTGTGTGTGTGTGTGTGTGTATGACGGAGGTAAAAAAAAAACAGTTTGAAATGATTCAATAGACACAATACATATACTAGCATAGATAAATAAAATAAAATTTTATACTGCATACATAATATATTTATATGTTGAACGAATGTAGAGAGAACTGACAACATAATTAATTACGTCATTTAGTTAAGTTATTATTTTTTAATTTAATTCATATTTTATAAAATTTAAATATTTATTAAAATGAGGTAATTTTAATGTGTCGCATGAGTCATACACAAAAATGATTGGTTGAAATGAAAGCGAGGTGAGTAAAGTTTTTTTTTAATATAATTTAATTGAAAGTTAATAAAATAATGATAAAAAAATATATTTTTTAAAATACCAATTTAATTGCCAGTAACTAGGCTACTGATAGGGCAATTTTCAGTAATTGTTTCACATTTATCGAAACAAATTTTCATCTGATCTTGCACTTATTTCGTAGCTAGCTACCAAACAAGTGAAAATGCTTGTTTCATACATTTTCAACGCTGCGGGTTTTTTCATATCAACCAAGCAGACGCCAGACGCTTAACGTAGAATCAACCGTAGGGTAGATTAATTTATGCCGGAGTGAGCAGTTGTAGATTAGATTATTATTCATGACTTACAGTGGCAGCTGGCATAAGGTCACAGTACTTTTTTTTTTTTTATAGAATTAACAAAGAGCCGAGACTTGCAAACATTGGACTCACCCTTCCCTCGCTTAGCCAGTTAGCCGAGTGTTGAGTGGTTTAACATCAAATAATTAAAAAAAAAAAACAGAAAAACAAAGCAACACAATAGCAGAGATATTAATCAGTAAGAATTATAGCCGATGAGATATTGAGACAGATTCTTTCGCCCAAAAGTTAATCAGTTAATTAAATTACAAAATATGGAGGTTCCAGCTACACTTACTTGCACCTTCTTCATCTAATTAATAGTAAATGTTTTTTAAATATTAATTTAAAAGTATATATTTATTAAATTATATTTAATAAAAATAACTTTTATATATATTAATTAATTATTTACAAATAATTTATACAAACACAAATAATACTGTTAGTAAACATTTATTAACGAATATTTACAAAGACTATAATTATATTTGTAAACATATTTGCAAATGTTACTATTAATAAACTAACATAGATAATCTTTTTAATAAACCGAATGAAAGCTTATTCACGAAAGTTCGATTCACTTACAACTACATGAAGCACAATAAAATGATTGAAGTTGAATGTTTTCCTTTTATATATAATATATATAATATTCTTCCAATAATGCAGATAATCCTGGCAAATTTTGGCAAACCAGGTATATAAAGGAAGCCAATAAGCATGAATTCCCAAATTATAATCATGACATGCTACTTGTCAAACTAACAAAAACCAGACAGAGAAGGGAAACACAGCACAAAAAATAGATAAATAAGGTCACACCGACGTGGCTCCTCTTTTCAGTTGGTTAGTAAATATTAATCTCGGGCAAACCTTATCTTCGGGAAATATATATTAAGACGTCTTCCAAAACTCAATGCCGAAACCTAAGGCGAATGCGGTCCCATCAAGTGTGTCATCTTATTGCACTGATACAAACATAAATTTAAATTTAAATTATTACATATATTGCATCAAACAAAATAAAGGATTGTGGCACCAATAAGAGAACAACTGTAAAATCAAACACTAATAAAGAGTGATCAGTAACCAACTTTCAGCGTGATTTGCCATTAAGTCATTGAATTGAAATTAGTTTAACATTGAAAGGAGAGTTGAATATCAATGGATGAAGACTCTGGTGAAAATACTTTGCCAAGATTAGAGAAAATGGACCAACAGTTTCTCAGACATATCACAGTGGACTCACCAGCACCAGCCATTATTGACACTTCATTTGTGCTTTTTCTTTTTGAAGTATATTATAGGCTTATCTCTCAGATGAATGTATTACTAATATTAATATAACAGTAGGCTACAAACCCCAACTAGACTAACAGATAATGGCCAAAATTTTCTTGAAAAGATGTGTATTACCGCTTTAGCCCAATAAACTTTCTTATGATCTAATGTAAATAAATTTAAAACAATTAGTCACCGCATCCCTAAAAAAAGGCTATCATCAGATAATTTTCCAAAAAATCCTTTAAAGAAAACACCAAACATCAGACCCTAGAGTCCTCATCATGCATAATATAACGTAGCAATGTAGCATTAGAGAAAAAATATTATAACCAACTACCAGGTACCAACAAATAAAACAGAAAAGCTTGCATACTAACATTATTTTACGATACAGACTTAAATAGAGAAGCAAAAAAAACCTACTGTTAAAGGCTTGGCACTAGGTCCCTCTTCAGACTTTTACTTGAGCAACAGGGACGATGCTGACAAAGCTTTGACCTGAAAATTAAACACAAAATAAATAAGAATAAGAATAAAATAAATAAATAAACAAACGAAAGAAAAACAAGAAGACAAATAAATAAAATCAAAGCTATAAAGCTCAATACAATAACCAACTCCATTAATTTTCAATCAAAAACTTAATCAAATTACCTTGAGAATAATTAACTTGAGAAATACAGATCCCCCAAATCCAACAGATGCAGCCCCATAGGGCAGGAGAGACACAGCAAGACTGGCATGATGATAAAAAAAAATGAATTAATTAATTATGATAGCCACTAAATTATCACTCCGGTCCGAACAGAAAAGGTTACAACAGCAGTTGATTAAATTAAATGGTACCCCTGCTACTGAAAGGACAAATCTTGGTCATCCTGCCTCCACCTCCTCCTTTCAGTCTACCCAAAATGGCTCTACGAATATCATATGTACAAAAGAACTTATTGTTGCAAATGAACATGAATGTAGCCACCACAATCTGACAAAAGAATTTCAAGATAATTCTGCTCGAGCTAGTTGAAAGAAATTCATCATTTTATGGCCCACCACTTTTAGCAAAAAGTTCCTCCATCAACATTGAATACGTAGCAGAACTAGGCCGATAACCCCTTCTCTCCATGACGTCTATCAATTCATAGCATATATTAACTAGGCCATTCTTAAGTATTCCATCAATGAGAAGCTTCCAAACTACTTCATCACAATTGTACCCACAGCAAAGCAAATTACAGAAAACTTCTTTAGCCTTCTCATTTTTTCCTTCGCTATATAACCCACAGAGAAGCAGCCTATATGACTCTAGATGTGGTAAATGACCTTGCTGAACAATAGCATCTGCCAGCCTTGTTGCTTCCTCATACATTGCCACTTTGCAGCAACAACCCAAGAGAGAGTTATAGATATCTTCTCCAGGAGATATTCCTCTGTCCTTCATATAATGGACCAACCTCTGCGATTCTACCAAGCGCCCCACTTTGCAAAGTCCAGCAATTAGTATTCCGTAAGTGTTTATGTCAGGAGTGCAATCATGTTCCACCATTCTCTCAATGAACTGCAGAATGTCTTCAAACTCTAACATCTTCCATATATCAACAGTACTAGCTGAAGTGCCATTGGGATCCAATTCAACCCTCATTCGAACACCCAAATCCTTCCCAGATGAAATGTGCTTAATTAAAATTGAATATACAAGATGAGAAGGTTCACATCCAGAATCAATCATTTCCTTGAGTGTGTCAAATGCACGATTCGTTAAACCCAGTCGCACATAGCCTTCAATTAGTACCCTGTAAGTCACCCCATCAGGCAAAATGCCATCTTTATTCATTTTAGCCATGAGATTTTCAACTTTTTTTATGTCTCCATGAATCAGAAATGCTCGAATGAATGCAGTGTGTATATAAACATCAGGTTGATAACCTGAGGAAACCATTTGGTCAAAAACCCTGTGAGCATGATCAATGTCACCTTCATTCAAAATATTACTAATCAGAATTGTGTAAGTGACAACAGTGGGTTTTACATCCATCTTCAACATTTTTTCTACTAGAAGGAAAGCTTCCTGCAGTTTTTTCTCCTTGCACAAACCATCTATCAACACATTGAACGTGTATGAGCTTGGTGAGCAGTTCCCAGTGAACATTCTCTCAAGCAAACAATGGGCATCATTGACTTTCCCCGCTTTACAAAGTCCATCAATCAAAGAAGTATATATCACTTCATTTGCGCTAATTCCTTTCTCCTTCAGTTGATCAAATAGTTCTTGTGATTCCTCCACCCTCCCTTTTTTGCAAAGGGTGTCTATAAGAGCGCTATAAGTCCACTGATCAGGAATCAAATCAGCTTCATTCATCATGATGAGCAATCTAAAAGCAGCATCTAAATTACCTACTTTACATTGCCCCTTGATTAGTGAGTTGAAAGTGACCAAACTTGGTGACAGTTTGAGCCCCAGCATCTTATTGATCAATGCCATTGCCTTGTGCACCTTATTTTTTTCACAGAATCCACATATCAACTCATTGAACGTGCGAACATTTGGAGTACACTTACTAGACTCCATCATGCTCATAATTTCAAATGCCTCATCAACTAACCCTTTTTTACAATAACCATCAATCAGAGCATTATATGTCACCACACCTGGGATCAATCCTTTGTCCAACATTCCATCAAAAACCATCCGGGCTTCATCAAGTTTATCTTCTTTGCAATAGCTATCTATTAAAACAGTGTAGGTATGAAGATTCGGTTGACAACCTTTCTCTGTCATCTCTTTTAATAAATTGAATGCTTTGTCTTTCTTTCTTGATTCACAAAGAGCAGCAATTAAAACAGTGTAGGTGCGAATGGTTGGAAAACAACTGTCCTCTTCCATTTTCAAGAACAGCATGAATGCTTCATCAATCCGCTTAGCTTTGCAGAGACCGTGAATCAAATTAGTATAGGAACCCGCATCTCTCGGGCAACCCTTTCCAGGCATAGCCCGAAAGATCCTGTAAGCGCCATCCACATTCTGGTTCCTGCAGTAACCCAGTATCAGAGAAGTGTACGTGAACCAATCGGGACACAACCCCGCCTGCAAGATCTTGCTCACATACAACTCAGCGTTGACCACATTCCCCAACTTACAGTACACATTAACCATTGTATTAAAAGTAATTATATTGGGCGAAATCTTATTATCTAAAGCCTCTACATAGACACTCTTCATTTCGTCAATCATAAGAAACCTGGCTAACGATTGCAACAACATGTTATAGATCCTCAGATTGAGCTTGAACTGAAACTCTCCACCCCGGTTCATCCTCCGCAACACATCAAGCACGAACCGGGCGTCATCAACCGATTCGCAAGACCGGAGCATGGATTTCCGGAGATTGTCGGCGGCGCCGAGGAATCCAGCGGGGACGAGGATGCTGAGGAGCGACGAGTGGGATTGTGGGGTGTGCTTGAATCCGGGCCTCTGCCCAATCCAGACGAAGAAAGCGAGGGCGTCATGTGGGTTGAGGGTGGGATTGAGATCGAAGAGGGAGGAGACGTGGGACGGGGTTAGGGTACGGGACAACTTCTTGAGAGATGGGTTCTTCCTCCAACCGGGGCGAGACAAGATGAGGAAGAGGCGGGAGGAGAGATCGAGAGGCTCGGATTCGTGGGGCTGGGGAACAACCGAGGCGATCGACGAGGTGGGTCTTCGAAGGGACGTGAGGAACCGAGGAATCGATGAGGTTGGATTGAGTGAAGGCACATATCTTCTTCTCATCTCAAGAGTGGAGCGAATGCGAGGGAGGCGCTCTCTCACTCACCCACCCACTCCTGACTCCTGACTCCTGCCAGCCAGTTAGGGTTTTCAATGGCGAAGAAGAAGAAGCGGACAAACGCCGAGTCCGGATTGGGAGTCACCGTCAGGATCATGCCACGTAAGCTCACCATCTGATCCAATGGGCTAATAAACGCTACGCACGCAATAGCCGTCGTTTTTGTATCTACGCTGCTACGCTACGCCACGCCGCTCTCATCATCTGTTGCTCTCGCTCTGCTCCTCCTCGCCCTCGCCACGCCGGTCACCTGTTCCTCGTCGCACCCACCGCTGTCGGCCCTCCAGAGTCCGGATTGGCACCCACCGTCGGCCCTCGTCGCAGTCATCTGTTGCTCTCTCGCTCTACCCTAGGTCGTCGATCGAGTGGCTAAGTGGCTTCGCCGCCGCCGCCCCTCCAGAGTCCGGATTGGCACCCACCGCCGGCCCTCGTCGCAGTCATCTGTTGCTCTCTCGTTCTACCCTAGGTCGTCGATCGAGTGGCTTCGCCGCCGTCGGCTCCTCCGCGTCGTCGCTCATATTTTCCTGACGATGAAATCGACCCGCTCTGACAATGCCACGGCTCATCTCCCCAGTGGCTCAGGCTCACCCGTCAACAGTGTCACTTTCCGTCGCTGCCGTCCCACTATGGATATGTGTGCGTGTGCGTGTCACCAATGACATCAGCTACTGTTGGGAGAAGATATGACAAAGTTGGCCACTCTAGAAAGTGAGGGAAAATTTGTTTGAAGGTCGACAAGCCATAAACGATCCCTCACTACACGTCTACACAACCCCCCCCACATCCCCCCCCCCCCCCCCCCCCCCCCAACTTCTTCTCAGTTCTCAGAAGCGCACGAGTGTGGCGTAGGGCCGCCACACCACCCATGCTTCATTACGCGCGTGCGATGCAGGCATAGTATAGGTATGGTTAGAAATAAATCTAAGAAAGCTTATCCTATATGCAAGTTTTTTGTGTAAATATTTTCATGTATATATGATAATATTTGATTCAATAATTTTATAAAAAATATATTAAATATTTGACTTATAATTATTTATTAATATTATAATTGAGATAAATGATAATAATAAAAAACAAACAAAACAAATAATGAAAATTCCTAAAAGAAAAAAACACAACTTCAGTATAATTCATAATTTGTCAAAAGTATAATAATATAGTTATATGAATTGTTTTCTCTATAATGTAATACAAGTTTGCCATTATAGTTTTTTTACCATATTTTTCTTTTAACAAAATACACAAACTAAAGTGAACATGAATTTAACAATTTCAACAATCTCCATATTGATTCAAATTCTATCTACGCAAAAACATACTCTCAAAAACAACAAAACATATTTTCCATACATGGCATAAAATCTTATGATGCATCTGATCATTGGTATGAAATATGACATATCAACTGTCGCTAAATAAATAATTGATTCGTAAATCTTCGTTCAACTCACTAAGGAGTCCCTTTAATTAAATAGGATTTTTTCAAACTTTAGTAATAATCATATACTCTACTTCAGTGATAGAAAAAGCAATTATGGATTGTAATATCACTTTCAATTTGATAGGACAATCAATGATAAAAAAGATATACTCAGTTAGAAATCTTCATCTTTCTAAATCTCTATCATAATCAAAATCCACATATTCATTATTCTCATCTCTAGTATTGCCAATTATAAACACATACTAGTAGTACTACACAGGTATATCAAAATATACTATATTGCATTTCACTGTTCTTTACCAAAATTTGCATATACTGCTCACAATATAAGATAAATACATTTTTACGCAAACCATAACATATACGAGAGATGTCATTACATTAAAATATAGAATTCAATATATATAATTAGTCTATTCGAGTGATTTTGAAGACAAAACAGTTGAAAGTCTAAAATGATATGCTAATTAAGTACCAATAGTATTTTATATATTAAACATGTGTGAACTTTTTCAATGTACTCCTTTTGAAACCTAAACTAAACTAACTTGTTATTCTCAACATTTTATAAAAGTTTTAAAAAAGTCTCAAATAATTAGCATTTAAACATATTTAGACTATGAGTTCACTCGTCAATAAATTCTTTTACTTGTATTTTTTTATCATATTATTTTACTTAATGAAATTTTAGTATAAAACTTTAAAAGTCTTTAGTTTATTTGAAATCAACGAAATTCATACTCACCACAACATAAACAAATACATATCAAAGATGTATTTATAATAACCCATAATGCCGATCATCATAAAAATCTATTATGCATTTTGGTGGTTGTTACTAATAATTCATATGATGATAGAATAATATCCATCATATAGTACTGTCAATAATTTTACATTGAGATTATTAATATAAAGTAACACGAACTGACTTATTAATCTTTAATTTAATATATATTTGTTTATTTTTTACTTTTATTACAGTATCTCTATAAACTTATTATTGCAATGCAAACAAAATATATATAAAATCAGGGGGCAATTATTATTATTATTATTTCACGCAATTTACTGGGCTCATGTATGAATATTGTAGAGGCACCCATTATGCTTTGCGCTGCAGAAACCGTTTCCTTGATTACCCTATTGATACACTCACAACATTATTAATACATTGCCATGCATATTTTTATGTTAAAACCCCAAGAATTATAAGCATTTAAATTTAAGAATCCACGCGTCACGCCATGATACGCTTGCTGAAGCAACGGTTAGCTCCTGACAACGGTCATATCAGATTGAAATTTGAATTTCCTGTCCCAGAAACCACAAAGTGCAAGCAAAGAAACAGAAAGTCTCTCACCCACCCGCTCCCATCTCCCTCCCTCGCAACGCGACATAACACACCTTGTTTTCTGGCTTTGCGCAAACCAACAGCTCTCACCCCAATCTATAAAATCTTCAAAGATCTTCCGAATCTTTAGACCAATCAGTAGATTTCGCCGCCGAGGAAGCTGCCAATCCGCAAACCCTATCTTTCAATTCCAACATTCCTAAGGTTTTTGATTGGGAGAACCACGCTTCGATAATGGTGGATCCACCGGTTTTTGATCAAATACGTAGATGTTCTTCCGTGGACGAGGAAGACGAGTCTTCTTCGGATTCGATGGTCTGTGATGCGGGTTCAAGACTCGTCCAAAATGGGTTTACGAAATTGAACTGCCCAGGTTAGCAGATACAGCTTTTTCGGAATTTACGTAGTTTATGATGTTCTATCGTATGTTCTTTTTTGGTCGATGGGGTATCCCGGGTATTTCTTTGTTTGTAAACGCTTAAAAGAAAAACCCAAGTTTTCTGGGTATTCTTCGCGTAAAAGAATATTTATGAACCTCGTAATAAAGGAAAGAAAGCAAAGAAAAATGGGTTCTTTCAGGTCTTTCCATGTTTTTTTGATATGGGTAAGAGACTAGTCCCAAATGGTTTCACGAAATTGAAATGCCCTGGTTGGTATAATAGCATATACAATGTTTTCTTAGTTTTCATAAGATTAATGTTAGCCTCTGTTTTATTTGGTTGATATTTTCTATTAGACTGTTCTTTGTCTGTAAGAGCTGAAGCAAAAAGCTGTGAAATGTGACTGAAAAAACCAAAAAACAAAACAAAACAGAATCAGTGAGTTAGACTACATTAAATCCCTACAGTTAAATGGCTGAAAAAAGACCTATATTTCTTTTCTCGATATCACTTAGTGTGTGTAAGAAAAGATAGGGTGACAATCGAAAATAATTTGGTAGATTTTATACTAGATAGGGTGACCTATATTCCTTACTTTTATGGGAAGCCATGGAAAATTCTAATTGAGGGCATGTTCTGTGAATGCGGAAGACAAAACTGTGAAATGTGAATAATAAAAAGCATCAGCGAGTCGGACTACATCCCTACAGTTAATTGGCTGAAAAATGACCTATCTTTCTTTTCTGGATATCATTTAGTGTCTATGAAAAGATTGGGGATAATTGAAAATAATTTGGTGGATTTGATAGTATTTGTAAACAGTACAGCTACGGCTCCTTCCTTGTATGAGAAAATTCTAATGAGGATGTGTTATCTGAGTTCTGAGAAAATGAAACAAAAATTTCACATGCTTGTGCCCCTTAGTTCATTCTCTTCACATATTTGTGGAGTTGAGAATTTGGGGTTTGAAAGTTTTTTAGTTAGTGGTCTGGTATTACTTTTTGAGATATTGCTTTTGAAGTGAAAAAACTTATTTGATAAACTAAAAAACGTACTTATAAAAAATTTTATAATTTTATATTTTTTTATAGTAAAAAATAAAAATAGTTTAAATGATGCTTTTAAAAGTTGATTTATTAGGCAGTAACTTTCAAAGTTTTAAAATACCAATATTTACTCTAATTATAGGGATATGAGAAGAGGTGCGGTTTAATATTTTAAAATTAATAATATTTTTATCTTTAAAAAAGCTTTAATTTTATTTTTGATTTATCAAGTACTTATTACTTCTAAAATTTATAATACTTTTAAAAAACATAGTTTAACAAATACTTTACCGCTTAGTTTCACAGCAGTGTATTAAGGGCAAGCACTTGTACTAATGTTTGTTTTGTTTAACTAGAGGAAGTTGTGATGTTTGTAAATGCTGGAGGTGAGGCTCTAACAGGAGCAGAGGCCACCCCAAATATTGTAGGAGACACATTTTTCCAAGGAGGTGACGTTCTACGAACCAATGAATGCATATGTCAGGGGGGTGATTATCCCTTTATATATCAGTCAGCGCGCGTTGGGACCTTCTGTTATCGGTTTGAGAATCTTTCTCCTGGACAATATTTTGTCGATCTTCATTTTGCGGAAATAATCAACACAAATGGTCCCAAAGGCATGAGAATATTCAACGTGTTTGTTCAGGAAGAGAAGGCAAGTCAATTAGGAAGAAAAAAAAACTAAATACTGGGATTGATTCATATTTTTCAAAATATAAAAGTAAAACTTTAACTGCCAAGCTCTTACAAATATCATTTATTTATGAAAATGACAGGTTTTGTCTGATTTTGACATCTTCTCTATTGTTGGAGCCAACAAGCCAGTGCAGTTGGTTGATTTTAGAGTATCAATTAAAGAGGATGGAATGCTCATGTTAAGGTTTGAAGGTGTCCATGGAAGCCCAGTGATTAATGGGATTTGCCTTCGAAGAGCACCCAAAGTTTCAGGTATACAATTACTTCCCAGATATATATCTGCAATATGTCTAAGTTGCTTGCATTTTTTTGTTTTTTGCATTTTGGATACAGTTCCTCCACCCGAACATGAGTACCTTGTATGTAACAATTGTACTGCAGAGATTGAAGTCCCTTCTGCTCAGGTAAGATTATCGTTCCACGTGAACAATATTGTTACAAAGTTTGAGTTGAATATTATTTTTAATTTTTTGTGTGGATTGTGGTGTGTTCAGAAGAAATGGATGCAAACTAAGGCTATAGTTAAGTATGAGAAAAGGATACAGGAGTTAACTTTGCAGTGCCAGCAGAAGACAGATGAGTGTTATGAGGCTTGGATGTCTTTGAATGCAACGAATGAACAAATGGAGAAGGTTAGGATGGAACTTGACAATAGGAGGTTTCAGGCATACTCTCAAGGTATGATGAGATCTGATTCGCTTACTTTTTGCAGTCTATATAATATAATATAATAACTGGATGGGTTGCGTCTTTTTTGGCCCCCTTTTGGAATTTCATCACAACTTAAGCAAGCAATGTTGCAATTCAATAGGGATAAAGTAGGACTAATAGTTCTTTTTTGGAAAGCAACCCATATTCATTATGAAGTGGAAAGTTTTAGGCTAACTAAATATAATAGATGGTGATGTATTATGAGATCCTTTCAAAGAAAATTCTTCGAATGAGAAAAAGGAACATTTTGTATGTATTCACACACCCCTTATTGCTTCATATTTCCTGCTTTGTAGATGTTGAATTTTCGGTGATTCTGTTGCTTTTTACTCATGTTTAGATCAAGTCATGGAGAAACAAGCTGCAAAGCTTGAGAATCTTTCAAGCAGGTATGAGCGGGATAAGAGTTTTTGGGTTGCAGCTGTAAATGATTTAGATAACAAAATAAAGGTTGGTACTTCTATCTTTTATACACAGGGTGTCCTAATCAATTATTGGGTAGGTAATATAGGTTCTTATAACAAGTTTGTCTTGCAGATAATGAAACAGGAGCAGTCTCAGTTATCTCATGCGGCACATGACTGTGCTGATTCAGTTCCTGAGTTGAATAAAATGGTCTTTGCAGTTCAGGCTTTAGGTGAGTTTGACTTGCACTACAATTTATATGGTGGCTACTGGATTTTATGCATCTTACCTTTCCCATGAGTTTTCAGTTATACAGTGTGAGGATCTCAAAATGAAGTATTGTCAAGAGCAAGAAAAGAGAAAGAAACTCTATAACCAAGTCCAGGAAGCGAGAGGCATGTGTTTATATTCCTTAGTGATGACTTTATAGTGCATTAATGGATTAAAAATGGAGTTTCTAACCCAAAGAGACTCACTATAAGCCATAGCTGTTAAATTTCAGGAAATATCCGGGTATTTTGTCGTTGCCGTCCATTAAGCAAAGAGGAAACATTAGCTGGCCATGCAACAGTTGTCGACCTGGATGCTGCAAAGGATGGAGATCTTGGGATCCTAACTGGAGGCTCCACTAAAAAGCTGTTTAAATTTGACAGAGTTTACACACCAAGAGATGATCAAGGTAATTTGTTGACAGTTTGTTCCTCAGGATGTTGTGTTAAAATCTAAGACATGTTCAATGGAGAGTAAATTATACTGAGTTTTCCTCGGGATGTTGCGTTATAAAAACTAAGACATGTTCCGACTAAATTATACAAGAGTCATGGTTTTTCTTATTCTTAACAGTGGACGTGTTTGCGGATGCTTCACCTATGGTAGTTTCAGTGTTAGATGGCTACAATGTCTGTATATTTGCCTATGGGCAAACGGGGACAGGAAAGACCTTCACTATGGAGGGTACTGAGCAAAACCGGGGAGTCAATTATAGGACCCTAGAGGAATTATTCCAAATTGCAGACAAAAGGAGTGATACTCACACCTACAACATCTCTGTTAGTGTACTTGAAGTCTACAACGAGCAGATTAGGGACTTGCTTGCTACATCACCAGCATCAAAGAAGTAAGACCATAGCGCCATTTATTAGATTCGAGTGTTTTACGCATATGTCCATGTTTTCTCGAACTCACTAAATGATAGTTTAGCAGATTTTTTAGTTTCCTTAATTTTATTTTATGTTTATGTATTTCTAATTTTTTTCAATATATATTTCAAATTTAATAGGTTGGAGGTAAAACAGGCTTCGGAAGGGAGTCATCATGTTCCGGGCATTGTGGAGGCCAAGGTCGAGAACATTAAGGAAGTATGGAATGTACTCCGGACTGGAAGCAATGCTCGGGTTGTGGGATCCAATAATGTCAACGAGCACAGCAGCCGCTCTCACTGGTACTGATTTTTCCTCTTTTTCTTTTTGCTTCCCTAGCCTGTCTTTTTAGATGAATTCTGTATCATTGTTATTAATATAGTTAGTTTCATTTATTTTAAAACAACATGCCTCGTATAGTAGAGCAAAAAATTGATGATTTTTTTTGCTTTCCCTCCCTATTTTATCTTTTTAGTTACTACATTGCCTATCAACTCTATTTCATTGTTATTAATTATTTTTAGTATCATTTATTTCAAAAACAGCATGCTTTGTATTGTTGTACGAGCACAAAACTTGATGAATGGGGAGTGCACAAAGAGCAAGCTCTGGCTTGTGGATTTGGCAGGGAGCGAGAGGATTGGAAAAACTGATGCACAAGGGGAGAGACTTAAGGAAGCTCAAAACATCAACAGATCACTTTCTGCTCTTGGAGATGTGATATCTGCTCTAGCAAATAAAAGCAGTCACATACCATACCGGTTTGTTTCGTTTGCTACTTTTGCCTGCTGTCAGATTATTTATTTTGTGCTAGATTTTAGACCAACTCTTTTTTTTTTTTTAAATTTGGTTTCAGGAACTCTAAGCTGACACATTTACTCCAAGATTCATTAGGTAAAACTATAATTTCAGTAAAGATTGGAGTAGTTTAAATATTTAAGATTCACTTCATTAAATATTTCCGTTGTTACCAACCTACTGTTTTGCAGGGGGTGACGCTAAAACTCTGATGTTCGTGCAAATCAGTCCTTCCGAGAAGGATTTGGGTGAGACTACGAGTTCATTAAATTTTGCCACACGAGTCAGAGGGGTTGAATTGAGCCCTGCAAAAAAGCAGATTGATACAGGAGAGATTCAAAAGATGAAAGCCATGGTAAATATATAATTCTAACTAGTAAAGGTTTTTTCCCCTGAAATATATAATACATCTTACATTTTCTATGGCACTTTCATGAAGCTCGATAAAGCAAGGCAGGAGTGCAAATCCAAAGATGAATCACTAAGGAAGCTAGAAGAGAGCTTGCAAAACACAGAAAGTAAGACGAGAAGCAAAGATCAGATCCATAAAATCCAACAAGATAAAATTAGAGAACTCGAAGGCCAGCTTGAGTTGAAGGCAACTTTTCACAATCAGTCAGAGAAGAAAGTTTCAGTGCTTTCTGAGAAATTGAGGACTAGAGAAGAAACTTGTGCTGCTCTTGAACACAAGGTTTTCTTCCACATAAACTATACTGATATTCCAACTCCATATTCATTATTGACTTGTGATTTGATATTCGTGGCTTCTTACTTACATTTAAGATCAAAGAGCTGGAAAACAAGTTTAGAGAGCGAGAGCATTCGGAGTCTGCCGCTTTCCAACAAAAGGTACAATAGTCTCCCTATTCCAATTTCCAACGGTGTATTACATGCTGTCAAGTTGTTTACTACCTTTTCACTTGTTTGAGCAGATTAGTTATCTGGAAAACAAGCTGAAAGAACAAGTACAAGAGTCTGAGTCCCATTCCCTTGTCCTCCAAAATAAGGTAGGAGTGAGGTCTTGTGATAAAATGAGCTTCTGCACTTCTGCCCAATTCATGAATGATAAAACGAGGAACCAATTCAAAAATGTTTTTGTTTTCCAGGTCAAAGAGCTCGAGAGAAAACTCAAGGAGCAGGAACAAAGTTCTGAGTTCTTCTTGCTTCATCAAAAGGTCATTTATTGTCCATGCATCGTAACAAGCTGTTGTACTAAAATAACTCCTTGGTGCATGCATGCACACGGTGTCACAACATCAAGAAATCGATTGTCATATTCCTTGTTCAAACTCTATATTCCATGTCAAGTTGCTTCCTTTGTGAACAAGAGAGATTTAGCAGTTATTTAATAATTCTTTATCTGCAGATAAAGAATCTTGAAGCGCAGTTATTGGAGCAGGAGCAGGAGCAAGAGCCAGAGCATTTAAATTTTGTTGATGCATCAAAAGTTGCTGCTACCCCTGTGGAAAGAAAGTCGCCTCCTCCAGTGGAAGATGAAGGGTGGTCCGTAAGTGGAACTGAGTCAAATATTCTAAGGAGTTCGAACTCAATCAATCATCCGACTGGTCCGGCCTCCATCTTACTTAAAGGAAATAATGACCCGGCTGGCACTGGCAATGGAGGAAGGAAACAAGAGTACTTAAGAAATACCCAAATAGGGAATATGGCTTTGCGAGCTTCTGTGAAGGAGAACAACAGGGCTAGGCTTTCTGATTCAGTGAAATCAGTTGGATCAATTGGGTTGAGGACAGGGACGGCAAGAATAGCAAAGCCAGTTGCTGCTGTCCAAAGGCCCTCCTCTTCGCATGGCAGAATAGCTCAGGGAGGAATAAAGGACACTAAGGACAACAAGAAAAAGGTTTGGAATAGATAGAAGTGTCACATGGATAGTATGTAGCATGAAAGAAAGGCGGTCAAACTTTGCTAGCAGTGTAGCATTACATGGTTTCGTTGATTTTTTTTTTAAATCTGTATGTTCACTTTCCGTGAGTAAAATGAAAATTTTGTTTGTTACTACTTGTGAAAGTAAATAAACATATACAGAAAGAAAGGATTCTCACGCCGCTAAATACACTCGCTAATTATTTTTAGTTTCACGTCAAATAATATTTTTAAATGCTTATTTAATTTTTTTTAATTATATTTGTTTGAAAATAATATTTTAAATATTATATTTATATTTAAATATTATATTTATGTTTAAAAATTCAAAAAATATTTATATACAAATAATTTATTTTTTAAAAAATATTTACTTTGCTCCGACTGTTTTAAACTCCTTATCTACTATGATTTCAGCTTTTTTTAGATCATATTTTCTAGCAATTGAACTAGGCTCGGGGGACAAAATTGTATTTATTAGAACATCCACACCAATTTTGGCATTTTAATCCCTATTTTGGGGATGAATAGTATATAATTTGTTTATTTTTCAAAAACATCAAACATCTCATTCCCTATTTCTATCTCTATTTCTTATATAAATCATTTTATATTATTTTCTCTTTCCTCCTTTCATTTATTATCACCAATTAAAAGATTACAAGTATAATAATATATATTTAAAAATTATAGGAAAAATATTTAGGGATGAATAGTGAATCCCTAAATATAGGGATTTACTATTCATTCCCTATCCTTATACCCTATTTTAGGGAACCTGATGCAAATGAATTTTTGGTAAATCTATATATTTTTTCCCTAAATTATAGGGATACCAAACCTAGTGTGGATGCTCTTAGTTGAAAGATTGGAGCAACGTCCTGTGCTGGTTTTTTAAATAGGGTCTTGAGATTTATGAAGTTCAAAGCGAAATATAAATTGAGGTCTTTACCTCCCAAATATTTTAAAATAAGGAAATTATTTGTATTTACGTATTAAATTAGTAATTTTTTAATTAAATTATTATAATTATAGGAATGACATAAAATTTAACAACACATATTATTATCAAGATTATAAATTAAAATAAAATCCAACAATAAAAAAGGTTACATAATATAATATATATTATAAAAATTATTGTCTTCATTAGTAAGTAAAATAAAATCTTGAAGGATGCATGTATGTACTCGAGTTGATAAAGATCTTATTTTTTTAGAATGAGGACTCTATCTTTGAGTTAAAATTTAAAATCCCAAATTCTCTACCTTAATTTCCTACCCTCAATCCATCTCTCATTTTGAGCTACTTAACACCTTGGTACTTAGTCTTCTTATCCCTTTAGGAAAAAGCTTAGGAGTCATCCAACCAGATGTTAGAGCACTTACATAAGTTTTTTTTTTTAAATTTACAATTTTAAATTACTTTTGCTTTCATATATAAGAGCACTAGCACTAGCTTCCAAACAAGTTTTCTTAAATTTACAGTTTTAAACTACTTTTTGCTTCCCTATACAAATATACATCACAATAAATTCCTTAAATCAAACTCTATATTATTAAAATAATATGTTATATTACTTATTTTATTTAATAATAATTTTATTATAATTTAATATAAAATAATAAAAGTTAATGGTATGGAAAACATGAAGGGGAGAGATGAGAATTTTTTTTAGATATGATTTAATAATTATATGGAATGAATAGTGCTTTTCAATATATTGGAAAATACTGTAAAATTCCATGTAAAAAGTTAAATACAGGACATCTGCTGTGATAATGATTTTATGATTTTTTAACTTTTTCCCTTAAACATAGAGAAATAGGCTTTTATAGGAAATCCGTTACTAGTGATCTAAATATATATTATAATAGATTTCCTAAATCACTTTATATATTATTAAAATAATATTTTATACTCCTTATTTTCTTTAATAGTAATTTTTTTATAATTTAATATGAAATAAAAATAAATGTTAAAAGGTAAGAGAAATTTTTTATATATAATTTAATAATTATATGATGTGTATAGTACTTCTCAATATATTAAAAAACATTACACAAACTCAATAAAAAAAATTAAATATAGTACATCTATTGTGGAAATGATTTTATGAATTTTTAATTTTTTTTTCTTAAATACGGGAAAAACATAAGAACCTGCTCCTATTAGTAATGCATGGTTGAAAAAGTTAATTTTAGAAGATTGACAAAGCCCGTTTACGGGCCTAATTGGATGATAGTTGAACTTAAGTTTGATCGTTATAGGTATTTATTTGTTTCTAGCCATATAACATGGATTAAGATAATTGAATTTTTTTTCTTTTTCCTTTTGCAGGACACATTTATAGGAGGCCGCGAGTCCGCGACCATATATAAAATGGGCAATGACATAACTCATCAAAAGCCCCAGAACAATGAGCAAAGCACAAGGTGAAATCAGAGCACACATTATCTTGGAAAGAAACCCAAAGTCGAGCCAGATGACCTGACAGAGCTCGAGTACCTGAAAATGGCTGTTTAGGAAACATTAAGGCTACACCCACCATGCCAGCTCCGTTGTTGATTCCCCACGTACGAGGCAATACGCCACTGCGTCATTGGCAATGGCGACGACAGTTACGACATTTCACCCGGGACGAGGGTCCTCATAAACCCATATGCGATTCTATCCTGAGCGGTTTGAGCGGAATGAGATCGACTTCAGAGGACAAAACTTTGAGTTGATCCCATTCGGGGCGGGTCGGAGGGTCTGCCCCGGTATAATTAAGCATGGGCGTCGCAAGACACGCAACCGTGGACTCGTGGAGTTCGTATTAGCCCAATCTCTTATGTTGGTTTGACTGGGAGCTGCCAAATGGGATGACCAACTACGATGATGTTAACATGGACGAGGAGAGTGCTCTGGTGATCCAGAAGAAGACTCCCTAATTTACGCCTGGTGCCAATAACGTACCCAAATCGATGTTGGAGAAAAACTGTATAAAAATAATAAAATATTCATCAATGACATGTATTTGGGATTTTTGAGTATTTCAATTTTAAAAACCATCTAAACCGTATAGTTTTAGATCAAAATTATGTTACTTTGAAATTTTATTTTATTAAAATGGATTATATTTAGATTTTTTCAAAAAGAAAAGAAAAACAGTCCTAGAGCAATCCTTTTTCTTCTGATATATATAATAATATGGTGACTCGAATAGTTTCATATTTCACGCTTTATTTTTTAAAAACATAATTTGATCCTTTACGCTATTTTTGTCATGATTATTTTTAAAACCTGTTGGCTGATATAAATTTATATTATTTACAAATACTAAAAAAATCATTAAATTCATAATTTTTTAAAACAATCCCAAAACCCAAACCATGGCCGCCACAAGCGTTCAAATTTCAAAATGCTTCATAGTACAGTTTCTTTCCATCACTACACTACTTCGAAACGACCACCGCTTAAGACACCCGAAAAGTCGGCCCCACGGCTGCCTAGTATATATACACGGTATAGCTATTACGAATTTACGATTAATAATACACCACACGCTGATCAGCAGAGACCCTTTGCTACACACGCAGAGATCGATCAGAAGTCAGAGGGAATAGGACAAAGCATGCATGGACATTGAGCAGGCTAAGCAATAAGGGATAGGGACTAGTCTGCATATCCTGATGAGTTCTGGCAGCTTGTTTTCACGTATTGGGTAGCTGATGCAACCTTGTACTACATATGGGACTCTGTTTCCATTGTAGTGTATATATACAGGCAGACACTATAGAGAGAGAGAGAGACACTTGAATAAAACAAATCAACATCAATGCAATTTCCACATCTTCTTCCTAGATCCCAAAGTCCCATTGAGAGACAAAGAATCACAAAAGAGAAAGCGACATGCAGGACAAAACCCCTACAAGATACATCACCAATATTAAAAAATCGTACGTACCAACATTAATACGACAAAAAAAAACAATATTTTACTTACGCAGCTGATGATCCAAAACCCAATGATTTACATGATTTATTTTCTCATAAATAAGCTTTGGGCTAAGTACTATGAGTACTATTAGCATTAGCTAGATACGGCATGCCACTGTACGGCAGCAAGTCGCTCGTCCAGCCTTGACCTTCATTCCAGCCGCCGCTCCCACTACTCCCCTCTTGGCCTCCGCCACCGCCGCGGCTCTTGGCTCCCAACTGGACGGCCGCGTTCGCAGCCGGAGGTACGGAGCATCCGAAGAACCACTCCTCCGCCGCAGCTGCACTTGTGCCGAGCCTCGAACCTTCCAGACTCTGAAGCAACGAACTTCCGGTGGCTTGCGGTTTAATGACCTCTGCGGGGTTTCCGAGGCTGTCCGTGGAGTCCTTGTGGTTGCTAGAACGATAATGGTTGTCTCCGACGGCGCCGAAAACCACCGACGCTAGGCGCTGCTGCTGCAACTTCCAGTGCAGCTCCTTGTTCATACAGCCCAGCGACTCGATCGATGTTGCGACGGTTCCATGCACGTTCATCGAGCCTCCTCCAGCTGCCGCGGCCGCCACGAAACCCACGGAGGCCGGAGACGGCAGAGAATAAGTACTTCTGAATCCCCCGACTTGCTCGGCGCCGAACCCGGAAACCTCATAAGACGTGGAGAACTTGCTGTGGAATCGGGGAAAAGAAATTCCGGAGGCGGCCGGGAAATCCACGGCTGGAGACAGGAACTTGAAACCGGGGGCGCCAACGATGTCGGAGGAGGATGAGGAGTCGCCGGAGCTGTCCAGGCGGGACCCGGATTTGGCCTTCTTGCTTTTCCGGCAGCCGCCGCCGATGGGGACGTTACGGAGAGCGCCGCCCTTGGTCCAGTACCGCCGGCAGGTCTTGCAGAAGTGGCGGGGCTGCGTGAGGCTGTAGTTGTTGTAGTAGCAGAACTTGGTGTTGGTGGAGTCGCAGCGCGGGCACTTGAGGGCTTGCTCCGGCGGCATCACCGACGGCGCCTCCGTTCTCCGGGCCGATCCAGGCATGGAGGAGGAGCAGGGGTGCTTGTTGTCTTTTGTTACCGTTGCATTTGCCTCGCTGTTGTTGTTTTCCGGCAACGCCATCATTAAGCTCTATGAATGTGGTGACTCTGGTGACAATATACTAATACTATTATAAAAGAAGAGAGAAAATAAAAGTTAATAAAAAAAATTTCCACTTGGGTGTAGTGTAGCGCTTGCTAGAAGAGGGAAGGTGGTAACTAAAGTGAATGGTTTCATGCATGGGGCTGAGAAGGATTGGAGGGATAGCGATGGGTTCTTGTGATCTTCATCAAAGAACGAAAGTGATTGATTAATTGATTGAGAAAAAAAAGGTGGCTGATCACTATATATATACACACACAGACACATATATATACTCGTGGAGAGAGGGAGAGAAAGAAAATAGCGGAGTAGGATATTGGGTAAATTCTTGCCACGGTAACTAAATGAAATTCAATTTGGCAATTACCACAGACCTCACATTTGGTTTCTTGTATATACCTACCACCACGTCGGTGACGATAAACAAGACACAGGCAAATCAGCTGAGATGTCACTAAAAACACTCCAAAACCGATTCTCCGTCTTTCCTTAAAAATCCTATCGGCCTCTTTATTGTGAAGCATTTTTGGTGTTGATATAACTATGAAGTTTTAGTTTTTTTTTAGAAAATACATATATACCAATACATCATAAAATAAAAAAAGTAGTGTGAAAGAAAAAAAAATACTATCTTAATGATGATAGAGCCAAAAGTTAACACCAAAAATATATACTATCTTCATATATACCATGTTTGTATTGGACAACACAATATGATAGAGTTTAAAATTTGGAGAATAACACACTTGATCGCACTGGATTCCGATAAAAACACAAAAGTTATAGCCAAGTCAAATTTGGTCAAGCTCAGAAATAGATTATCACGGAGTTTGTGACGTCATGGGGTTTTAAAAAAAAACTTTCTAACATTATCATGAGGTTGTTGATATCATTATCGGATTTTTAAATGTCATCAACGGCTTTTAAAGCAAACATCCATAAATTAAGACTAGATATCAATAATAGGCATTGTAATGGTGAAAGAATTCTTCTTTCTTTTTCACACGTAATCGATTCTTGAACCTTAATCTCTGTGTATCAACAATATAGACGCATTAGTTGCTCAATTTAAGGAGCTTATTACAAGAAGTATTAAGCACTTAAGGTCATAGACAGAAGTAAAGGTCATATATACCATTACATCATATATATACTATCTTTTTGACTTTGGATAACCGTGACAACGTGACAGCTTACCAATTTATCGGAGGGGATAGAGAAAAAAATCATAATGTCCAATCTTTTACGGTTACACGAAAATGCCACAAGCAGATTACACAAATATTTATTCTTCTTTATATATACTAGAATCACCAAACAAAATATGACACGTCATGTGAACAGGCCAATCCTTAAATATGAATGGCACGTCAATTATGTATTGTAAAAATAAAAAGTGGTTGTAGACTATTGGGCCTATTGAATGAAGTAGGTTGGGATACTCCTACAAGTTTGCGACCAGAGACTTGGTGTGGTTGAAGCACTAACGCTACATATAAGGAACATAAATCCTGAGTTGTACGTAGATGAACAAAATGATAACTTTGAACACACATTCTCTAAAGGTCAATAGGGCTCGGTGTAATTTTTTTAGTTATACAGTAAATTAGTAAAAGTGTGGTATAAGTTTTCTTTAGAATTCGACGTGTACCGATATATATTTTATATTCATTTTGTATATGTAGTAACATATAAAATTTACTTGTAATATATTAATTTTTGTTGTCTAAAACACATTTCAAGTTAATCACATGTTTTAATTAGCTTCTATACTATTTTTTTTTTAAATCCCCTTTTATCATATTTCTGTTCGGTAAAATTCGTTTTTACTGATTTTCGATTGGAAAAAGTCGATTGATAAAAAGTCAATAAAAGGTTTGTTCAGTCAATTATCAATAAATGAAAAAATTATCAGTAAAAATATGCTAAATCTAATTCGATTAAACATTAATCGATTTTTACCATTTGACAATACCATTCATTCGCTTTTTTTTTTTTAAAGTACAATGGATTGTGAACAATTCGTAATTAAATTATTATTTTGATAATCATTCAAGCGAATTTCCACAAGTTACAAATATTCTAAAGATATTCGTTAAATTATTGGTAAGTTAATTTTATTTTTTTTGTGTTTTAACTTATTATATTGGTTATGTATACAAGTTTTTTTTTTTTTTTTTTGTGAATATGTTGTCACACACACATATATAATAATATGCTGTTTGGACAAAATACATTCAATACATTATTAACGGTGCATGGATGATTGTATATATTCCAACGTTGATTATGTATTTTTATGGCAGCAGCTTGCTGCCATGCAAACAGAATATCCATTATCATACACGCACGATAAGAGAGAATAGCAAATATATTTCATCTTACATCGTTTGCACTTGTTATATATATATATATATATATATATATATATATTTTACAGTTTTAAATAGCTTCGCTTATGCTTCAAAATCTAAAAACGTAGATTCAAGTTAAGAATATGTCAAAATCTATATATTCCAAAAATTAACCCAACGTTGATTATGGATGATAGTATATTCCAATAACTGTTTTCGATTAAAAAAAACAAAATTTATTTTGATTTGTTAGGTAAAAAAATAAAAATAATCTTTTCTTGTTTTTAATTTTATGTATTCTCTACTCCAAATTACATTTTAAAAATAAAAAGATAAGGAATGAAGATGATTTGAATTTGTGAAAATGTAGGAGGCTAGGGACGACGAGCTGTGTTAAGTCTCTGAGGAAACTGCGACTACTGAAATTGATGACGGTGGGAGAAGAACCGCACTTGGTGAGGTAGTTGTCAATGGAAGAAAAGATTTGTGCATTGAATGGACACAAGATTTTGGAAAATGGAGAAAAAAATTATTAACAGAGAAACAAATAAAAAAATTCACAAACTTTTCATAACTATTCTTAAACAGAGAGAGAGAGAGAGAGAGAGAGAGAGAGAGAGAGAGAGAGAGAGAGAGAGAGAGAGAGAGAGAGAGAGAGAGAGAGAGAGAGAGAGAGAGAGAGAGAGAGAGAGAGAGAGAGAGAGAGACTTCGTAACTATTTTTCATAATTTACGTACCGATTTTTCTGGCTGACGATGTGAATTGTGAAAGAGAGTTGGGATGTGATTTGAGCGGTGGACGCAGGTACGGTCGTGGGTTATTCATTATTATTAAATTTTTAAAGTTTTCTTTATAAGTTGTGGTGGTTATAGGAATTAAAGCATTCACGTCAAATATTTTATATTGATATTTTCTTGTGCTTTTTTAGATACAAGAGAAAATTACTGTATTATAAAAATTATTATTCATCATCTAAATTTTTCAAAATATATTTATTGAGATATATACAGTTTAATTAGTTATAAAAAATAAAAAATAAAAAATACTTTTAAAAAAATGAAAAAATATAAAAGAATAAATCAAATATGTAAAATAATTTATTATTTATATTTAAAATATAAATCAGGTGCATATCTTACGTCACTGTTAAATGTGACATAGTAGTTTAATAGTTATATTAAAATTAAAAATTTAATTGTCTCGTTTAAGATAAATAATAATACAATATAGTTCTCATAATTAGTGAATATTTTTTACGACCTCGGGCCTGCTTCAGTATGACTGGTAGTGGTAAACATTTATAAAGGCTAACAAAAATTCAAAATGTAGTACGCTTTATTGTCTGGGTCGTACTAGGGGATGGTGCATCGATGGGCCACCGAAGCAGACTAAAGTTTGTACTGGAGGACCCCTAACGCTGCAAAGATACCCTCCCTGGCCCCTGCCCCCCCACCCCCCCTCTCCACCAGTTTCCACTTCCACATTTATTTTGACTCCACCAACCCTCTCCAAATATTCTTTTATAAAATTTCATTTTGTTATATATATATATATATATATATATATGTATGTGTGTGTGTGAGAGAGAGAGAGAATTGCATTGGTTACGTACACTTGATAAATTTATATTATTTTTTAAAATTATGAATTTAAATAATTTTAAAATTATTGGTTTTAAAAAATAATTTTATTTTTAAAAATAATACTACGGCACATTAATTTTGTTACCAACTCAAGAGTAAGCTTTTGTAAACATATGGACCTACGTATGACCACTTTTACAATTTACTTTTCCTTTATTGAATTGCAAAGGGGAAAAAAAAAAACAAACACCGTCTTATATTTATATTTATTAAAATATCCGAAGGGCGTGGGGACGGACGAAGCATAGTTAATGTAACCTGGGGAACACAGCACGCATACGCATGATAAGCGAAACCGCTTAATGACGTCATTGCTTAATGCAGGCACCGCGATTTAGGATGGCAATGTTATGTTACGGGTCATGACCGTTTTGGAGGGGAACGGGACGGGATCAGAGTGCAATTAAACGTCGTCGTCGTCATCAGCACCAGAGCATATATATATATATATATATATATATATATATATATGTGTGTGTGTGTGTGTGTGTGCATTTTTGCAAACGTAAGTGTAACCAAAGTCAAACATCAAACGTACGGCAATTTGCAATCAACGAAGCCAGAGATGGAGGGCCTTAATCAGAAGTTGGTGTGTGGATCGGAGCTCCGTCAAATGCCCACAAGAGTCAAGATGGTCACAGAGGGATGGAGAAGCTCGTGAGTCGTGAGAGTGGGGTGGTCTGATCCCCGTGAGACTTATCCGCCGTTACATTACATCTCACGGGCTAGCTACCCCACTTTTTTTTTATTTATTTTTTCTAAATTTTTTCTCCTTTTTTAGTACTTTCTGTTGTATATTTGTACGATTGGCTCGTGGCATTCAGGGCCGGCCCTAGAGTTTGAGTGGCCCTAAGCGACATCTTATAATGAGGCCCTTCTTCATATTTCACACACAAAATAAGGCTTAGGCTGTAAAATAGGTAGTAGCGTACCCATGTCTAGGGAGAGCCAGAGAGGTAGCACAGTAGATAAGGCCGACCTTTGTCCTTGGCTTTTGCAGTTTTTGCCAAAGGACAACAGCCGAGGGAGTGGAGAGATGATGAACTAGCAATAGTAGGGAGAGGGGTTGATGACGGACGCAGGACGCCTATGCCACTTTGCTGCTAGAGGTAAAGGGCCAAAGAGGAATGGACAAACGGGTTAGGGCAGAGGTCGAAGATGTCCGATTGCAACCACCAACTAGAAATCGGTGATCGCTTTGTCGGAGACCCGCCCAGAGAGACGTCAAACGAGTGATTAGGGGGACGAATGTGAGGCAAGCATCCCAAAAATTGTTAGAGGCTCGTCGATTAATTAGGAAGAGGCCACGTTAAGAAAAAAAAATTGGGGGTCCCAACAATTTGGGGCCCTCAATCGACAACTTTAAGTTGCAAAAGCCGAGGGCTGGCCCTAGTGACATTTTCGTGAAACTGTAAGGGATTGGATTACTATGGTTTTTTTTTTTCCTTATTCTTCCGATGAATTGATAGGCTGTCGTGTCGTTATGATTATCCAAAGATTATCAACCCCAGTTATATTTAGCATTGCTCGTGTATAAAATTCATTATATATATATATATATATTGTGTGTGTTTCTGAAATTGGGGTGATCACTATACATATGATTTTTATACTATGCCCAACATGGCTTATATTCTTAAGATGTTAAATTTGGTGAATGTTTTCTAAAATTTGTGACAAGCATATGGCCTGGCCAGGGCCGGCCCGCAGGGGAGGCCCACTAGGCGGTGTCATGGTGGCATCGGGCACTCCAGTTCGGCCCAATATTCTCATCTTCACACATCGCCCGCCGGTCCACGGTCCACCGCACCACACGCATCGACGCACGCTGCATCGCAATTCGACTATAGGGCATTTCGGCCACTCCCGCTCCGCCCCGCTCCAACGCCCGGCAGGCAGATCGCAGACGCCAGACGACGGAAGCGCGCCGGCGTCGCTCCAACTCCAAATCGCCGCCGCTTTCCAGTTGCCACCGCCAGCCTCGGTGAATCGGTTCCGCCGCCATTCGACGATTCGTGCTCGCCACCCGGCAGTCGCTACCTATCGCCGGCGTCTCTCCAATCCACCTATCTGGGTCACAGCCTCACAGGTCACTGCCATTCTGCGTCTGTGACAGCCCAGTTATAGTGGTATTCTGTGTCACTGTCTGGTGCGTATCAGGTTTTTAGCGTCATTCCGCCCCCCCCCCCCCCCCCCCCCCCCATTACCTGTTAGAGTGTTATTTTTGCTGTCGTGCTTCAGAAATTTGCTATTTATGGCATCAATTCCTACCCGAGATTTATCAAATTACATTGTTACCTTCCAATGAGTGAATATATAGCCATTTGGTTTAAATTTCAACTCACACAACTGAGAAAATGCCTCAGGCATGGGAGATAGAGAATGGGGGCAAAATTACAAGCAAAAAAAAATTATTACAACTATATAGCTATCTGGATAATATGCTTCAGGCTCGGGAGTTGATTAGATGATAAGGGCAACAAACTCACCAGAAAATCTTATGACTATAGAAGAGCAGGTAATGAGAGCAACAAGCTCCCAAGAATTAAAATAAAATATGATTCAGATATGGGTGTTAGCGAATAACTAGCTAGTTGAAGGATGTGAATACCAAAGGAGCTTCATCTCCTAAACAGATCCAAAGGTTAGGTGTGATCTTAATGAAAATTCTCATTTTCTATTGATTATTGTTAGTCTGTTATAGTTTATTAGTTTAATTATATTTATAATGATGATAAAAGCTTATGAGTGATCCTAATTATTAGTTTAGTTATACTGATTATATTTTTTAAAAATTGATTGTTGTTGATATTTTGTAGTTATTAGTTTAATTATATTTATAATAATAATAGAACGTTAAAGTTAATACTAATGAAATCTCTCCTCTTGAATTAATTTTTTTATTATAGTTATGGTGATGATAGAAGGTTTGAGATGATCTTAATGACAATTATTATTTTGAATTGATTATTTTAGGTCTTTTTTAGTTTATTAGTTTAGTTATATTTGTAATGATAATGAAAGGTTAAGGATGATCCTAATGAAAACTCTCATCTTGAATTAATTTTTTATTATATTTTTAACAATGATAGAAGATTTGGTGATGAAAATAATCTCGTGGTGTCTCGATGTACTTCTCCTTTGTGAATAAAACGTAAATTCATTCATTTTTCTTATTAATTGGGCATTCTTTTAGGAGCCTGTCTAGAGCGTTCAAATCCTTCAATCTGGCCATGGGAGGCACTTTGTTTTAGTTTTGAGTGATGAATGATGATGTACTTTGTATGCTAGTTCTTGGGTTGATTATTCTTATAGCAATAATATAATAACAAGGTTCTGGGCGGCTGAATGATTTATGTTTTGTAGGTATTCATTTGAATTGGCACTTATACCACTATCATTACTGAAGGACAGTTGGACTAATAATCTTGCTTTATAGGTAGTGAATTTGTGTATTCTTGTTCCTTATTATGCTTTCGTATAGAATACTGTATTCTGGGGGTTTTATGTGAGTTTTTTTTTTTTTTGGTTTGCTTTTAGATCTATATGATAAGGGGAAGCCTTTTAAAAAATATACATTTGTGGGTGGGATTTGAATAAGGCATTCTATTGGATGAACAAGAAAATAGAAGCTTAATAATAACTCCATTTATTTGTTCTTGGAGACCTGTATTGACTTTGTCACGATCTCATTGACTTTTTATTTCTTAACAGTATCGCTTTCTCTAAATTCATCTTACCACAGTAAGAATGCTACTTTGAAATTCTCCATCCACTTTGAGGGCATTGGTGCGTCTATGGCTACAGTGAAGACTCGGGGCAGCAGCTTCTCTCGTAATCTATCATCTGTACATTCACCTCAGAATCCTCGACTGAAGTCTGGTCCCAATGGAACTGTGTTTGTCTCATCTGGGGTTCCAGACCTTGACCGTAATGCCCAGCAGCCCTGTGTTTCTTTGTATTGGACTTGATTCGTTTCTGTTCCCCCCTGTATTTATCCTCTATAATATGTTTCTTTACCTTTTGAATTGCTGAGTATAGAGATTTTAGGTGGTGGGTTCCTCCTAGGAAGCTTGATTATGGTGATGGAAGACACAGAAGCACCACATCATATGATTCTGTTGAGAAATTTTATGTCTCAAGGGCTGGTTCATAACCAACCCCTTCTCTATGCTAGTCCATCAAAAGACCCTAGATCTTTCTTGGGTACTTTGCCAAGTCCATTATTGTCTAAAGATGATAATTCTCGTGAGCATGATCCAGAGCAGGTGGCCTTCTTCTTTCCCAATCTATTTTTGTTCAAGAATTTTTTCCTTAATATGTTGAAATTTAAGCATTTTCTAATAGTATATGTTGAACAGGACAGAGGACTGAGGATTGCTTGGCAGTATAAAAAATATTTCGGTGAACAGAAGAATCTTGGTACTCAGAAAGGTAAACTTGTCTGAAATAATTATCTCCTTTTTTTGTTTTCCAATTTAGTCTATTAATGTATTTCGTGAAGAAATTTGGTAAAAAAATCTGATATATGTATTTAAAAACATGTTGAAGTTTGTATTATATGAGCTGAATGGCCATTTGTTAGTTCCTTAGCTAATGGTATCAAAAATAACAGCCAATCTACCGTCAAATGTTCAATTTTTTTAGGTCATACTTCGTGATGCCAACTTCAAGGCTTTAATTTTGGGGATTGCTAAGGGAAATGTTCCAAAAAATTCCCCATTTGTTTCAAGGCTCAACATTGTACGCTAACACAATTGCCTAGGCTCTTAGTTATAATTTAATGGTGCCGTATATAATCTCAAAGATTGGTTATGTAATATGTCTGAACAGAGAACAGTTTTAAATTCAAATATGGTGTATTTGCTAACAGGAAGCAATCATAGTAGCACGGCCATGTAGTCATCAAAATTAAACTTATTTAGTATGTGGTGAATACATTGTCTTGAGACCTTTTCAAATATGTTCCATGCAATATCTAATGCGATTTAAGTAGTTAAATAGCAAATTCGAACATAAAAGGAGCTCAACATGTTCTAGTTGTGCAGATGATAAGCATGAGTTTTGCAATGAATTTGACTTGCGGAAGGCACTGGACAGACATTATTTCAGCAGAAACTCTATCGATTGTGCCAGCATTCAAGGCTCCCCAAATCTTATTTCTTTTCGTGATCGCTGTGCCAGTTTCTTAGCTCAACTACCGAGGTGCATTAACTTCTACATCAGTTGCTGGCATACCCAACCACATAGCCCTGAATCAAAGCATTTCCCTTAGCCTTCCTCAAAATCAATTCATTCTGTTTTTGTAATAGTTTAAATTCTTTTACGGATTTATTTTCAGTCTTTCTCATTATTATTTATTGTGTATCAAATACTCACTTTCCAGAAATAATGGTGCTATTTCAAGCACAGGCCGTATTGCTATTCAATCATTATGCTCTCCTCAATGTGAATATTCCAGAATGGTTAGTAGATTGATAGGCATAACTTTTTATTTTGTACTGACTACATATAATACTTCTAATAATGTTTTACCATTGCTAACCTGCATTCCATTCCAAACCCCCCCCCCCCCCCCCCCCCCCCCAAGGAGTGGGAGATGCTTTCCTTCATAAGATCTCTGAAAAGCATTGTCCAGTCTTCAAATGCAGTTGCTGTTATAACCTTTCCACCATCTCTTCTTTCTGAATCATCCTGTAAAAGATGGCAACATATGGCTGACACCTTGTTATCAGTGAAAGCAATTCAGGGTCAATCTCTGCTTCCCTGACTAATTCTGGATTGTACCACAAGTTTATATTGTAATCACTAAATGAATGGTTCATTTCAGATGAGGACAAGGAGTTGGCCGCACTACTCACTGGTTACCAGGACATGGTTGGTCTTCTCAATGTGCACAAAGTAGCACGGATCAATACACAGGTATCTCTGAGTGTCATTTCCAATATAATGAAAACAGAATTATAGCCCTTTTTATTCCCCTCCATATGTACGTCTATCTTGCTTTGGCTATATATAGCTGAGCTGCTTACCATAAAATTTTCCCCATATTAATGTTTCGTTTTATTGTGCTCTACTAGTCTACTCTACAAATAGCAATTTTGTCAATAAAACATGATTCTAAAAAAGTTAACTTATTCATTTTTGTGTTTGTTTTTCTTGGAAACTGTCATTATAAAATGATTTGTAATATACCCGTTGCCAATCTTTATCGACAGGTTCCTGTAATTTTAGAGGCAGCCACGTATTCGATGAAACTGCAAAAACGGCGATCTTTAGTTTTAGAATGCCTTAATCAAGCCCCGGTGGATGGCTCAAGTGGAACATCCTATGGAACATCTGGTGGCTGTTCCGGTTCATCCAAGACAGGGTCTCTTGATTTCTAGTTTTTATTTATTGTTATAGTCTAACCCGTTAATACCAGATAAAGCAAGATCATTGCTATTGCAATCCCAGCGGACTTATGTTTTGTCGCGTGTTTTCCCGTTTTTTTTTTTTTTTTCTTTTGCTTTTGTTTTGTTTTGGATTTGGGTCAAACCCAACTGTAATTGTCTTGATAACTACCAGATTTGAGTCCCCTCGGCATGAATATTAGAATGTGACCGAATACATAAAATGATTTCGTTGCTTGCTTGCAAATTAGTAAAACTGGCAGCCGTTTAAGGATTCTCTATGGGTGTATTGCTGTCATAAGCCCTGAACTCCTGTCAATCATTGAGCTCAATATTCAATATTCAAGCTCAAGCGTGAAAATCATTTCTTTCTTTGTATGATTCCTGTATGGTTCAAATTCAACATTCAAGTTGATTGACTAAAAAAATGAAATAAAATGAAAGGGAGGCAAATTTCTGGTTCAAGTATACTGTTATGGTAGCAAGTGTATGCATAACCATATAACATTAACAGATGAGCTTAAATTTGCAATTTGTCTGCAACTATTTGTATCAAATTTTCAATGGATCGTCCAATAGCTTGCAAATATGGTTGTCTGTCATTATCCGCCGCCACGAGGGCATATAAATGGTTGTGTCGTCCGTCACATGGTTTGTTAAGGGCAAGCACAAATGTACAGTTGGCCCTTTAAAGCGGCAAGGAGGAGTGGTTGTCCTACACCCAGCGTCAAATCCGTCCAATATTTTAATGAGAGTTTTAAATTCACTCTTTATACTAACTTTACTGTTGAATATTTAAATTACTCACGATAATAACTACTATTTTTTTAAACATATTTTGCAATAATTTAGGATGAAAAATGACATCAAATGAGTGATGTTTGGATCTTCTTATTTTTAAAATATTGTTATATGCCTTTTGTGACCTAATTGGCTCATTTTTTTATTTGATAAACGGACGACTTTTAATAATCATTATTTTTAAATTTTCAAAAAGTGTTATATTCTTCTTCTTCAAAAACTGTCACGTTACTATTTTTTAAAATTCTATTTTAAACACTAATAGTTGCTAAGTTATTATTATTTCAAATTATCTATTTAAAAATAAATTAATTTTTTTTCTAACTAGTTATTTGTAAAAATATTATAATGTGTTACATTAAAGTAAAAAATACAACCGACACGCATTATCTTTGCATAACTGTAAAAGATTGATTCAATAGTGATATTTTTTTTCCTCTCAATTTCATCTTCATCACGATTATTTAAAATTATTCAATTGTACATTGCCCTTACAAAATATCACAAAAGTTTTTTTTTAAATAACAATGCGACGAGGAGGGGGCTGATAGAAGATTTCAAAAGGATATGTTTTAAATATATTTAAATCAGTCTAATTTATTAACTCCACCAACATATGCCCAACGCCTTCCCTTGGGGTTTAAATATATAAATACGTTTTTCAATGCTTTGTTCTCCGTCTTTCTGAGGTATAAAATTTTCAAACACTAGCAAATATATAATGGTGGGTGTACGACTGTCCATGCCAGTCATACATTACACAGCACCGTACTCCAAGATCAGGGGACCAGGGGACACTTGTGATAACCCACTGATAGGATCTTCTTTCAAATTAATGCTCGCAGTGTGTCATCACATGATAACTCTGAACAAATTATCCAAAATAAGCCCACAAAACAAAACTTTATTACAAACAGTACCATGGTCTGAAGCAACCAAATTCTAATACGCTCTGAAAATTTCAGGACATCAGTGGAACAGATTTGCAGTGCACACGCAGCACCATTCGGAGTAAATAGGCTCAGGGAGGGGACAATGTCTTCCCAATGTCGATGACGAATCGGTACCTCACATCATTCTTGACAAGCCGCTCCATGGCAGTGTTCACATACTCCATCCCAATCACCTCAATGTCAGGGGCGATACCATGTTCTGCGGCAAACTCCACCATCTCCTGCGTCTCCTTCATCCCACCAATGCAACTCCCGGCCACAATCTTTCTCCCTGCCATTGATTCAACCCCAAATTCCCATGTTAATTTACTAAGCAAATGTCTCATTTAAATATAAGTGATTTATATGTACTGTGCTGTCCTTCAAAGACAGCTTCTATGCATATATATATGTATATAATGCAACTGCTTACCCATGAGCATAGGAAACACTGGGAGCTCCAGTGGTTTGTCAGGTGCTCCAACCAGGACAAGCTTCCCGTGGGACTTCAACAACCCCAACAACGGCAATAGAGGATGGGGCGCAGAGACCGTGTCGATGATGCCATCCAGTGTGCCCATCACAGACTACATTTCCAAAAGGACACATTATATAAAGCCCACTTCACGGTTGCGACAGTCTAATAACCACCATCAATACAATGAGGTAAGGTAGTACGGTTACCTGCATCTGCTCTGGGTCACTGCTAACCAAAAATCCGTCAGCCCCGAGATGTTCCATGGCCTCCTTCTTCTTGCCCGGGGAGGTACTAACTACAGTCACTATAACCCCAAAGGCCTTGGCAAACTTCACCGCTAGATGGCCCAACCCACCCAGGCCAACCACACCTATGCGTGAACCTGGTCTGGTGAAGCCGAAGTACTTCAATGGGCTATAAACGGTGATGCCCGCACACAGGAGAGGGCCTGCCGCATCTAGAGGCAGGGTTTCGGGAATACGAACTATGAAGTGTTCATTGGCGACCATGATGTCCGAGTAGCCACCGTAGGTGATGGTTCCATCAAAGTAAGGTGCACCATATGTGAGTATCATCTTGGGACAGTAATTTTCGAGGCCATCCTTGCAATTATTGCAGGAATTGCAGGACCCAACCATGCACCCCACGCCTACTTTGTCTCCTACTTTGAAATTTTCCACTCTGCTTCCAACCTCTGTTACTTCCCCCACAATCTCGTGCCTGCAGATATGGAGCGATATTTCATTACCAAATGAATACTTGGGTTTTTGTTGAAAAATTGCTAAATTGACTAACTCACAAAACCAGCACGTACCCGGGAACTAGAGGATAGGAAGAGAAACCCCATTCATTCTTGATGCTGTGAAGATCAGAGTGGCAGATTCCGCAGTACAAAACCTTGAACTTCACGTCCTTCTCCCCCGTAGCCCTGCAATTCCATAAACATATCCACACACAGTAAGACACACAAACACACACAGAGGCCAATCAGGAAAGCAAAATTAGAGATTAAGGAAACCATTTTTCTTGTACTTTAATTTGCCTTTTTTCCTATCGAAATTGTTTTCCTTTCTTTTTTTGAAATTTTCTTCTACTACTACTACTACTACTACACACACCTACAAGAAAGCAATGAAATGAAGGCTCGCGGGTGTGATTTAAGCTTCCCCAAAAAACTGAAACTAAAAAGGGTTGATTAAGAAATAGAAAGCCAATATAATATAGTGAATGTCAATTGATCAGAACGAACCTTCTGGAGAAGTTGAATGGAGCAAGGACACCAGATGGGTCTCTGGCTGCCCATCCGAAGGCCTTCTGTGGGTGCTGTTGCTCCGGTGATTGTTTTGCCGCTGCCATTAATCCGCCAAAATCACAGACCAAAACGTGTAGAGAGAGAAAGATGTGTGCCAGCAGTTTAGGAGGGACAGTGAACGACTTATCACTTATGGTACGGCCTATGGCGTCGACGGGGCGAACCACGTTTTTATAGAGAGTGGAAGTGTAAGTGTGGTTAAGTGATCACGTATTTATAAACCCTGAATCTGATGTCACGCGCTTGAGGGATTGAGGTCACCGCTGACGACTGAGGACAACTTTTCTGTTAGGATTGGGCCTGTGTCACACTACGGGACATGCCACTTGACTACAGATTATATCGAGAAGACTTTCGATATAATGGAACACCCGACGGAGACAACCAGGCTCTGATACCACTTGTTAGGATCGGGTCAAAATGCAGGCCCGCTCGCATGTTACAATATTGTCCGCTCTGGGCTTAACACATCAGCTTCAAAACGCATTGTAACATTTTTCAGGATTGTTCCACCTTATTAAGGTCCTTGCTTCCTCAAAATAAATTATTTTGAAATGAAAAAAAATAAAAATACATTTGAGATATTTTTTAATTCTTATTCCACCCTATATCTCCTCACGGCGCTAGGCGTCACGGACGGCACGACCACCCCCCAAATCTAATAACGAAATACAAAAACACATATCAAACAAAAAAGTGTTTTTAATTTAGTAGAAAACAACTTCTAACTACAGTTTCTAAAAATAATTTTTGAGACAGAAAACCAAAAACATACCCATGCCACACGGGTCCGTTTTCCATAGAGATCATTGTATGGTATGGTGGACTATTGATAGGATGGCGATATGTTGCTCATGTAGTGGATCCAACGGATCCGTACGTAATAAGCAGCTTCACCGTGTCGTTTTGATGAATTCCTGAATTTAATTTGTTTTAATTTATTATTTTTAAAATAATAACTTTAAATAATTTAAAATTATTTATAAATAATATAAACTTATAAACTTGACTCATAATTTTATTATTTTTCTAAATTTATTATTGATAGACTTATTACATACTTTCAACTAGAATCTAGTTTTTTTTTTAGCTAAATTGTTGAGGTGTATTAACTTCTACATCATTGACGACCACATAGCCCTGAATCAAAACATTTCCCCTAGCCTTTCTCAAAATCAATTCATCGAATGCTTGAAATAGTTTAGATTCTTTAGAGCATCTTAAATCCGATAACAAAAGAAAAAGCAAAAGTTATTTTGACCTAAAAACTCTCTCCAATATATTAATTAAATAACTAGCAAAAGTTAAAAAGAAAGTTAAATATGACTTTAGCTTTTGCTTTAGCTGATGATGCCACATCAAAAAATAAAGATGAATTCTAATCCGATCCCTCCCTTCGTCGCGTTTCCCCTCTTCCCATTGCGTCTTCCTACGTCCAAGCCCACCGCACGTTGCGTCCCCCCTCTTATCCCATGTCACTGTCTGAACCGTCCCCCTATTCCCCATCGTGCGGGTCACCACACGTTGCCCTCAATCCCCCCGTTGCGTCCCCCCCACCCCGATCGCATCTCCCACAAGCCTGCGATTGCCGTCCGAATCCCATCCCCGTCGCGTCTCTCGCATCCCTCCTACCCGATCGTGTCGCCCACGATAAAGTAGCAATCCACTTCCTCCACCACCACGACACCCTCAAACCTCGCTTCTCGTGCCTTCCATTTTCCCCATTCTCTCTCTCTCTCTCTCTCTCTCTCTCTCTCTCTCTCCAAACTCCCCTATTTTTTTTCTTCAGCGTAGGAAGAGGAGGGTAGTTTGGGAAAAATAAATTTTAATTGAAAAATATAAATGATATAGGATGAGAGTAACATTAGCTAAAATGACATTATAGCAAGCTAAATGTAGTTTAAATAAACCACATGTTTTCCAATCGTTAAAGCTAGAATTAGCGAACCAAAAATCTAGTCAAGTGACACGTGGATATGTGAGGTATAATTTTTTCAAACAATAGTATATATATAATGTTGGGTGGTGTCCAACTAGTCATAAATTATACTGTAGCGTACTCCAAATTCAGTTGACTAGGACCGTAAATGAACCAAACGTTCAAGAACAAACTCGCATTCGGTTTGATAAAAGATCATTTAGTTTTGTTCATTAAGGAATAGTAGTGTTCGCGAACACCATTGTTATATTCGTAAACATATTCGCGAAGTATTCACGAACAGTTTGTGAATATTATTTGTGTTCGTAAAAATTATTTATAAACGAAAAATTAATAAATTAATTAATAAGTATAAAAGTTATTTATTAAATATAAATATATTTATATTAAATATAATATACTTTTATATTATTATTAAATAAAAATATATATTTTTAATTAATTAATTTATTATTATTATTATTATAATATTTTTATGAACTACGTATAATAATTATTTAAATATATTAAAAAAATAACATACCTAGTTAATAATTAATTAATTATACTTTTTTGATAAATTTACGGCGTAAAATTTTATATAAATTTTTACGATGTTAAAATTATATTCATAAACGTTCATAAATAAGTTTGTAAACATGAACATCATAATTAAATGTTCTTGATTTGATTTGTTAATAACTAATAAAAAAATACGTGTTATTCGGTCCGTTTGAAACATTAGTTGTATAACCCACTCATTGACTTAGAACCGCTTGCCAAAGTATTCCCGTTTTCTTCTTCAGATTAATGCTTGCAGCGTGTCATCACATGGTCCGGACACCGGAAAAACCAAATTCTAAGTATGCTCATTGGAACAGATTTTCAGTGCACTCGCAGAATTATTCGGAATAAATTGCCTTAAGGAGGGGACAATGTCTTCCCAATGTCGATGACGAATCGGAACCTAACATCATTCTTAGCAAGCCGCTCCATGGCAGTGTTCACGTAGTCCATCCCAATCACCTCAATGTCGGGGTTGATATCATGTTCTGCGGCAAACTCAACCATCTCCTGCGTCTCCTTCATCCCACCACCTCCACTTCCGGCCACAATCTTTCTCCCTGCCATTGATTCAAAACCAAATTCCCACGTTAATTTACTAAGCAAATCTCTCATTTAAATCAAAGTGATTTATATGCACTGTGCTGTCCTTCAAACACAGCTTATATGTATATATATATATATATATATATATATATATATATATATATATATATTTTTTTATATATATATATATGTAAAATGCAACTGCTTACCCATGAGCAGAGGAAACACTGGGAGCTCCAGTGGTTTGTCAGGTGCTCCAACCAGGACAAGCTTCCCATGAGACTTCAACAACCCCAACAACGGCAATAGAGGATGGGGCGCAGAGACCGTGTCGATGATGCCATCCAGTGTGCCCATCACAGACTACATTTCCAAACGGACACATTATATAAAACACACTTTACGGATGTGATAATCTAGTAACCACCATCAATACAATGAGGTAATGTAGTACGGTCACCTGCATCTGCTCTGGGTCACTGCTAACCAAAAATCCGTCAGCACCGAGATGCTCCATGGCCTCCTTCTTCTTGCCCGGGGAGGTACTAACTACAGTCACCGTAACCCCAAAGGCCTTGGCAAACTTCACCGCTAGATGGCCCAACCCACCCAGGCCAACCACACCTATTCGTGAACCTGGTCTGGTGAAGCCGAAGTACTTCAATGGGCTATAAACGGTGATGCCCGCACACAGGAGAGGGGCTGCCGCATCTAGAGGCAGGGTTTCGGGAATACGAACTATGAAGTGTTCATTGGCGACCATGATGTCCGAGTAGCCACCGTAGGTGATGGTTCCATCATAGTAAGGGGCACCATAGGTGAGTATCACCTTGGGGCAGTAATTTTCGAGGCCATCCTTGCAATTATTGCAGGAATTGCAGGACCCAACCATGCCCCCCACGCCTACTTTGTCTCCTACTTCGAAATTTTCCACTTTGCTTCCGACTTCCGTTACTTCCCCCACGATCTCGTGCCTGCAGATATGTATGGGTGGACCATTTCATTACCGAATGTACACTCGCTGAATTCACTAATTTCTTCTTGTTTAGCAATTGGACGAAAAAATCACTTCAGAATTTTATTTCTAAAATTAAATTATCATGGGTATTTTTTGAATTGACTAGCTGTGCTTGGAACTACATCGTTGGACACTTGGGACCTCACGAACAATGATCGAGATGGGAGTGTATAGTAACTACGTACCCGGGGACTAGAGGATAGGAAAAAAAACCCCACTCATTCTTGATGCTGTGAAGATCAGAGTGGCAGATTCCGCAGTACAAAACCTTGAACTTCACGTCCTTCTCCCCCGTAGCCCTGCAATTTTATAAACATATCCAAACACAGTAAAATACACATAAACACACACAGAGGCCACTCAGGAAAGCAAAACTACAGATTAAGAAAACCATTTTTTCTTGTACGTCAATTTGCTTTTTTCCTAAGGAAATTGTTTTCCTTGTTTTGTTTTTAAATTTTCTTCCTTCTTCTTCTTCTTCTTCTTCTTCTTTCTACTACTGCTGCTACTACTACACACACCTAAAAGAAACCAATCAAATGAAGTATCGCTGGTGTGATACCGATAAATCATATCAGATGAATTTAAGCTTCCCCAGAAAACTGAAATTAAAAAGGGTTGATTAAGAAATCGAAAGCTAATATAACATAGTGAACGCCAATTGATCAGAACCAACCTTCTGGAGAAGTTGAATGGAGCAAGGACACCAGATGGGTCTCTGGCTGCCCATCCGAAGGCCTTCTGTGGGTGCTGTTGCTCTGGTGATTGTTTTGCCGCCGCCATTAATCAGCCAAAATCACAGACCAAAAAGGAGAGAGAGAGTGTGTGTGTGTGTGTGTGACATGCGTGGCAGCAGTTTAGGAGGGACAGTGAACGACGTATTGCTTCGACGGGGCGGACCACGCATTTATCGAGTGGAAGTGTAAGTGTGGTTACGTAATCACTGATTTCTAGAAACCTTGAATCTGATGTCACGCGCTTTCACGCGTGGAGGGAATTGAGGTCACCGATGACGATCACGTTTGTTGTTTTTTTTTTTTTTTTTTGGTTGCTTATTTGGTGTGATCGTTCATGATTATATACCAATGCTATTTTAAGTTGAGTAAACTAAGAATGCCACACTTATCATTTGTTCCTCTCGTTTGTCTTGTTTCTCAACTTGTTCTTGTTCGGGTTCGACAACATATATGAAACTTGTTAGGGTTCCGTCACGTATAATAGATTAATAGGGAACCTCATGCTTTTCATGATAAACATCTGCACAAAACATATGAAAATTTTGTTTTACCTCTTTATCAAAGTTACATAAGACAATTAGGCCTCCTCGGCTGATATGATGTTTTGTATTCTTCTTTTTTAAATTAATTGGTGATCAATATTTAAAAAAAAATATATTCATATAATATATATTAAGTAATTTTTTTGAAAAAATTAAATAAATTTAGGGTATAAAATTTTATGGTAATTTTTTGAAAAAATGAAAAGAAATAAATAAAAAAAAATTAAGGATTGATTTTTGAATGAGATGATTTGGGATGATCGGCAGCGAATCCGAACCCGCATTACACAGACTTGAGACCCGCTGCCGTCCACTGCCCGCACGCGCAGACCTATTCCAGCACCTCCGCCGACACCCAAGACCCAGCGGTCCCTCCAGTCCGCCCCTCATCTCCTCCTTGCACTGCCGGACGAAGCCTTGCACCAAATTGACTGGAAAACATGGTTTGTTCCGGAACATTGTTTATGTTGTCTTTGCCATATGTTTTTCTGTTATTGTCTTGGTCTTGGATGCTCTCTTGAATTTTGTTGTCGTGGCTGCTGGTGAATGGCTACTGTCATGTTTTATTTTCTTTCTTTGAAACAAAAAAAATAAAATAAAAGAGGAGGTGGGGAAATGGAAAAGGCCTTTTTTTTTTTTTTTTTGGTTATACACTGCCTCCACTTCCTTTAACCAATTCCAGCACCGTACTCCAAGATCAGTGAACACATGTGATTACCCACTTATAACCAACCACTTGCCAAGTATTCCTGTTTTCTTCTTTCAAATTAATGCTTGCAGTGTGTCATGTCATCACATGATAACTCTGAACAAATTATCCAAAATAAGCCCATAAAACATTACTTTATTAGAAACAGCACAACATGAAACCATGGTCCGGAGCAACCAAAATCTAAGTACGCTCTAAAAACTTCAGGACATCCGTGGAACAGATTTTCAGTGCACACGCAGCATTATTCACGGAATAAATAGCCTTAGGGAGGGGACAATGAATTCCCAATGTCGATGACAAATCGGTACCTAACATCATTCTTGGCAAGCCGCTCCATGGCAGTGTTCACATACTCCATCCCAATCACCTCAATGTCGGGGGTGACATCATGTTCTGCGGCAAACTCAACCATCTCCTGCGTCTCCTTCATCCCACCAATGCCACTCCCGGCCACAATCTTTCTCCCTGCCATTGATTCAACACCAAATTCTCATGCTAATTTACTAAGCAAATGTCTCATTTAAATCTAAGTGATTTATATGCACTGTGTGTGCTGTCCTTCAAACACAGCCTATATGTACATATATGTATAATGCAACTTCTTACCCATGATTAGAGGAAACACTGGGAGCTCAAGTGGTTTGTCAGGTACTCCTACCAGGACAAGCTTCCCATGGGACTTCAACAACCCCAACAACGGCAACAGAGGATGGGGCGCGGAGACCGTGTCGATGATGCCATCCAGTGTGCCCATTACAGACTACATTTCCAAAAGGACACATTACATAAAGCCCACTTCACGATTGCGACAGTCTAATAACCACCATCAATACAATGAGGTAATGGAGTAAGGTTACCTGCATCTGCTCTAGGTCACTGCTAACCAAAAATCCGTCAGCCCCGAGATGCTCCATGGCCTCCTTCTTCTTGCCCGGGGAGGTACTAACTACAGTCACCATAACCCCAAAGGCCTTGGCAAACTTCACCGCTAGATGGCCCAACCCACCCAGGCCAACCACACCTATGCGTGAACCTGGTCTGGTGAAGCCAAAGTACTTCAATGGGCTATAAACGGTGATGCCCGCACACAGGAGAGGGCCTACAGCATCTAGAGGCAGGGTTTCGGGAATACGAACTATGAAGTGTTCATTGACGACCATAATGTCCGAGTAGCCACCGTAGGTGATGGTTCCATCATAGTAAGGGGCACCATAGGTGAGTATCACCTTGGGGCAGTAATTTTCGAGGCCATCCTTGCAATTATTGCAGGAATTGCAGGACCCAACCATGCACCCCACGCCTACCTTGTCTCCTACTTTGAAATTCCTCACTTTGCTTCCAACCTCCGTTACTTCCCCCACGATCTCGTGCCTGCAGATATGGATGGACCATTTCATTACCAAATGAACACTTGCTGAATTCACTAACTCCTTGTTCAGCAATTGTACAAAAAAATCACTTTAGAATTTTGCTTCTAAATCATGGGCATTTTTTGAACCATTGCTGAATCGAATAACTGCGCTTGGAACTACATCTTTGGACACTTGAGAATTCACAAACATAGATAGAGATGGGATAGAGTATAGTAACTAGTAAGTACCCGGGGACGAGAGGGTAAGAAGAGAAACCCCATTCATTCCTGATGCTGTGAAGATCAGAGTGGCAGATTCCGCAGTACAAAACCTTGAGCTTCACGTCCTTCTCCCCCGTAGCCCTGCAATCCCATAAACATATCCAAACACAGTAAAACACACGCGCACACACAAACTACTCAGGAAAACAAAGCTACTGATTAAGGAAACCGTTTTCTCATGTACTATAATTTGCTTTGTCCTAAGAAAATTATTTTCTTTTTTTTTTTATTTCCTTCTCCTTCTACTACTATACTACTACACACAACTACAAGAAAGCGATGAAATGAAGGATCGCTGGTGTGATACTGATACGTTATATCAGATCAATTTAAGGTACCCCTGAAAACTGAAATTAAGAAGGGTTGATTGATAAATCGAAAACGAATATAATATAGTGAACGCCAATTGATCAGAACATACCTTCTGGAGAAGTTGAATGGAGCAAGGACACCAGATGGGTCTCTGGCAGCCCATCCGAAGGCCTTCTGTGGGTGCTGTTGCTCTGGTGATTGTTTTGCCGCCATTAATTCGCCAAAATCACAGAGCAAAACGTGTAGAGAGGGAGAGAGGGTGATTTGTGTGGCAGTTTAGGAGGGACGGTTATGGCACGGCCTGTGGCTTCGATGGAGCGGACCACGTATATATATACACAGCGGAAGTGTGTTTACGTAATCGCTGATTGCTATCAACCCTGAATCTGACGTCGAGCGCTTTCATGCGTGAAGGGAATTGAGGTAACCGCTGACGACTCTCGTCCAACACCAAAACCCCTACCCCATTGACAATGCCTGGTGTAGGACTTCTTGTGTCTCAAAAAAGAGCTAACGACGACTGTATAGGGGGGATGGGGCCGGGTGGTCGTTTTGTTTTGCTACAAACCAAACTGGTTTGTTTGTGGTTTTTTTTTTCCTTTTGTGTTTTTGTGGTCGTGTTGTTCATTTTTATTGAACATTTACCCTCTAAACACCAACGCAAAGTAGTTGTTATACTTTGTTAGAGTTTCACACAATTTCCAACGAAGTATGCTTGCTATAGATCTAAAAGTAGTCTCTCTTACAGCCAATTGATTTTAGGATGTTAACTCTTAAATTCTAATATAATATCAGAGCAGGTTGTGTTTCCACACACGATGTTCATTTCGTGAGAAGTTTGCCACGTGAGGGAGGTGTGTTAGAATTACACATCGGAGAAAGTATGCTTGATATAGATCCAAGAGTAGCATCTCCTACAGCCAATTGATCCACTGTTCAAGGCTTAGATTAAGTTAAATTCCGATCAAACTATATATTTACATATTAGATTTTAGATATCGCCCGATCCCATTCGTTATTATTTCTATTATGCTTGTGCATATCATCTAAGATTAAATTAATATTAATTTTATTATTATTTTATTTTTTGTAGTAAAAATACTTTTACACACCTACGAATATACTTTTCTTAAATTATATATTTAAAGATGAACTTCAACGACATGTAGATTCAAATATCCAAAGCGCGGAGCAATCTTCAAACTTATACAATTGCGAATATGTCCTGCGCAAAGACCAAATTGGAAATGTCCAAATTCAAAGATCTGTACTGTAAATTCAACCAGTAAAGATAAATTTTAAAAGCCTCTATTCCCACCAATTAAATTTTAGTATAAAAATAATATATTTGCCTACCGTAGCGAATTAATATCTATTTCAAGTTGACTTTTGATTTACTGAAAAAATGTGACAAGAATATTTAAAAATAGGATTCTTATCTTACCTTTATAGTCTTGAGTTGACTCTATAGGCGCGCGAACTAATAATAATAATAATAATAATAATAATAGAACTATTTAATTTGGTCCATTTAAAATCATATTATTTTAATAAATATATATCATACACAGATATTAAAAAGCATGAACCACTCCTTCGCCACAGGCTCCGCACAAGGCACAAGCAAGATCACATGATTAATAAAATAGATAAATACAATAGCCCTCAACGGAGATTCTTATGCACTTTCGCGCCACTTCCAACTAGTTTTTGGGAGTCCTTTAATTGTGCCATCTCAATACTCGATTGTTTGTTTCTCGGGTTAGCAGGAGTGTCCAATTTTCATTGTGGGCAATTCTCGGTTATCCCTGGGGGCGGCTTCTGGCATGTATTAATTCCTAGCGTAGCAAACATCTCTCTTCTCTTATGCTGGTAGGATAATGTGGGACCTTTAAGATGTTTTCATTAGTTATGCTCTAACTAAAGTGTTATGGGTTTGCTAATTGTTTCAACCTGAGATCTTCCAAGGGTCGCTCCCCCTCACTGACTAACACGCGAGTGATTTATGATGGGGGTTTCGGGAAGCATGCCCACTATTTGTGATTGCATTCATGTGAACCAATGGAGATTGCCTTGGTGCTTATATTATTAGTTGACTTGAGAGTTGTTTTGGATGCCTTGAACTTGTGGTCAGTCATTTCTCTATTGCCTCGGCGTGGGAGCATTTTGCGCTCCTGCAAACAACAGGTGTCATGCCATAATTTGGGCTAGATCTCTATAGCAATCGGTCATCCTGCTATTGTGGAGTGGGTTGCCATTTGGATTTGGGGCTGGCTACCCACTCAAGATCGACTTTTTTTGGGTTTTCCATTGAGCTTCTTTGGAAACTTTGCATCAGCTTTTAAAATTTCTGCTGCTGGTTGGTTGGTTCCCATTCATTAGTGGCAGATTTAGAAAGACACCGGAGAAATTCTTCCAACTACATCTTCGGGAAGTGGAGTTTTGCAGTTAATTGCAAGCAACTGGCAGGCCCAAAAAAAGTAAGGATTTGCAAGCAACTGAGCTTCCTTGAGTTTCTTTCCTGATTTGGGTTGTATGGCTACACTTACTGGTTTTTGTACTGAAATGTGTTGTAGGGCTGCTCTTAATGGTTTTTGTTGGTTAGCAGGCTTGTTTTTTCAAAAAAGTTACATGAATCTCAACCAAAACAGCATTAATTTATTAAATTTATTGTAATACGATTAATGGTTCCAAAAAGCTGAAAATGAGTACAAAACCTCAAATATATTTGTCATTACTTAAATATTTATATATCTTATCTGGCTGCATCATATAGGCCTTATTTTTATTTTTTTAGCAAAAACAGATTAGGCAGGGGTCAATGTCTTCCCAATGTCGATGACAAACCTATACCTAACATCAGCTTTGACGAGCCGCTCCATTGCAGTGTTCACATAGTCCATTCCAATCACTTCAATGTCTGCAGCGATCTTGTGTTCCGCTGCAAAATCAATCATCTCCTGTGTCTCCTTCAATCCCCCAATGCAGCTCCCAGCTATCAGCTTCCTCCCTGCCATTAATTCAAGGCCACAAAATTGTCATATAAAAAACAAAAAACTGATACCTTACGTATCTTTGAGCTGTGCAGTGTTTACCCATGATCAGAGAAAACGCTGCAAGCTCCAGTGGCTTCTCTGGTGCACCAACCATGACTAGCTTCCCATGAGACTTGAGCAATCCCAATAATGGCAACAATGGATGCTGCGCAGAGACTGTATCAATGATGCCATCCATCGTGCCGTTTGCAGCCTACACACCCACAATGGTCCATTATATTTGTACAAAAAATAAAGTGCTAAAAAAACATGTTCCACAATGATAAATGCATGACTGATTGAATCACGTTAGAATTAGATTTCAATATCCTAATACAGTAAAAAAAATGTTGAGCTACTTAATTGACTTTACCTGAACCTGTTCTTGGTCACTGCTAACCAAAAATTCATCGGCACCAAGATGCTTAATGGCCTCCTCCTTCTTGCCGGGGGAGGTACTAATCACAGTCACCTTAGCCCCAAAGGCCTTGGCGAACTTCACAGCCACATGTCCCAACCCGCCTAGACCAACCACACCAACATGTACCCCTGGCTTTGCGAGGCCAAAGTACTTCAATGGGCTGTAAACTGTGATACCCGCGCACAGGAGAGGAGCAGCCACATCTAGAGGCAGGGCTTCGGGGATTCGGACTATGAAGTGTTCTTCGGCAACCATAGTGTCCGAGTAGCCACCATAGGTGATGGTTCCATCGTGATAAACGCCATTATAGGTGAGTATAGCCTTGGGGCAGTAATTCTCGAGGTCGTCTTTGCAACTGTCACAGGAATGGCAGGATCCAACCAAGCACCCCACACCTACCCTGTCCCCAACTTTGAATTTTTCCACTTTGCTTCCCACCTCTGTTACTTCCCCTACAATCTCGTGCCTGCATTTGTGCAAGGCCGCTATGAAATGTAAATGTAAATGTAAAACTAACTAATGGTAATAAAAGTAGATAGCATGCTGGTTTTTTTCCCCCATTATATGGGGCTACAACTTCGGTTGAAATGTTCATTATTAGAATAGCGTATTGTTTGGAAAAAAATTTTGAATGAAAAAGAATGGTGCGAAATTGAAATGGGGAAATAATCCAAAATAGACTGTAGGGGGACTAGTGTAAGAACTCATTACCACAACAAAATTTGTCATCGATATGGAGATGTTATAGATCACACAAGGGTTGCCCATGTTACATCATTATAGTTGTCTTAGGCCTTACTAAGGTTTTGGGCAACTACTTGGTAGGAAACTGTTAAAATGACAATGCAGGCACAGGACCTTATTAAAAACGACAATGCCGATGATGGGTATAGTAAAGGTAGTTATAATAAGTACCCAGGGACTTGAGGGTATTTAGAGTTGCCCCACTCATTCTTGATGCAGTGAAGGTCGGAATGGCAGATCCCACAATACAACACCTTGAATCTCACATCCTTCTCCCCGGTAGCCCTGCAAAAATCATAAATAAATATCTCGACACATTAGTACCGAAATCATGTCACCAAACATAAGGACATATGTATACCGATCCGTCCTTTTTGCTCCCTCAAATGAGGCAAAATGAATGAATGTTTTCTCGTGTGCATGCACCAATTTCTCAAATCTCGATTAAGGCAATGAAAAAATCATTAAATTTTTTAACAAAAGATTTGAACATTTTCAAGGCACTGGCCTGTGAAACTATACACGACAAGAACAAGAACATGAATTGCAGTCGATCGCATGTGTCTACGTTGTCCAGACAAGAACTATCCATTGAACACAAAGATCAACCGACCTTCTTGAGAAGTTGAAGGGGGAGAGAACACCAGATGAGTCTCTGGCTGCCCATCCAAAGGCCTTGAGTGGGTGCTCAAGCTCCGGTGATTGTTCTGCCGCCATTATTGTTCCAACAAAAATCTCAGGCAAAGAGGACAATAGAAACGAGAGTGATGATCAAGGGAGTTGTAGCAAACGTGAACAAAAACGGTTTAGAGGGCACCAATATAAATAGACACCCAAGGGCAGGCAGGGCCTGGTGGCATGCATTTACGCGGTTGCTGGTGCCTAAAAGTCAGGGTCAGGGCGTGCACCGAGATTTATGGAAGGTGTTCGAGGAAGTGTTTTTTTTTTTTTTTTTTTTGGGGGGCTGAAACCAAAATTGAAAATTTCCTTATAAACGCGTCCTATATGGGAGGCAGTAAGAATGACATTAAATGACATTACATTTTTATTCTATATGTTTTTGGAAATGACCTCCATCATTGAATGGCCTTCTTATTGAACGATGTAGTGCTGATTTGGTGCTATTATCCTATTTATTATTATGGTACTAGGATATTTATAAAAAAATTGAGCTGTTTTGTTTTTCAGAGGGAAAAATCTTCTTGCACTTTACCATTCAAGTCTCATGCACGGTTGATGTATGTGACAATATGTGATTATATGAGATTCTGTGGCACAAGTTTTAATTACATGCCACCACATTTGTGTAATAAAACTTCATATAGCAGTATTCTTTTTACATATCCCATTCTTTTGGCAGTGTTTGAATGCCAATGTTTTTCTCTATTTTTTTCTGGTTTTCGCTATCAATTGAATGGCTTGCTTGAGATTTTTTTTTTACATTAAATAAATATTTATAGACAGATGAATCTGGATATTACTAATATTAAATGTTTTTTAATGTAGTTAGATTAACATTATTTTATATATATATATATATTCATACCAAATTCACGATTAAACTTACATAATTTACGATTAAACTTTTCATTTACATTATAATCTTTTGAAGGACTTGCTGAAAGGCGTAGTAAATATAAAATATTTTAAAATTAATAATAATTAGTCTATTGAAGGACATGCCCACTTTCCAATTGGCTCTTTTAATTATGAATATTAAGAAATAAAAAATAGAACACCATATCCACCTCATTCTTTAGTATTGCGTTTACATTTAGTCATAGGCTCATAGCGTTTCATTTATCCGCCAAAAGTGGGCACTGCACGATGGACCGTTGAATATTACAATGTTTCATGTGTTTGTAACATGCAATAAATGGGATATGCGTCTCCTTTTGTTTGATAAGTCCCTTTATATATATATAATTCTCACGTGGCGGTTTTATAAATATAAAACATGAAAAAATGAAAAATGAAAAATAAAAAATAAAACTTTTCATTTCTATATAGCCATAAAAATATAAGACAAGATACCTTGACTTACAACAAATTCTCAAACAGAGAATGTCTATAAAAATATAACTGGCATTTCTGTTCAGGCTGGCCTAATCCAGTAATCCTAATACTTTGGATTGCGTCAGCCCATGAACATTATGAGCCACATAAATCAATACGAATCAATGTATATTAGTATATATATGTATATGACAGCAAAATTTTCAAGTATTGTGCTATTTGATTGCCAACCGGTCCCGGGATTGCCCTTAGTCTATAATATATTAATAGGCTTATGGGGCTAGCCTCGGGAGCCTGGGCTGTTTCTATCTCACCTATGCTTTTCATATGCTTTCTATAAGAAACCTATAAACAGCAGCAGCACAAGCAAATGGGTTATGCTCTCAAAAAAACTTAAAACAAACCGAAAAAAAAAATCAACAAATTGGGAGGCAAGCTGGAGGGGAACCATAGCTCTTTCAGTTGTGCGGATGACCGGGGTCAGCACCGGCTGGCCCCTCGAGCCGGAGGTAGTCATACATGACGCCTTCAAAGGGGGTTAGGCATCTGGGCTGAGTCAAGAATATGACATTCCTTCCGTTGACCAATTGAGACCCCCTTAAATTGATGCTGTACAAAGCATAGATCCCATGAATCCCATGCCTTGCTATGCCATTGTCCTTGCCAATCAGCCTCGTTGTAAAGAATGGTTTGTTGTTGTTGTTGTCGTTAATCCGGACCTGAAATTCACATCACATACAGTACTACTAAATATGCGGCCTACCTACTAGCAAAGCACGGAGGCACTAATTGCCTCCTAAGCCTTCTATGTACGTAAATGAATAAACAGCAGGTTTCATACTTGCAGCTCAGCCACGTTGGATGATGCTAATGCAATTTGGAGCACGTAAGTTTGGGTAGGTGACACATTATCCAGAACAAATTGAATCTTCCATGTTGTCGGTTGAAACTTCTTATCTCCATCCATCCTGCAATGAGACATGGTGATTAGGAATCCATACGCGATGACCTTTGCTAAATGAAGGTGCTAAAGATGTGCATAGCATCATGGTACTAAATAATGTTGGTATCCAAAAGCAAATCAGGGAGACACCTTGGAACATGGGCATAGAACCAGTCCTTAGTGTAATCGCTGACACCCACGGTGTATACAAGGTCATGTTTTGGATACAGCTCTGAATATCGCTCCCACAATCCATATTGTCTGTACCTGAGATTTGGTAAGCACGGGTTAGAGAAGTGTAATTTTGTATTGGAAACGGCATGTGGGAGGGTGTCGTGAGAAGCTGAAGCTGACGCTGGTATGAGCCAGCTATAGTTAACCTGTCTTGATTGAGGTACAACGGATTCACAAGCTTTGGGTTCGGGGCTGGGATGTAGAATTCAATTGCAGTACGATCCGGGATGCCTATTTCCCAGAGTGTTGGACCTGATCTTGGAGGGTAATATATAAGAACTCCCAAATTCGTTGTGGACCCTGCATTGGGAGGCCAGTGAATGAAGCAAGAGTTCATTCATTTTCCAAATGTGAGGAATTTGAGTATACGCTACGAGAAGATGAATCAAACCTGGTCCAATGACGAGACTTTTGTCTCGTTTATAGTCCCCGATCACACCAGGAACAAAACCATACAAATTGTAGACCCCCGGTCGGACCGATGGGATGACAAACTTCCCATCCTTGTCAGTCTGAACCCAGAATTGGTAACCCTGTGGACCAAAAAAAAAAAACAGAAAGAAAACGAATTAAGCACAATTCTGCATTGGGAGAATTAGCATTGACCTTGTGGTAAAAACCTTGCTTTCCAATTGCCATGATCCTGGGACTCCTGGTGCTGCCAAACCAACATGGGCAGATTTAGCCACAGTGCAAGTCACATTGCTGTACCTGAAACGGGATAACCCAAACACGGTTTTAGAATCAACTATACAATTTTGTGCCAATCTGGTACTGGTAGTTCATTAACGTACCTGTCACAGACGCGTAATTGTCCGGTGACAGTACCCCGTTTATCAGAAGGGGTGTAGTCTTCTGAAAGTGGGAAACTGTAAGGCCAGCTTTGGATTTCTCTCAGCATCTGGAGACCATGAAAATGTGATCATGGATTGGTCCAAGGAGCAGAACATTAGATTTACGAGGCAGAAGAATGACTGGGTTAGCTATAGAAATTTTCAATTTACCTGATATTTAGCGTCCTTCCAAAAATTATTTGGACGGGTTTTGGGAGGCAAGGAGTTTAGGTACACGAAAACGGGGCCAAAAACCTTCTTCCAAGGCTCTCCATTCCTGAATTCCAGCCCTGAACCCTTCCCTGCATAGTGCAGGCTCACAAACATCTGCAAATCCATAACAAAACTAAACAAAAATAAAGGGAGCCAAGGGTAGTTATTTAACCGTCAGAGGGAAAGAGACTAAAACTTGAACAAAAACAAGTACCGCAAGCGTGGTTGGACCAACATGAGAGGTGAGGTCTTGCTTGAGTGGTCCACCAGTGCGGAACTCGTTGCTGGGGGTGATCATCCAGAATCCAAGTGACAGATTCGATGAAACCCACCCATAAACCTGGCCATCCATGTTGTTACAAGAGTACATGTACTTGTCATCCACCTGTGGATAGTATGTAACAGTTTCAGTTGCTTGCTCAGACATTGCCACAGGTGTTGTGGTAACGGACACGCACCTGTCCTCTCATGGATGGATTGACAGCGTTCGTAAGGAGAACGGCTTCTGGGTAGGCAAGGGGGCGGCCTGTAGCCCTGTCCTGAGGCAGTGGCATGATCCTTTGCCTCGTGTCTGACACAGCCATATACCGAAACCTGTAAATATTGCATTTCAAATGTCATTCATTGAATAGTGAAGTTGTTACCCTCGCGTAAAGGCTTTTCTTGCTAACAAGTTTGTGCGGCAAATGTATTCTATATTGTTTTACTTGTTCTTATCAAGCTTGAAAACAATCCTTGCTTCGTCAATGTCAAGGTCAGGCCATCCTTGCAAGCGTTCCAAGATGCCGTAGCAGTAGAATCCGGTCTTGCCTTGTAACATTACAAACCTGTTGTAAAGTGATTACTGCATTATTAGTTTTGTTTTTTTTGGTAAAGGGGGGGGATATTTGAAGGACCCAAGAACTTTACCTTCTCTCTATGTTTACTGGATATGATGAGTGGTTAGACGTTTTCCAGGTTGATGAGAAAGATAGCTCAATTTGAGATTTGTCCTGCCTTATGACCTCAAATTTGGTTGAACTTATCCTGTGTATCCACACGTTGGATTGAAGGCTTTTGGCAACTTGTTTGACACATAAACATTACATTTATTATAAAAGGCAAAACAGCAGCTTACTTTTCAGTCATACGGATGTTGTCACTCCTGCCCCAGGTCATATCCCAATACCTGCACCCAGATTAAACAAATCAAATATGTTATGAAAGTAACATTTTGATGTGGATAAAAAAGGCAAAAATCCCAATGGATGTGCGTTAATTACCCTCTTTCTTCTTCACCAAAAGAAGGCTCCAGAATATTTTTACTTCCCTTGTATTGTACCCCGGCGACAAACCCATCCGGAAGTGTCAGAGTCACTTGGACTAGGCCATTGTCCATCACCACCTGACACGTGTATAATTACCCAGATTTAGGGAAAAAAAAAAGAAGTAAAGAGGTATTTTAATTTATTAAACAGTAAAATCCGGTCTCAAGTTCAATCTTACATGCGCATGCTGCACAAGCAGCTGCAGGTTGCCTCCAAAAGGTGATTTTCTTGGCGTGGGTCTGCAGTAAGGATTCAAAATTAACACTTTTCAATTCCATGTTTAAACAATAGTAGAAATTGAAGGATGTAGCTATCCATCTCTGCCAGTTTACCACATGTGTATCTATGCAATTAAAAGCAAGACAAAAAACTGACACAAAACAAATTCACAAACACTATTGTCCGTGTGAGTGGAAGCTTTTTAAAAATGAAAAAAAAAAAAAAAAAAGTTGCTGTGTGGGGTTCACCGCGGAGTCTATACACACTACCCAGTATAGAACCTACCTACTTGGTCACATGAAAGAACACAGGAAAAAGTAAAAGCATAGAAAAAAGGGAGTGGGCAAGAAAGGAAAAAAAAAGCTCATTCACAATAATGGATGCAAATATTATTAGGGCATCTTCTGTTTTCTAAAATTTATTCTCTATAAAGTTATTTTAATTATTTATTTTTAATAATGGATGTCGATTATAATTTTTAATTTTAGCTATTTATATAATATTTTATTATTTTTTAAAATAATTAATTAATACTTTAATATAATAAAATATTAATAAAATTAATTTAGAGATTATAACTTAGATAGTTACCTAATTTTAAAAACATTTAAAGTAATAATTACAACAACAAAACAAAAGTATATAAATATCTTTCTATATTAGAACAAAAAGTGAAGAGTGTTGAAAATACTCTAAACATGTTATATGTTTTACCAAAAAATTTAAAACAAAAAAAAAACGCTCACACACATACACGATGAACTAAAATTGGCCTCTGTTCAGTCCGAATTGGATGTTTGTTGGACAAGGATACAAGAACAAAAAAAAATGGATATCGTGATTGAAGAACAAAATCCTCCTCAGTCCTCAGTAGTAGTTATCAATCAAGATTCAAGATTAAAGACAAATGGAAAAAAAAAAACAGAAACAAAAAAAAAAAAGGTACAGAGTAAGAACAGAGCAAAAAGCAGGGATACCTGAATGAAATGCTCCTCGAAGACAGAGCGGGAACAGCGAGCGCGAGCAACACCACAATCCTGAAACACATCGACTCCCTCTTCCTCATCGCCCTTCTCTCCTCCCGCATTGGAAAACAGAAGAACAACGAATCCAAGGACAACCTGGGCACCAACACATTCGAATTCAAAACTGATCACACCCGATTCAATCAGATTGGTCGGAGCCACGACCAAAATGGGGGAGTTGCACGGTTCAATCCCGGCAATGCCATTGACCAAACTCGTTTTCTCGGGAAAACCAAACACACGCACAGAGAGAGGGAGAGGGAGAATGAGGTCGGGTACACGAACTACTTACTACTTGAGATGCGCTCGCTACTGAGAGACGGTGACCAATTTGGGTTTGGACTTTCAGGTTTCAACGTGGAAGCTTTTATAGATTTAGATTGAAAGCATTAATTTTACGTCCACGCATTTATGATTGGACGCGAAAGAGCTCTCTCACTGAAGAAACCAACAAATAAATTTAAAAAAAAAATCAGAAGAAATAGGGATCGACTCGTGGCCGTGGGGGTCTCTTTTTTATAGTTTCAAAAAAACAAAAAACAAAACATTTCGTGTTTTGATGGTGCGCTTCTCCCGGGAAATCGAATATCGCATTTTATGAAGGGGCGGGGAACACCGGGGATTCAGCTGCTCCGAGGTTTCATGTTGGAGACAGGGTTATTATTGTCCTAAAAGTGCACTATAAATAACTGCCGTTTTTTTTTATTGTTTTTGTTTTTTTTTTAATAAAATATTCGGGGAGGAGGCTCCTATTTTTCTTCGTGCTCGTAATGACCAAAACAACCTATTTTGACGACGAGGGTTGGGGGGTAGGTTGTTGCAGATTTTGACGGGAACGAACAAACGACTACGTTTGAGAACTACTTTGTGCTGTCACCATTTCATTAATTACTAATTTAATTAAGCAGTGCTCATCATTTGATTAAAATTAATAAAAATATTATCATACCGTAATCCTTACTGTATTATTTTATGAGCCAATTTAGGTCTATCATACCACCTGTTCTAGCTGGATTAATATTAGATGTATTAGACTATCAATATTGGTAAACTTACTAAATCTAATAATAATTAATGTCTAAATCAATGAGTTATAGTTTAACTTAATCTTTTCTATAGGCGGAATGGCATCAACATTCAATTATCCCCGGCTCTGTAGTTTAAAAATAAAAATATACACATGAATTTATCCGAGAGCGGCATGGGCTGATGGGCTTCATGTTTTGTAAGATTAGTCTTTTTAATTGATGATATTTATACTTATAAGAAACAATTAGAATAAATAAAATAAATTTTGACTAAAAATAATATAGGCAGAGTTGGTGTTAACGGCTTTTCAGCGGCCTTTTTTTTCAACTTATGTTGCGTGTGCGCAGTCCACTATATATTTTTCATATCAATAAATGCCGGAGTGGTTTATTTTTAACAACTCAAAAGATTTTTCTTTTTTCAAGCCAGCGACCGCCACCCCAAGAGGCATACCAACGTCACATTGAATTAGTTATCTTAATTAATTCGTTATATTTAAATTTTAATAAAATTTACTCGTAAATTTTAAAATCTTCTAATTTTAAATTTAAGAATAAATATTTATATAATCAACTCACGACATCTTCACAAAATCGTAAGAGATTGAACAATTATAATTTTTTTTTCTTTTTTTCATTCAATGAATTGATAGACTGCCATATTATTGAGGTTACTCAAAAATTATCTAACCCAGATGTACCTACCATTACTCTAAATTAAATAATACTCGGAGCTCACTACCAAATAAAGCCTACCGTGTTCTATCTTTGTTTTTCAAAAATAAATAAATAATAAAGACAAGCTCACCAACGTTAATATGAAATAGTCATGCTATATGGCTATATGCATTAGTCCAAAGATTGACATAGTATCTATTTAATGATCCATATCTTAATCTTTTGTCATGGCATAATTCAATCAAACCCAAATTGGCATTCCATTTCTAGCATAAAATGAAGCAAATTAAAACTCATCTTGCACTCCGTATGTGTTTCATGACAAATCCTCATCTTAACGTACTCTTCATGCATTGTACCATCGACCATGATTGGTTGTTTCTTTTTTTCTTTCTTTTTTTTAAAATAACGAATAATTAATAGTAATAAACTCGCCGCCCTTAAGCAAATCCATTTGAAATAAAGTGATCATGCTGACGACTAAAGATTAATGTTAATACGTAATTAATGTTTGATACCAAATATTTTTTTACTTGTTCACGAGATTCATCGAAATTCAAATTGTTATTTCACATGATGGCCTGAAAAATGATGCAAACCAAAATCATTGTTGCACTCAGCCGCGGACATAGACACTTCCTTTTTTATTTTGTATTAAATGTAAATCACCCACCCTTCTAATCTTCGATGCCACTAAAAAAAAAAGATACAAATCACGCACGTTTTTTTGTCTCTTTTATTCATTCCTTAATGATATAATCCCGGGACACTTGCATTGAAGGTGTGTCTGTCTCCATGTATATCCGAGTATCCAATTAAAGAGAAGAACCAATTTTGAGTTCATTTAGAGGAAAGCTATCCAATTTTTACATGATTTATTAAATTTTTTAGATAAAATGTAAATATAAAATACACTTTAAATACATGATAGGGGTGGATAAGGAGTATCTGCAGCCATTAATGTTTTTCGTTCTGCTCCCCCTTTGTGGGAAGGATTAAAAAATATATACGAGCTCAAGTTGACATTACTTTGGAAAGTAATAAATAGAAGCAGTGAAAATTATTTGGTAATTTTAAAAAATACTTACAAAAAATTTTCTTATTTTCTTTGATAAAAGACATAAGCATTTTAAATGATATTTTTCAACGTTATTTTTTTCAGATAATAATTTTAAAATTTATAAAATATCAATATTAACATAATTTAAAATTACAATAAAAAAGACGCATGTCTAGATTTTAAAAATTAATGATATTTATAACTTTTGAAATATTCACATCAATTTTTTTTTGATTTATCAAACACACTTTTATAATCTATAGTACTACTAAAATTATAATTTAACAAATATTCTCTTGTTTATTTTCCACAATAAGTTTTTTTCAAATACAATTAAAATTAGCTGCTTTTAAAAGTAAAATATGACTAAACTGAATCAATACTGCATTCATAATCAGATCCGCTTCCCAAAATTTGTGTAAAAGGAAATTTCTCATATACCTGCTCATGAGGTAGGATATACAAACCTATCAAATTGATTAACACACTCACTTAATATTTGTAAATTCTTAATTTGATGAAAATACAATTCTTAAATATATATATATATATATAAATTTAAAAACTATTCGTGTGGATCCATGTAAGTCCTGCTCTCAAATTTAACTGGAATTTAGTTAGCCATTTTTGGAAATCGTCACGAGCGTTAAGTCCACTAAATGTTGGTAATTACTCTTTGTCTAAGCATTCGCGCTAACCTCGGTACTCAATACTCATTATCATTTTTCTCCCACTTAAACCCAGCCCGTTTCGGTTTAAGCATGTGAACCCTAAACATTGACGAGCATCGAAACTTTAACGTGCACGTTGGTATCAACTTTATATATATATATATATATATATATATTATTTTATTTTATTTAGATGTTTTATGCTTAGACGCCGATAATATATTTTAGTTCATGACTAAGGTCAAAGGCCCTTTTGTCATCTCCACTCACTTTTTGCATATCATATAATATAATGGCGGCAGGGGGGCAGGGGACCCCTTCCTTATACAGTTATACACAACGGAGAGAGGCCCTTCACATCGGTCAATTATGAAAAATGGTGATTTACAAGCTATTCCATTTGTACAATTAAGAGAGACAACTCAACATCTCCAAAGCTAGATGAGCAGATAACGAAAAATAGTGTCTGTTCTGATTTATTTTTGTAATCTCATACGTGTGATTGAGTGAAAACAAATCAAGTTATTCAACTCATGAGTTTTATATATTATGATTGTGAGATCGATTAGTTTGTCGACTAAATGTTTTATGTAAAAAAGGAAGAAACAACTCAAACATTAGCTATATTCCGTCACTTCCACGACAAGATTTTGTGATCTGCATGAATACACAAACTATGAAAGCCTAGTCTATCAATTCACAAACTCTATGCAGGTCATGCACATAGCCGAAACCAAATATATTTTTTAAAAAATATTAAATTAAAAACAAAGGAAAACAGGAGAAAAAAAACGCTCTTAGTTTAATTGAAAGTGCTTTAAATCATAATCTACCGATTAATGCGAATAAGAACTTTTTCAAGAAAAATAACACGAAGAGGCTATTTTCTTGCCTTATTTTAGCACAATTTCGATGGTGTAATTGTAAACTAATTTTGCCACGAAAATAACGATAAAACACGCTTCCATGTTTTCCATGAATTAATGAATCCCTTCATTTCATAGTCGTAACGAAGCCATCCTTGGAAGGCTTTTAAAAAAAATACCTTTACAAAATTGATCAAAAAAATTTACAAAAATCATATGACATCTCTTGAAGTCATAAGAGACCACCGATATAATAACGATAAGCTATAAATTTTGAATAAAATGATTTAAACAAAATAAATAAATAGGTCGTGTAAAAAATATATGAATTTTAAAGAAAATAAGAGTTAACCTTCACCGTTCACCGTACATACATAATAGCAACAAAAAAATGTTATGTACTTTCCATAATCCATGCCCGGGTGTGAGAGATATTGATTTATTATCGCTCCATAAGCATGTACAAATTAATCATTACAGAGTAACCAAAATTTTAAACTGATAGCAAGAAATGATAACATAAAAAATTTACATATATAAAATTGAAATTCTTAATTTTCACTCAGGAAATTGAATGCCTGCATTATGCACGATGTCGACTAGTCAATGTTAACACTCTTATAGAAAATGGTGAAAAAAACCCCTAATAATATAACTTTTCACGGGCCAAAAGAAACAACCTACATCTCTGACCCTATTTTTTTTAAGTAAATAATAATTTTACAAATTTAATTTCAATAATACTTTTAAATTTATTTTTAAATATTATTTAAATAATATTTATTTATTTAATTTTTTTCAGTATATCAGTATATGAAAATAAGAAAAATAATATTATTATATAAATAAAAAACTAATTTTCACAAAGAGTAACTGTGATATTCTTATTTGAGTCAAAGAATATAAAATCTCTTATTAAGAAAATGATATACTTTAATATTAAGAAAATTCTATTCGTGTAGCGGTGTAGGTAATCTACGGATTTATATGAAGAAAAAATTTTAAAATAATATTAATCTAACCTATGCGCGGATTCATACCCTAAGCATCGTACATAGAACCATGGAATAAACTTTATTCGCGGCTAATTAAGAAAAGTTGTCATGTGATTAAGCATTTTAGAAGTGGTTCGGTGGCAACCAGATTTCCTTGGCCTTGGGACTGGTGGAGAAGGTTGCAAAGAAAGTCACGGGAGGCCTCCAGAAGGGCCCATGGACCACGGACGACCAACATTACTCACACATACAACATACGAGCCTGTCCCTGCCTGGGCATTTGTTGTGTGTGTGACTGTCTCGCCCCTGTTCGCCCCCCGGAAGTGATCACCCAACACAACGTAGCCACGTACCCTTAACGCACAATACGACACCACCCCGCCCATCACAGGTCGCATAGTGATGGGCTGAGGCAGAGCTCACGTGTTCTCTCCAAATCACTAGCTAGCTAGGCTGTTCAATCATTCCTGAGTCCATCAACTCACAAGCCTCCCATGATTGCTGTACGAATTTCGAATTTTGATAGGCAGGAGTGAGATGCTGCGGTGAATCCCATAAAATGGTTTATTTTGATAGGAAGGAGTGACTCGTTTATTTTTATAAAAATGTTTTCTGCAACCAGTTATATTATTATGAAATCAATTGTATTTTTTTTAGGTTATTTAAAAATTATTCAATTTCAATTATATATAATATTACTTTTATTCTCTAACAATAGTTTTAATGGGTGACAGGATGAGTTAATTACTTCTGAGTTAAAAGGAAAACATTAAATTTCCAAAAAAAAACAGAGGCAAAAATCTAATAATTGGTGGGATTTAATATTGGGAAGTTGTTCTACATGAAAAAAATTGAAAAAGCCAAATAGGTTAACATAGTAGAATAAGCCCAAAAATATCACAATGCGTTTTTAAAATCGTACGGGCTGATGTGTCGAGGCCAAAACAGATAATATTGTAACATACAGATGGACCTGCGCCTTTTCTAACAACTCAAAACATAAATCTCATACAATGTAATAAGTTTTGGTGCATACGATTGGCAGTATTATAATGCTATGCTAGTATTTGTTAATGAACGTGACATTCAAAATCCTAAATGCTTTTTAGCCCCGTTGGTTTTTTTATATAATCGTGTGTCACAAGCCGATTTTAGAGCATTTCCAACATTTATCTATAAAATGTATTTACATGTGAAAAGATTTCTACACGTGAAGAGCTATTTTTAAATTTGTACTCTAACACTACCCTTTACATTACTTTTATTTTTATTAAAATAATAATAAAAAGTTGGCGCAGAAGCACGTGCAACACAGAGAGCCGTTCGCATCATCTCAACGCACCGACGATGACGATCCGAGCAGTGCTAGATGGATTTGCACAGATTGCAATCAGATTGACTCTGATGGCGAGGATCTGGGACGGGTGACGCGGCGCGAGGACGGGGGGGCCTGGACGGGGCGTCTGGGACGGGAGGTGGTGATGGAAGGGCTTGGATAATGTAGAACAGGAGATGTGGGAAGGAGAAGAGAGAAAAAAAATAATAAAATAAAATATAGATAATGAACTATGACTCTTTATTTGTGAAGAGTCACAAATATTAAATATTATAAATTTTTAAAAAATTTAATATTTAGTAATAGATGAAATTATAAATTTCAATTGGAACTTTACTATAGAAATTGTAATTATAAATATTAATTGAATGTTTAATTTAGTAATTTTAATATAAAAAATTTTGTGAGTTCTCGTATAAGTTTCATATTAAAATTTTAATTAATGATATATGGTATACACATATAAAGGCTATATTAGTGATTAAAGGCTTTTATTATTTTTATAAGATCACAAATTCAGGTTCATGAGTGTATATATTCTCCTCACTTTAGTTGTTATCATTGTAAAAAAAACTGTAAAACTATCAAAATTACATAGGTACGTAAAATAGGGCAATAATTATAAAAAATATTATTATTGTATAAAAATAGAAGTTATTTTTATGAGAATCAAAACCTACCAAAAGCTATGAAACAAACATTAAAATTATAAATTTATCATTTTTACGTGTTAAACGAATTTACACAATTATATATATATTCAAAGAGTGATAAAAGTAAAGAAAAATTACAAAATTATATTTAAAGTATTAGAGAGTTTAAAATAGCGAAGAAAATTACAAAATTGTATCCAAACTAATTGTAACAAAGCTTGGGCACCTCGTCACTATAACTATATGTGGTCACATAATATAAATTCAGACGTCTCACTATCAAAAATAACGGAAGTGGGACACTGTACATTATGATATTATCTGTAACTATCCCGGCTGGGCTAATTAGACACGCGTACAGATAAACCTGCGAGTGTTGGTGATTGAGAAGGTAGAGAAGCCTCTTCATGCACGAAACAGCCAGGAGAGATGAGTTTCCGAAGTCCTCGGAAGTTGTGTTTAGGTGGGGAGTAACTACAGAAGAAATTTTTTTAAAACAAAAAACATTAGGAAACATTTAATTAAACACAGATACAGATAAGCCCGCGAGTGCTGGCCGGTGAGGCGGTGACTGAAGGTATAGAAGCCTCTTTGTGCACGAAACACTCAGGGGAGATGAGTTTCTGAAGTCTTCGGAAGTTGTGTTTAGGTGGGCAATGACGTTTTCAGTGTAAGAAATGTGTGTACGCATCTAGCGGGTAGAGGGTAGATACTAGACAGCGGTTGGTCACGTAGGTTACATATATAGTCCAACCATTACAAACCCATTTACACTAGAAAAAGCCCAATGACTTTATACCAAGGTTCCATTAAGCTCATTAATTATGTAATTATTTGATTCCAAACAAAAAAACAAAATACGCATTGAATTATTACCCTCAAGGCTCGATTCCGTTCATATATAATTAATATATCATGCCCAAGTTCCATGAATCATCATTAATTATTCAATTATCTGATTCCAAAATAACCAAATACGCATCGAATATTACCCTCAAGGCTCCATCGGATTCCTACATATGCATACATAATGATTGTTGTTCATTACGGTAACTAAACTTTTCATAATAATTAGAACATTAATATTAAATTAGCAAAAGTTTAAATTTAACTAAAAAATAATTATTATTTTTAAAAAATATTGACGAGTGAACTCAACATGTAAAATAAATTTAGCCAAATTTAAATTAATTAGTTAATATCAAAATTAATATAGAAACCATCTAAATTAAATTAAACTTATTTTAACTAATTTAATTTTTTAAATTTAATTTATGCATAAATTAATCACTAGATCACCATAAACTTTTACCAGTATTATACATATAAATATTTAATTTTTAAAATAAATATTAATTTAATACTAAAATCATTTAGATTTCACCCAATGACTATTATTTTTTTTCTTTTTCCTTTTTCAGCATTTTTCAACTACGCTCACCGTCGAACCACCGCCATCGCTGTCCCCATCCCGTCTTCGACTTCCCCAGTGGCGAACAAAGACGACCCGAACAAAGACTTCCCGATGGGAACAGGACCCACACCACGTCGATTGCCGCTGGGAGATATGTGTCCCAGGCATCCACTCTTGGCAACGCGTGCGGCGGCGTACGCGGTAATGCCCCCAAAGCCCGGCTCGCAGCGTACAAGGTTTGCTGGACTGGATGGGTGGGTGGTACAACTTGGACATCTTGGCCGTGGCCGACGGCGCCGACGTCGTGTCTCTCAGCGTCAACAGGGTGGTGGTCCCTACTATCACAAATCTATAGCGATCATCGCCTTCGCCGCCGGGTCAATCGACCGCCACTTCCTGACCGATATGAAGCACGGGAACGAGATCACACCAAATCTGAAAGTACGCCACGAAGACCCAAAACAATACCGCAACTGGCGAAAGCCACAGGCAATGTCTCCACGGTGATCAACTTCGGCGCCGGACACGTCCACCCTCAAAAGCCCATGGACCCCGGACTGGTCTACCACCTCACCACCTATGACTACATCGACTTCCACCAACGGCGACCTCTTTCGCAAATAATAATAGTAATAATAATTTATTATAATAGTTCAAAAATATTAAGATATTGTTTTATGTTACAAGTGCATTCGTTAATTTGCTGATGTGAGATTACGCAAATAAAAATAAAAACAAGTTGATGATGTACCATCCTATATCAAAATATTCATTTATAAAAATAAAATAAAATGAAATAAATATATAAATCAATAAAAACCTCCACCCTTGAACAAGTCGTCACCTAAATAACATGTATTTTTGTGAGCCTCTGCATCATTTTTTATGGCTTTTTATTGTGCTTTGGGACGGGCACGCAAATAGCTAGAGTCCACTTGGGCTGGGCTTCGTTTTTGAGATATTGGCGCGGTGTGAGACTTGGTTGTTTAGCGTTGGGCTGATAGGTTGCTGCTTTCTTTCTTGTCGGCGCTGCTCAATAAAATAGTATTAGCTAAATTTTGTCGGTTACTGTAGCACTAAATGAAAAATATTAATAAAACAAATATTAAATATGTATATTTTAAACTAATAGGTCATATTAATATTTAAATAATAAAAAATTAATATCAAAATGATTATAAAGTTAAACTATTGAGTTCTCATGTGTATGCTTTACAAAGTAAGTGGCTAATATATATATATAAATAATTTTTTCACAAAATCAACTAATTCTTATTTAAGTTGGGTATGAATGACCTAGGACCAAAAAAAAGTCCTAGGTCAAATTTTAAAAGTAAATATATTTTTTTGTTATTAAATTTAATATGTAAATATAAATGATTTAAATTTTACCTTTAATCTTATAAATCTGCCGTGGATATGATAGGGATTATTGTGTTTCTAACACTACTAAGCTACTAACCATTTATGGATTTATGTATTAAATAGTACACCAAACATTTTTTAATAGTTCTAGTTGCTTTCCAAAATGACCATTGGACTAACACATCAAATATTACCTTTAAAAAATTTTATATATAACCATTGGACTAACACATCAAATATTACCTAATGTGAATAATTATAATTTATTTATAAATTATATTTTTTTTATTTTAATAATTTGATATATTTTTACATTGTCAAAATTACTTACTAATTATACAACTCCATGGCAATATGTATGATTACTCTAAACTAAATACCTGCAATAAAAAACCAGACTCCTAATTTCATCAGGATTATCCAAATTAGCGCATTCTACAAAATTATTAAACGGGCAAAGATGTTATCGTAATTTCCAACCACAAAAAATGCAATTGCGTAGGACATTTATACATAACCAACTGGAATTGGTTTGATATCGTAGTTGACAATCGATTGAATCCCAGTTGTATAGTTGAAAAGGTTTGTGAATGAAGAAAAGGTTTGCCTCCTTATTGTGTTAGCTGTGTAGGCGAAGACACCATTGGTACTAGTGTTTATCAGTTTTTTTTTTAATCTAATTATTTTATTTATTTCTTTGGGAGATGAAATTTTTAGGCAGAAAGTAGCCATGTTGCGCCTGCTTCAATTTTATTTGTTTATTTATTTATATAATTTAAAATAATATTTTTTAAAAAATAAATTTAAAAAATAACAACCAAAAATAAATCGCGGAGACCCCCCAATTACAAAAAGAAAAAGCATCCAATAAAATGTGCCTTGATGTCAAAAAAGAGAAGAAGGTATCCTATGCAATAAAATGTGCTTTGATTAGAAAACAAACTGAAAAATATTACATACAGATATAAAAAAATTAATATTAATATAATAACCGAAATATTCCTACGAATTACTTACATAAAATGCTGATTTCATACGAAAAAATATCCACTTGAGTCATCTGATTTTTTAAAAAGACATTTTAACTGTTTTTTTTTTTGTTCTCTTGTTTTTTTTTTTTGTTCGGAGGCTGAAAGAAACACTTTTTTTTTAAATCATGACTTCAATTAGAGTTCAAGCTAAATAAAAGCATTTTTAAAAAAATAAATTGCATAATTGCGGCCAAATTTTATTCCCTTGAAAGAGGGTACGACACTATTGGTCCTTAAAAGAGTTCAGGTTTAAATACCCAAACAACAATAATATTTCTCTTTTAATTCATTAACTTTTTTAGAAATTTATACACCACCACGTATCAAAATATTAATGTTTTAAATTTTGAAAAATCAGAAATTTTAAAATCATTTTAAAATAATTTGTTTTGAAGGAATGATTTTTTTCCCTAGAAATTTACATGGAGATGTCCTTAATCAGTGCTATCCCAATGCCAACCATCATGCATGTTTTACCTTATAAGCTAAAATCCACGAGATAATGACGGTATTATATTCAAATGTAAATTTTATTCCCAATTTAAAATTTTAAAATCAAACTCAAGTATCCTATAATAATTAAATGGGAAGCTATCCCAATGCAAACCATCAAATTTTAAAATCAAAAAGATAATTACCGTATTATTTTCAAATGTAAATTTTATTCCCACGTTAAAAATTCAAAATCAAACTCGTGTATTCTATAAATCAAAACGTAAAAGTTACACATCGAATATACATCAAGAATTCAATAAATAATTAAATCGAAACCTATCGCGCGGATCTGATTTCTTTAAACCCATCAATCGGAAGGAAAAATAAAAACTGGTCATATAACTCGCATTATATATTATTAACATAATGGACAATTTAAAAAAAAAATGCATAATTATTTTCCAATGCGGAAAATAAAAACACACCAACCAAACACCTCAGTGGAGCGGATCTGGCTTAATTAATAAGGCAGACAGAGACTTAATTAGCTTCATTTTGTCTATATCTCTGACCAATCGATTTTTGTGTGGTGATCAGTGATCACTCGATTCTCACACCCTCCCTCATCATGATTCATGAATGTATAAATAATACAAAAGTCGTAAAATTTCTGCTACATATATATTACCTGGCTTGACAAGTAATTATAGCAAACGTGACAGCATATCTAAAATCTAATAATAAATTTATTAACCTATCACATTAAACCCCATATCAACTACGCGGCAAGTCTGTTTTACGTGTCAATTTTTAAAGCTGTAAATTTAGGTTGTAGTACCTAGGAATGATGAATGAACCTTAACATACATATATATGGCATTCATATAACAAAATGAAGAAACGCATCCCCATGTTATTGAATTGTGCGAAAAGGAGAGCTAATCAAAAACATTGGACCAACCAATGGTCTGATCAGAAACATACATCGATATGATCAACACAAGATAGTCCGGCAAAGAAAAACAGGGCCTGAGAGATTAATATGGAATCAGACAAAAACCCAGGTACACATCAACAGAGAGAACCTAAGTTTTAAGGAAAGCAACAAATATTAATGCAATATTAATCAAACATGCGAAGCACACCTAGCTCCCATCCACAGCGGCCACTGGGCGGTTGAGCCAGCGGAGGCCGGCGGCGAAGCGCTCGTCGTGGTCGCGGCCGTGACAGCCGTCGTCGAAGTTCCGGGAATAGCTAACGGCGTCGTATTGGAAGCCCATCGGAGGTTTGGATCCGGCGGCGGCGACGCGCCTCCTGCTCTCCCTCACCAGCCTCTTGAGAATGAGGAGGCTTCGCCGCCACCGCCCCCGAGGGGAGCTGCTCAGCCGAGAGTATTCCAGGTATTGGTGTCCCGGGAGACAGGAAGACGGCGACATGCAGCCAGGAAAGTACGAGGACGGCCGCAGACACGTCAGCGGCGACAGCGTCGGAGATCTGTCCGACATTGCAGCGTCGGCGATGGTTATTGACGGCCGGTCGGGGTTGCCAGATCCATATATATATATACGTTGTTTTGTTGTGTGGACTGTGTGGTATGGAGGAAGCGAGAAGAGTTGTTGTCGTTTGTTATATGTGTCTGTATTTATATAGATTCGAACCCTCAAAGCTACATTTCATTGTTTGTTTGTTTTTTTAAAAAAACTGTTTTTGTGAAAAAGATAAATAGTTATTAGGTACTAATAACGTCAGTGAGTCTAGTACAATATCAAATTTACTGTCTACATCTACTTTTAAATATTAAAACCTTGTTTTTGCTTTTCTGAAAATAAAAAAAATATCCTTTAAAATTTAAACTTATTATTAAATTCGATATTTGAAGAAGAAAAAAAACACTATATAAATGTATTTGTACTCTCATGAATAATGCTGAGTACAGCAAAATAATATTTATGTGGGAATTAACCTAAATATATTTTTTTTTCTAATGAAAATGCTTTATTTTAAAAAAATACTATAAATCACGAGGGACTCACGTGTATATATGGTTAAGCATGACAACTTGATTACATTTCTCCCAAAAAAAATTAGGCGTTTTTTAATTTTGAACCAATGGATACTTGAATTATATTGGTTAGAGGACGTAGTCGACCACTTTTAAAATGTGATGCAATTAATAAACTCTATCTTTTGTCGGGAGAGGTAAGCCCGAATTCGATCGGGTTTTATAATATGATAAAATGAATAGATAGATAGATCTATTCATTGATTTATAATATAATATTCAAATATGAATAGATCAAATATGAATTGATTTTATAAAACACATAACTCTTGGTTTATTGATTTTCAAATATGAATGATTGAATGACATTGTTTGTTTTTGTTTTTGTTTTTATTAATATTTTTGACAATGTCACTTCGCCTTTTTATATATAGGATAAATATTTGAAAAGCAAGTGATAATCCGTACATTTTCTCTATTAAATAACGAAACCTTGGAGAGTTTAAGTTTAAACCTTAAAATTAAAGTATTAAATCAGGAAAAATAATAATAAAAAGAACAGTTAGGTGTTGACCTCCAGGATCAACTTGTCGTGTGGAGGAATCAAATGCTGTCTGCCCCGACAAGAGCACCGTACATTATATAGCTTAGTGGGGCTGTAAAGAAGTATATTGTTCGTAAGAGGGGTCCAGACTTGATAATGCATTCCTGTGGGCCTTCCGATAAATCGCTTGGATTTTTGGGGGACTGTTTTGGATGCTTTAATATTATAATCACTAACCTCGTATTTCATGGTTATTAAGGTAAAATCATAAAAGAACCGAGTATTGACCGACTAGGTAAAATCATAGAGGATTATGGGAGAGAGATAGATAGGAATCAAAATAGATTGAAAATCAAGGATGACGTTTGAAAATTTTAACATAACCGTGAGATTATTTCAATTGAATCATTAATCGAAAAGTAGTTTATTTATATAATACATAAGCAACTAGAAAAAATGTATAAATAGTAAAATTAAATGAATAGTCAATGGTAATCTAAAATGCTGACATTTTTATCGATACATAAATCTGAATTTGCTCATTGCGACCGCCGATGATTCCTCCAATGACGCTAATGACTCCCCATACGCCTGGATTTACCTCTAGCGACGCCCGGCGACTTCTCTCACAACGGTTGGTGACCTTCTGATGCCTGGATCTGTCTCCCACGACGCCTGGCGACTTCTCCGACCACAGCCGGCGACACCCCAATGTGTGGTGATTCCTTCGACAACAGCCGGTGACTCCCCCTCCCCTCCCCCGGTGCCTGGATCTATTTGCTACGACGCCAATGACTCCCTTGCCGATGAACACGTTTGAACGAGTATAATTTTTAAAAATTAGATTAAAATTAATACCAATAAAAATATATAGTTTAATATTCTGATGAGAATGATTTTTTGAATGTACTTTTTAAAAATAGTTTTAAAAACATAAACCTGACTTTTACACTAAACATAACCTAAATGTTTACAATGATATTATTTTGTTCCGAATGCCCTCTAAATGTATCATATCATGATAAGAAGTGGACAAAATAGATACCCATACGGCCAAAGTTGTTACTGGATGTGTAACTGAAAATCACAAACATACTCATCATAAAAAGTCTTCTTCATGAAAATTATTACATGTTCTATTGGGATACAACTAGTAGTGCTAATTCAAGTTTTTTTTAAATGTTAAATCGTCACAAACATTCACCCATCATTAAAATTATATAAAGTAACCAATATAAAATCATAGATGATGATAAAATGAGAAAGAACATGCCTTATCTAATGCATTAATATATGGTTCTGTTTTGATAACACCTGAAGTGATTTGAATGAGATTAAACCACAAATGTATGAAGGGAGAATATACCTTTCCCTTATTTGCAGATATTAAGCTTACCCCTATTGCTAAATTGAAGAGTTTGTTTAAGATTAGTTTATGAGTGGATTTGTGTGATGAGTATGTGATTTGGTTATGATGGGAAGGAGAGGGGGAAGGAAGCAAAGTAGGTTGAGGTTTTAAACAAATTTAATTAAACTGAATAGTAAAATATTTAAACGCATCTAATATAATTTATTAATAAATTGAACTAAATACAAACGTTAAACAATAGTATTCATGAATGACCAACAAATCAATAGTAAAATAGCAAATTTCACTATAGTAACTTGAATTATAAACATATTTAAAAATACAATGACATAACTACTATGCTAAGTCCAAATGCATTAGGCATAAGGCTAAAACGTAAGGAAACGGACCGAAGCATCAAAGCCTTCAGATCTGTCAACAAAAACATGCGAATGGCCGAATGGGTATTTCGCCGGAAACACTTTAAATCGCACGTTACGATAATTTGTCTTTATCGAACCGTAGTTATCATTAGCTGGAATAGCTCAGTTGGTTAGAGCGTGTGGCTGTTAACCACAAGGTCGGAGGTTCGACCCCTCCTTCTAGCGTTTTCTGTTTTTCAAATAAAAAAAAAAACTTATTTTGTCTCCTAATATAGGAAGATTATCGGATGTTTTGTTGGGCTCGCTCGGCCCAAGACAAAGCGGGTCCTTTCTCTTCTGAGATTTATTTCGGTATCCATATATCAAACACGGAACCAGCATCCCATTCCCATCAATTGGACGACGTTCAAGTTTATATCTGATTAAAACAAATAATATTTTTATTGGTATACTCCTCTTTGTTTTAAGTTATGTTGAACGTGTATTTGACTCAGTAAATATTCGTTTAATTACTTTTATTGATTTACATTTATATCTGTAAAAATATTAATTATTTAAATAATTTTAATAATATTTACATAATATATTTAACAGGTTAGAGCATTCACTATAAACTCTCTATATGTATTTTTTTATTAGTTTAAAGAGCTAGTCTAACAAAAATATCTTAAAGCTACACTTTTCGAACGAACTCTCTATTGTAATAAAAAATTTAACAAAATAAATAGTAACTCTTTAAATTTAACCAAATACTATTCATTCTCTATTTATTAAAATATTATATTTTCTCTCACCATATTTACTTTTATATTTCTTTTTTTCTTTTCACATTTACTTTTCTATTTAAAAAAATAAATAAATATTTAAAAAGTAATATTTTAATTGATAAAATAGTTAAAATAGATAGACTAAAAAGTATGCTTGGGTTGTTAAAATAAAAAAATTATACTTTTGGTTATTTTGAAGAACTAAATTTGAAGAAGCTATAATGGATGCTCTAACAACGACTTATCTTACCTACACAAATACATGATTTTGTGTTTCATAAGACTTAAATTCGATTGAGATTTTTTTTTAAAATCATTTTAAGCCAATTACTCTAATGTATACACAATGTAGTGATATATGATTTCAGACCATAAATACAACTATTATGATAGCTGCTCATTTTAGACAAACTCAAACCTATGATAAAGTTTGCGAGTTTATTATTTAGTGTTATTTGATTAGTGTGTGTATTTGCTAATTTGTTTTCGGTGGAGGATAAATAAAGCAAACCCTCCCCCTCCGTCCACACACCAACCAATCTCACATTTTCTCAGCGCCCTCAGAAACACTGGGAGGGTGGGGTGCACAGTGACCGAGTTTGACAGAGATGGCCATTACGACGGCGCTTCGCAGGCTCGCTTCTTCCTCCTCCTCCTCCATTGCCAAACCTTCTCGCACCTTCATCTCTCACCTGGTCAGTGGATCTCTCTCTCCTCTCTCTCTCTCTCTCTCTCTATCTCATACACACATTATGGTCTCCGTTCATCTGCCGAATTTGCTGGGTTTCATGGCTCATTCTGATGAGAGTTTGTGCAGTCTTCGATGCCAGCGATGAACGATAAAGAGAAGTCTAGCGTTCCGGTGAGCCCTCTTTGAGTTTTCATTTTTGAAAGTTCTGGTTGTGTATAAAGTTTTCGGAGACCAGATCTGTGATTTCATTTCTTGCTTGTTTCGTCTGATTCCCCGTTTTTTTATTTGATTTGTATTGTTGCTTGGAAAATGCATCGCAGTGGCCGAAGCAGCTGAATGCTCCGCTCCAGGTTATCGATCCCGAGGTTGCAGACATAATCGAGCTCGAGAAAGCAAGGCAGTGGAAGGTTGATTCTCTCTCTCTCTCTCTCTCTCTCTCTCTCTCTCTCGTTCGTTTAGATTACATTTCTGCCATGTTTTTGCAGTGATCCATTCTGTTTTGTTTACATTATGAAAGTGAAACAGATTAACATAAAATGCAAATCTTAATCTTAGCCTATTGTAGTGGTGCTAATTTCTGAAGAGGAAACCCTAACTTTGATTGAACTATATTGGTTTGCTTTGTAAAGGCGTTTAAGTTGGCTCGTTTGGTCAAGCACCCAAAAGTGTTTATAATCTTAGCCTATTGTAGTGGTGCCAATTGCTGGTTGTCAATCTTTAACACCTGATTTCTCTCAGTCAATCTCAGAATCTGCCGTGTATTCATTTCCTTGCAAACATTTTTGGTAAGCTTCAGAAGGATATTGTTCATGACTCGTTGGAAAAAATCTACCCTGCATTACTTGCTTCTTTCGATGCAAAGTTTGCATTGGACCACGCCCTTCTCACATTCAAGTCTCTCAATCTTTCCCACCAAATTGATGCTCTTCTCTTCGGCCAATAAGCAACAATTTAGCTTTTCAATGCTTTGTTATTTTAGTATAATCGGAGAACTCATCTACTTCTATCAACCAATTCAAGAAGCCTTTAATATCATGATCACTCTCAAAGGTCGGGATGTTTACTCGTAATTTAAATTTATCACTGCTTTTGTAATTTGGTTATAATCATAGTTATCAGAACTTGATAAATTAAAAATATATTAAAAACGGTCATTGATCGGCAAAGCCGGGTGATTGGATCGTAACGGTTTAATGGACCGTTAGTGCTGAAGTCAGTGGTTGAACTGATTATATAATTAATAATTATATATATATTAATATAAAATAAATATTTTAAACTAATATATTAAAATTATACTTCTAATATAATATTATTTATTTTTAATGTATATTTTTAACATAAATTTTTAATAAATTTAAAAGTTTAGTGACATAAATTCATAATAAAAGAAAAATCAAATAAAGTTTGGGAGGATAATAAAGTGAAATGTCAATATTAGCTATTAATTTTAAATTTTAAAAATATTATAAAATAAAATAAATAATATTTTATTATTTTTAAAAATCAACTAGTTATAAGAAAATCAGCAGACGATTGAGTCACAAACTTAAGTCGGTTGGTTTGGATTTTTTTCTTGTCTTAACAATCCCAGAAGTGCTTCTTCTAAACCCCCCTTGCATTTTTTTTATTCCTTAATCTGTAATTGGCCTGGTTGAAAAAGACTTTGGTTATTACTTTTACCCTAATTTGCTACGTTTGCTAATATGTCAAAAATTGTTTAGTCGGTATATTTGAATTGAGCACTTTTGTCTGCTTGAAATGGCATGTAAAGAAACGCTTTGTTGGAGAATAATGCTACCTGTATAGTTTGTCATTTACAAATATATTGGCCACCTTTTTTAGACTGTCAAATTTGAGTACTTCTTCCGTAATAGTAACTATAAGAAATACTTGGCCATAAACTATCCCAAATGGGACTTATATTGAGTTTTAGTTAATTTTTCTCATTTTTTTCCACCAAAAAAAAGGTTAATTTTTTTAACACTTATTCTAAATGGCCCCTATTTTGCCATTTGGGATGTGGGGGGTATTTTCTCTTTTTTTTTTGTTTTTTTTTTTTTTTTTTTTTTTTCCCCCCTCCCTTCTTTTTTTTTTTTTTTTTTTTTTTTTTTTTATTTATTTTTTTTTTTTTCCAAAAAAAAGGTTAATTTTTTAACACTTATTTAGATATGCACTTTGTTTAATGGTTTGCGTGATCTCTTGTTTGAATTCATTGTCTACTTTGTACTTTCACAGGGGCTTGAACTTATTCCATCAGAGAATTTCACATCTGTATCAGTGATGGAAGCTGTTGGGTCTGTCATGACTAACAAGTACAGCGAAGGATATCCTGGTGCAAGATACTATGGAGGAAATGAGTATGTGCAGCTCTAAGCTGGTTCTCATCGTACCTGTGATATCTATTGGCTGCTGATGTAAATGCATACTTAAGTGGTCTCATTTTTTTTCATTATACAAGAGATTTTGTTGTGATATGAATCTTTCATTTTCCAGGTACATTGACATGGCAGAAACCTTATGTCAGAAGCGTGCTTTGGAGGCATTTCGATTAGATCCTACAAAATGGGGAGGTAAATGATTTTTTAATTTTTGCTTGACTTGGGAGGCCTCAATCAATATTATCAGCCACCTTCCTCATGGCTAATGTCCAGTCATACAACTAGCTCAAAGGCATGATTTGTCTGCTATGTTAAAGAACAAAATGTATACCAATTACCAAGAATAGGTAAATTAGTTAAACCTTGATATAAAAATAATTTATTCTGTACATTCTGCGAGCATGACACCTGCTTCTGTCTTTCATGATTTCTTGTGGACGCCATTAGAGGATTAATTGAATGATGTATTTTGGATGTCATGCTCTGGAAAGCGTAATTTATGGATGTGTTGTTAGTTCCAGTTTTTTAACATTGTTAATAAATATATGTTTATGTTACAGTCAATGTCCAGTCTCTGTCTGGGTCCCCATCCAATTTTCAAGTATACACTGCATTGTTAAAACCTCATGATAGAATCATGGCACTAGATCTTCCTCATGGTGGGCACCTTTCACATGGCTATCAGGTGCTTACTACTTCCATTTTATTGATGTCATTATATTATATGAATGCAAAATGATTCCGTAATTCTTTTTCTTCAAACTTATACTTCCATTAATCTCTCTCTCTCTAAATGGAACACGTAATTTGGGAATTTGACAGGGCTTTATTGTTCAAGATAAAATAATGAATGGCCTACTGTATTGAACTCTATTATTGATATTACTGCCGTGGTGAATAGTAGTAAGTCTTGAAATTACTATTTTGACTTTCCATCGGGATTAAAATGTATTATTTTTATATTTGTAACATTTGTCTTTGTGGTTAAATATGTTCATTGGGGTTTTAAATAATCAGATGACATTATTGCCAAACCGAGTAATACTAAGTTTCTTGAAATTACTATTTTAACCTTCCATCATGATTAAATTAGTATTGATTCTCGTATTTTTAACACCTCTCTTTGTTTTTGAAGTTCCTATGTTCGTTGGGATTTTAAATAATTGGATGACATTCATATCATTCAGCACCTTATTTGGTTTTGCTAGCTATTTACATGGACATTTGTGTGGTTGTTGTTTCAATATGCAGACTGATACGAAGAAAATATCTGCAGTTTCAATTTTTTTTGAGACAATGCCTTATAGACTGAATGAAAGCACAGGTTATATTGACTACGAACAGGTATTTTTCCTACTTTAATGTGATTTTACTGTGTTCTTCCTGCATGCTGTCCTATTGATTTTTTTTGCACATTAAATTATGGTTAATAAGTTAATAACTGTGGAAGGAGTTTCTGGAAGAGAGGAAATCTTATATACAAAAAGGTTTAGAAAAAATGGCGCACAAGTAAGGTTTACAAATTATATTGGGAAACCTACGCAGTATGCAGCAAGGTATCTATGCCAGACAAATAATCTTAGTGTTGCTCTCTCTGGTTCATTAATATGAGAAAGCTGTTTTTGAGAAGGCAACAATGTCAAGTTGTGAATCACGTGTACAGACTATAGTTGTGAATTGCATTTTCAGTTCTTTTAGAAGATCAATGGTGTACTGGTTTTGATATATTATAGAATTAAGTCTAACAAGCGGTGGGAGTCTTCTCAATTGTAGTGATGTAAAAAAAGCTTGGTTTTACAAATATTTTTTTAATAAGACTTAAAGTTGCAAGCAGTACATTTGATTATCGGGTGGAAATGGAATACTCTTCAGAGACAAATCAAATGCATAGACTATCATAGTCAAGCCATCTCCAGCAGCCTTCTATATTTCTATTATTTGTATGTATCTTAATGTCTAAATTTTTAACTCTATTTCTTTTACATAAGCATACATGAATGGTACTGTGAATTTTAGCCTCTACTCTATATAAAAATATTATTTTATTTGCACCGGGAACTGTGGCGAGAAGAAGATCACCGCCATTGCTCATACCCATATGGCATCTCTTCATCACCTCCGGTTGCTTCTTCCAACACAGATCCAGGCCTAAGACTCGCACTCCTGCCCGAGCTGTTGGTGCATGTGCCAACAGCAGCCTCTGCCTTCTCTTTCAGCCGTAGCTTTGACGACCCCTGTCCGGCCAGAATCACACAGGCCTCACCATTAGCCAACCCGAGCGTTTTACAGAATAAAAATAAGTAAAATGGACCCAAAAATGCAGAATAAGAAAGAACAAATTTGCAGAAGCTGAAGATATCTTACCACGTACCTCAAACTAAAAGAGTTTAAACAAACTCAACACAAAACCATAAAGATCCACACAAAGACATTAAAAACAGAAAAGAGTAGGGCAACAATCTAGACAGAAGTATAATTTTATTTTATTTTTTGCCACGCCGCAGAACCAGAAGAGAACAAGATCAATGACAAGTGATTGAAAAAGTTAGACGACAAAGATGAGAGAAAGAGGGAGGCCAACTTGAAGAAGGTTCTCCAGGTCCTTCATTTAACAGACGAGGAAGACGGAGATGAGGACGATGATTCAGCTTCTAGGTCATCCTTAGCTGCCGATTTGGGAGGGGGAGGTTATAGGGATTTGAATTAAGATGAGAGGAGAAATGAGGGGTGTTGGCATTGAGATTTCTGGAGAAATGAGTGTTTCAATTGAGACTGGAATGCGAACTGTGAGGAGTCATGGTTTTGAAAAGAGCCTTCTGGGTATGTGGGGACAAAGGCGGTGGTGGCAGCGGCCATTGCAGAGGCGGTGGAAGGCTGGGGAGAGATCTCGGATTCCATTGCCAGGTATGTGTGGATGAAGACGGTGGTGAAGAATAAAGTATTCCTCGGGGTTCTTGGTGACAAACAGCACAAATAATGATATTTTAATTTACACAAGTGAACAGTAACTTTTCAGAAAAGAAGAACTTATGTAAATTTTGTAAAAAAAATAAATACAAAAAGTGCTTTTACATTACTGCTGGAGATGCCCTTAGATGAAATTCAAGTTTCTCCAACATACTAAAAATAAATTATGGAATTGTCACCATCTATGACTTCTGTAATGTTTTCCTCTTTTGTCCTTCCTAATGTCAGCTTTTTCTCTTTTACCATTAGGAGGTAGCTACATTGACAAGCCTGATGACATGTTTGTTTATCGCAGAAAAATCATGTGCTTTGTATGTTATTGTATTAAGTTATGTTTTTTCAGACTATGCAAATGCAACATTGTAATTAGAAGAGGAATGTGATTGGAAAATTTTGAATTGTAGTTGGAGAAAAGTGCTGCACTCTTCAGACCAAAACTAATAGTTGCTGGTGCTAGTGCCTATGCACGTCTTTATGATTATGCTCGTATTCGTAAGGTAAATTCTCTTTAATTGATATAACCTGCATTTCTAATATGGTGGGCATTTTTATGCGTCAATGGTAAAAATCTCGAGACTTCCTGACAGAACACCTTTCAACTTTCTATGTTAATATGACAGGTTTGTGACAAGCAGAAAGCTGTTATGCTGGCTGATATGGCTCACATTAGTGGGTTAGTTGCAGCTGGTGTAATCCCATCCCCATTTGAATATGCAGACATAGTGACAACAACAACCCACAAGTCACTTCGTGGGCCACGGGGAGCTATGATCTTCTTTAGAAAGGGGCTAAAGGAGATAAATAAAAAAGGGCAAGAGGTAAGTCAATTTACCATGGCATCTTACAGCTTCATCATTTTCTTCCTTTACTCACCTATCATTTAATTTACTAAAATATCAATACCTTTTTTGTGATGGAAGGTGTTGTATGACTATGAAGATAAAATCAATCAGGCTGTCTTTCCAGGGCTTCAAGGTGGACCACACAATCACACAATTACTGCTTTGGCAGTGGCCTTGAAACAGGTGTGCTTGTGTCTAAGTACCATTCTGAAAGGTTCTGCCATGTAATATAAATAAAAAATCTGTATACTGCCTTCATTTTCATTTAAAGGATTCATGCATGGGATCCCAATTCCTTGTGCAGTTTTGTTCACTTCTTTATCTTTTGGGCTTCCCCAGCTAGTTGTTACCTTATTTATGGTGGTTAGAAACCTCATTGGTTGCCTGTTTATAGGTTTGCTAGTGTTTGTATGCATGGAAGCTAGTTTGGCAGTTTGTTTCGTGTTAATTAAATTGCATTTATTGGGAAATAAAAAAAATCTTGTTACACTTTCCATTGAACAAGATTCATAAAATTGAAAGTGATCTTGAAAGTACCAGATTACTTTGATAGGTGTTATAATTGATAGAACTTTATGGATAGTTGAATGTAGGTGTGATAAGTAATCATTACCTAGGGGACCATATTCTTGGTTGATTGTTTTTTCCCCTTTCATGATGATTGCAAATATTAATCATTGCCTGCTATTTTAAATTGATATGTTTATGGAATTAAAACATTGCTTGGCCCCCATTGTTCATGGTTTTTTTTTTCCTTCATGTTTTATATACGATCTTTGCAATTGCAAATATTCATCATAGCATGCTATTCTAAATTGAGATGAATAAGAATTAAGACATTGTTTGACCCTCATTGATCCTGGCCTTTTTCATGTTTTATGAATGTAGGCTATGACTCCAGATTTTAAAGCCTATCAAGAACAGGTTCTCGCTAATTGCTCAAAGTTTGCGAAGGTATAAGAGATTTAGATACTGTAGTGTTCGGGAAAATTCTCATGGACACCTTTATAATCACATGATGTACAATATTTATTTATGTGAGCGCGCGCGCGTGCAGGGGGGGATAGGTTGAATGTTGACTTACTACTTTTGCAGGCGTTGCTAGAGAATGGCTACGAACTAGTTTCTGGGGGAACTGACAACCATTTAGTTTTGGTTAATTTGAAAAACAAGGTAGACGTCTAGATTTGTTCATCGACACATTTATGCTTTAATTGGTTTAAATAGAAATCAACTTACATGGATTCTTGTAATGTGTATTTTCCGTCCTTGACAGGGTATCGATGGATCCAGAGTTGAAAAGGTTTTGGAGTCTGTTCACATAGCAGCTAACAAAAATACTGTTCCTGGAGATGTTTCTGCCATGGTTCCTGGTGGCATCAGGATGGGTTGATGCCTTCTACCTGATCATTCCGCACTTGTTGATTTTCTACAAACCAGTTTGTTTCATGTACTTATTGTGCTGCAGGAACCCCAGCTCTTACTTCTAGGGGATTTGTTGAGGATGATTTCATTAAAGTAGCTGAATTCTTTGATGCGGCTGTTAAGTTGGCTTTGAAAGTCAAGCTTGAGACAGAAGGTCATCCTCATTTTTTTTATTCATCTCCAAATTCGTTTGTTATTGAATTCCCATTTTTGTTTTCATTTACCGCGTTATGCAGTAAATATTTTTAGTTTTTTCTTTTATGTTTTGTCTTTTGATACGGGTGAATTTTACTGGCCGTTTGCATGTCAGGTACAAAGCTAAAAGATTTCTTATCTACGATGCAATCTGGGGCGCACTTTCAATCTGAAATTGCAAACATTCGGAACCAAGTTGAGGAGTATGCAAAACAATTCCCAACAATCGGGTTTAACAAAGACACAATGAAGTACAAAAACTGAATGAGCATGTAAAGTGGCTGGTATGCTTTTCCCTGTGTATAAGTCTTGATTTTTTATTTATATTTTTACTGTTTATGGAACATCAGTTTTCCTTTCCAACATTCATTTCATTGCTAATAGACATTATACCGACCATGTATGGAAAGAGACATGATTGTCACAATTGTTAGCTTTGATTTGCGCTTGCATGATTAGGGAATGAAAATTAACGACAACTATGCATGTCTGACCCATATGTTGTGGATCTTGCCTTTAAAAAGGAGCGATCACATTTGAACCCCTTCTCTAATAATGCACCTACGTTCAGTGGCTACACAGTGGGACTAATCATTTCCCATCGCGTAAAGGTTGTGACTGTGAGAGCAATTATCACAGTCGGTGATGCCGAGAGACTATTAGTTGAACGCATTCATCACTATTTTGACGTACTGTGGCATTCACCTATTCCATGTTAATGCATTTCCTAAGAGCATTCATATTTTATTCTCTAAAATTTTTCTCAAATATTAACTAAAAATGATACTTCTTAAAAAAATTTCATTTTAAAAAACTCTCAATATTTCATTTCTTATAATTTCTTGTATTCATCTTTATTTTTTTTCTTATACTTATTATATCCATTCAAAAATACATGTGTCAAATAAAATATAAAAAGTTATAAGAAAAAATTCTAGAGCATAAATAGTAAATTCTTAATCATAGGAAAGTACTATTTATTTTTTATCGTCAAATCTTATTTTAAGGATGCGAACATTACTGTTAGCTGCTGGCATTGAAACATCATGCCTTTCGATTACGAAAACCCACATCGGGAGCCTTTTTAGGAGCTAAAGATGAAAAGTCCTAGCGCCTAAAATTTCTATTTCTGCTAATCTCTCGAACTAGTTTTGGTGAATGGAATTAGGACATTTTTCAAGAATCGTGTATACGTATTTGCTCTGCGATAGAGTTTTTCTTAAATTTTATTTTTATATTTTAGAGAAAATAAAGATATAAGAAATTCAATATGAATCCTCTGGAAGTGGGTGGGTGCTGATGATTTTTTTTTCCTGTTCTTGATATGCAAGTCTAATACAAGTACTGAAAGTGAAAATGAGCTTCTTAGTTTACGGAAATCTAGTTGAAGGGTTCTCAAGTCCTTAATCGTATTATTGTTTGTCTGAATAGAGGCCTTCCTCACCAATCATCTTTTGCATGCTTGATTGTTATTTTCACTGTGGCTCTGCAAAGAAGGAAACTGGCCTCTTTGTTACAAGAGGCTCGTTTTCCTTTATTGTGAACCTTTTATGTTTTAATGTTTAGGTTTTGTTGAGAGGAGTTTAATGGTCAAATATGCAGCTTAGAATTGTGCACTGACCTAAAAAATTCTGGATCGTATCGGTTTATTTTCCTAAAACATACATCCGCTTGTTATTTTAAAAGTATTAGATGTTATTAGAATAATTCAAAATATTAGATGTTGTTTTAACAAATGCAAATAATGTGATCATCCGTTGTTGAATGAGTCGTCGTAAGCCGGGTTAAGCTGAACGCTAGAACTTTTTTTTTAACCAACCCTAAAGCTTATGACACTAAATTGGTATGAACACATAATTCGTAGCTACTGCGAAAAGTGTTTTATATATGGTTGACACGGGCGCGCACACACACACAATATATATATATATATATTTGGAAGTACCATGATTGGACTCGCGAAGTGGATTTTATACACGATTTCGATTTCCGATCAGTGTGCTGATCCATATTGCTTTCTACATCCTAATACGTTCGTGCTTATATATATATATATATATATCCAATTATGCCGACAGGATAATCAACGTAAGACACGTGGCTTTGGAGTTATTTATTTTATTTTTATTTCTTTAATAGTTTCAACACTTTCATGTGCACTCACGGATCGTGAGCTTCCTCGAATTAAATTCCCTAGTTGTCTGGTCTGTGCTCACAGTCACTGGTCTCGGACATTATACAGTGCGCACAACCTTATTATCAACATTATCAAAAGGTAACTTGTACTGTTTTCGCGCGTGGGTTCGATGGTCGCTTATTATATATATATATATAATCATTAATTTATTATTGTACATATTGCAGTAATCGTAATTCGTAAGAAAGTTAGACGAAACCAGAATAATCCACATCAGGTCTGACTAATAATTATGGTTACAGGGATACGAAGTACAGAAATGATAGAAATTGGAGGGTGCTTATGAAGATAATGGCTGCCGAGAAGTTGGACACGATGACTTTAGTCCATTGTAGCGTATCCGAGCATTATTAGATGGAGCTTTATAAAAGAGTTACAGGAAGGCAACGTGGTGATTAATATCATATATCTTTGTGAGAGATGAAACAGATTACTGGCACAATCTGAGTTTTGCTGCTTCTTTTTTTTATTTTTTATTTTAAAATGATTTCTGACTTTATACTTTATTCTCATACAAAATAGTATTCGAGGAATTTATTGAACAATTACATGATGAATCTCTTTCCTCATGGATTGGGCACGTCTCACCCTTTCCCCATGTCTGCGCCACAAAGCTCGTGAGGCAACGATTCCGCCGTTCAATAATAACCCTAAACACGATATCAACATTTAATTATTTTACTATTAATATTTTAAGAGTTCATTTTTTTATTAGGCATGAGTTTGGATAAAAAAAATATAATTTGTCTCAAAAATCGATTACGTAAATTTAATTATAAAATGTTAATAAATAAATAAATAAATTGTTATTTATTTATTTTTTCTAATCCAATTTATGTGAAAATCAATGGTAAAATTTTACAATCATCGATTACAAGTGAATTTTTAATCTTTACGATTAATTTTTAAAACAAATGAAAATTTTCCTCGCAGAATACGAACTTCAATTAATTAACATGTAATAATAATAATAATAATAATAATAATAATAATAATAATATACACGGTCCAGATGACATTTGATTTAGTGGAGGATGGAGAAAATACAAGGGGGGACGAAGAAGAAGAAAGAAAAGCTATCATAATTATGGGTAATTTCTATACGTGCTAGAATTTAGTTACACAGATCTTTCACGACATCCCCCCTTTTACCAAAAAAGATGGGTTTTGGGGGGGCCATATTGCTTCTCCCCTCTTTCCCTAACCTCTATTCAGAAAAGAATTGATCAGCAAGCTGCGGAAGGGTTGGCGAAGGGATTGAAGAAGTGCTGTTTTGGGGGCATTTTGAACGGGGTCTTGGCTGGGACGTCGCCGCGGCCGCCGCCAATCCGTTCGCACGAGGGGCACATGTTGAGTGTGGCAGCCGGTAGCTGCATGTAGAAGGGCTGTGCCAGCTTCAGGGCCTTCAGCTCCTTTACCTCCTTCTGCAGCCTCCTGTTTTCTTCCGTCAGCGTCTCGCAGCAGTTCTTCAGGAACTCGCAGTCCACTTCGGTCTGCTTAAGCTTGGTCCTGCACCAACCACAATATAGCCCTTCGTTCAGACCCAACATCAACCGGTTGGTAATGGTGGCTACCAAAATAAAACTCAAGATCAAACAGTTGGTGGGTTGTAATCAAAACATTCAAAAAATCAAAACCCATGATCCAATTTCGTTTTTTTTGTTTTGTGCTTCTTTAAACCTTAAAAATTCTGTTTTGTTCTGAAAATTTTACTACCTGGCTCTCCTGTTTTGGAACCAGACTTCAACTTGCCGGGGACGCAGATTCAGCTCTCGAGCCAAAGCTTGCTTCTGTTTCTGCTAATTCATAACAAAATCGATCTATTACTTCATCTAAAAAAAGAGAGAGAAAAGAAAAACGGGAAAGAAGAGCTTTCGATCGCTAAAATCGAGTTGAAGTAATTAAAAGCGTGAAAATTACGGGATTGAGAGTGCTGTGTTGCTTGAAGCTTTCTTCAAGGAGAGCAGATTGGTCCTTGGTGAGCCTAAGCTTCTTCCTAGAATTAGAACCATCCTCATCTTCATCGCTGCCCCTGGAGCACACCTTATCCACCTCCAGGCACTCCTCGCTGCAGGCGTCTCTCTCCCGCTTCACGCTGTTGGCGCTGTGCGGCGGCGAGGCTTGCCGGTAAAACTCGCCTGAGCACTCCTCAGCCCCCTTGTTCACGTCAATTTCCCATCTGCAGGGGTCCGGGTCAAAAGCTTCTCCGGCAAGACCCAGCGTCAAAATCGACTCAAAACCGGTACAAACCGACGACCCGGCGGCGTTCCCTTTCATCGACGATGGCGGGTCGGAGAATCCGAGGCCGAGGGCAAGGCTGGCGCTGTAGAGGTCATCATTGGATGAGCCCATTTGATGATGAGTTAGCGAAAAACAGGGGAGGGGAGAGGCAGGGGGGTAAAGACAGGGAGGGAAATGGGAGAATGGAAGGGATCGGGGAGGGGAATAAAAAGGCGGGGCGGGTGGGTGGGGGTTGTATTGTGGGAAGAAGAGAAGTTGGGGGTGGGGTGGTGGGGGAGTGGTGGAGAGGGAAAGGTGAGGGGAGATTGTGAATGATGAGGGGATTGAAAAAGTCCCTATGCCTCTCCCCCCCTACATTGGTTGACCAATTCGATCCCCACTACTTTCTTTTTTCCCCCCATCATTATAACGTCAAAACCAATATGAAAACTACCCTGCTATCACCCTTTCTTTCTCTCCTACAATCATATAAATTGAAAAAGTATTTAGATACCCCATTGCAAATGTATGAAATCGTAAATACATTCCCCACCTCCTCCCCTTTTAAAGTTATTCTCGGTAGCCCAATCACACCAACGTAGTGCTTTCAAATTGGATCGCCAACTTTCAGAATGATCCTACCTCATAACTCATATTGGATAATTCAAAAAATGGATCAATTCATATAATGGGCCTCTCATAATGAACTCCATGAGAAAAAGACTTTAGCATTCCTATTAAATAATTCATGGTGATTCTTTCTTTGTTAACATGTTCTCTCATGTTATATGTTGTGTTGTAAGTTAAAACTTGTGATTGATGGGATTTGTCTTATTTACTTCACAATAATTGGTGAATCGATCAACCTGATCATGTCTTGAGACAAATGTTGCTTTTCCTATTGTTGATTTTGTATCAATATATCATTTTATCATTTCAGTCCTTTATGTCATTTTGTCAATTATTTGGCATGTTGAAGCTTTCATAGATCAAAGATCTCAAACCCACATGTTCTCCCACCTCATTACATATAATGTATAATCACATCATAAATTTATATTATCATAATCATTTTTGTGAGCAATTGAGTGCAAATATGTGTTGTTAGCATGCAAATAGGACAAAATGGTAAAGTGTGGAGATGGTGAAATGGAACGATCCTAGAAATGGAGTTAATGAAACACAATGTTGATTTCCAAGTCAAATCCGAATATTAATTGAAAAATATGTTGGCCTAATACGGAAGCAACTCAATAAACAAGGTTCAATTTAACTAGTGAGCTTATTCAAAAATGTTCACATTTACAAAAGTCATCCTCTAAAAAAAATGTATGAAGTGTAATTAGAGGGCATTGACAAATCATTTGAGAGGTTATGCCTTGAAGGTCAAACTTTAAAAGTAAGAAAGGACTTAGCAATCGCTGATTAGCACACTAGTCCAAAAGGCTATGTAACAAAGGCTAAGCCCAAAAAGTCAACAATCATTAATTATTAGGCTATTTAAATAAGTTAAATCGGAAAGGCCAAAGTTTAAAAGCCTTACTCATGAGGCTAAATTTAAATGTTTTATTCAATAAAACTAAAAAAGGTTAAGGTTAGAGCTAATAAGCTCATTAAGGATAATATTGAAAGAGCCCCACTCAGAAAGCATTATCAATGATGGGATATTCATAAAGCATTTCAAACGAGTCAACTCAAGTATCATTCACTAAACCATTATGTAAAGCTTATTTTGAAATCATTTTGAAAGGGTTTGAAACTCAATTAAGAGTGAGGATATAAATAAATTAAATGTTCATGAATATTTTTGAGATCAATTTAGTAAAACCTTATTTGGGTTCAACATCTTTTTAGTTTTAATTATATTTTTTTGTTTTTTTGTGGCAATTTTATATTTTGTAATATGTAAAGTAAAGTAAAAGAGAGAGAGAGAGTATTGGTTGGACTTGTTGCTTGGTTAATTATTGCACACCCACATTAATTTAGATAATTTTTTGAATGTTTTTGTTAAAAACCAACTAAAAAGCAAACGTAATTTTTTAAAAACAAAAAAACGTAAGTTTAGTTGTTTAAAAAATATTAAATATTAATACAAAATAAAAATTTAAAACGTTGTTGTGCGAAATAAAACAATAAAATAGAAGTTTTTTCTTGATCAAAAACTCTTAATAACAAGGGAGTTTGTAGATTTAGTCTTATAGGAAATAAAAAAAAACCTCCCTAAAAAATTAAAAAAATTAGATAAATAAAATAAAATAAATAAATAAGAGATTTTCTTTAAACTATTGTTTTTAAAAAGACAGGTTTAGTTTTGATCGAAGCAAAAGTAATTTTGTAACAAATAAGTCTTTTCCTTGAAAATAAAAACAAAAAATTAACTATAACCTTTTAAAAATAAAATTTTTTTTAAAATCCGTTGTAATTGCCCCCCTCTAAAGTTCAAAAAAAAAAATGTTCTTTGATACAATTAGCAATCCCTTTCTACAAAAATAAAAAAATATCATTAATGGCATGTTTGGTAAAGAAAATAAAAGTAAAAGAATTAGATTGTATTTATTTTTTTTGCGTTTGATACAAAAATAATAAACTAATTAAAATTTTTATAAGAATATTATACTCTTATATATGAAAAAATTAATTTTCCTCATTCACTCCGATTTATAAAGGTTTTCTTATTGCCCAAGCACATTTTTCAAACCATGCCAATAAAGAGCTTTCTCCGTTAAACTTAGCAAAAAAATCCAAAGCATAAACAAATCAGCTAAAATCGAGGCCTTAGTTATGACATGCCATTTTAATTAATATATCTCATGCAAGTATTGCATTACAAGAGTGCGTAATTGAATAAAATATTTTTAAAATCATGCATAAATATCAAATATTAAAGCACAGTTAAAATTTTAACATTATTTAACAAGTAAAGTTAAAATAAGGACAAACATTCGAATCAATATGGGGTAATTAATTTTCAACCACAAATGTATTCATGCATGTGTGTGTATATATAAAAGACAAACGTATTCATATGTGTATACACACACACACATATATATATACACACACATTTAATTTATATGGTAGATAAAAGTGAGATGACAGGTACCGTGGATAAAAGTTGGATGACACATTAGACAAGTGTGCACAGTATTATTGAAGGAAAAACACGAGACGGTGTCATTGTCGAGAATAAGCATGATTTGGGGTTGGATGGTTGAGAAATGGATGCGTAGGGGGAGGGAGGATAAAATGAGTGCGTGGATTTTCACATGGGTAGTGGGAAACACATCAAGCAAATGATTCCTATTCTCTCGCCAACCCCTTCACGTACCAAAATTCAATACACACCCCCCCTCCACTTTCGTTACTTTTCTTTTGCCATGCCTCTCATTCATTATTACCTTTCCATGTTTACAGGTCAATTATCACCCAACTTTTGCTCTGTTTACAACTCAATGCCGACGCAGCAGCTATTAATTTCCTTCCTTTATACCATATACTTTCCTTTCCCCCACTGGCCACTGTCCCTTTTGTTTTTTTTTTAAAAATAATAATCATCCTTCTCTTTTTCCAGTAACTGCTGACGTACGCTGGTGGAAGTGATTGAAGCCGTCACTCAAAACAATAAGCGGGACCCGAGTCGATGATATACCAATCATATCATACAACTTCTGTGTTTGCTCCACCCCAACCAGACCACATGAAAGGTCCCCCTCCCTAGATTTGCCACATATAATTGGTTCACCATATCTTCTTTAATCGCAGACCATTTCGGCGTTGGGGGACACCAAATTTATGTTTGGGCTGCACATGTGTGACGCCACCAAACACAAACCCATGATGCTTTCCAATTGCCATGCCATGAGACCCACGCCTGATCAGCTTCAGATAAAATAAATAATTTTTTTCCTCCAAAGTAGGATCATCAATTGATCATGAGTGGGGTAGTGTATATATATATATATATATATGGGGCGGATCATCAGTCTTTATCGATCTGTATAATTTTTTTTTCTCCATCCGTACTCATTTGATACTTAATTTGCTGGCATGGCAGGGCATGCCGCATGGATATAAATATGTTTAATTAACAAACAAATTCACTAATCACTGAAATTGATGTATGTATGTATGTATGTATGTATGTATGTATATATATATATATATGAAAGCAAAGCATTAATGAACTGATGAATCCGATACATATATGCACACCCGCCACTGCTGGAAGGAAGTTTGTCGTGCAAACTTAATCATGCACCCAAATAATTAATCGAACCAGCGATTTGATGAACCTCTTTGACGGTTGGGATACCCCATACCCGGCCCGGCGGGGAGGTGTATATATGTGCATGCATGCACACTTCTCGCTTAGCTTGAGGTATAATAGACGATCATTTAATTTCCCTAGCTATTTAATTGCTATACGTAGTACGTCAAATATAAAAAAAAAAAGGAAAAAGGGAAAAAACAATTTGTTGTCCGACAGTGACAGCTGGCAATAGGTTTGGTTGATATCGCATCCGACAACATTAATCAGTGAGCGTCACATTTGACGTCAATGATCCTGGTTTTGTTGGGAAATTTTGTAAAGCAGCGACGGAGGATAATGTAGTTATGTGACTGTGCAAAAATGATGCGGCATTACAACCATGTGACGTGATTCTTTGTAATGCGGCATCATCGTACACTAATTTCAATGCGGCCCTCATTTGTTTGGGAGAAAAACGCAAAATGGGTGGACACTCTAAAAGTCACAAATTGTGACATCGGACTTTCTGAAGTGTGATCATAGTGGAGGCTATATATATAAATATATAAAACAGTGTATGTGATATATTCATCACCACCACCAGTCAAGATATTTTGCTTCACCACAAAGTCTCCAAGAGGAGGGAATCATACTGGAATAGGGAGGGTTTGAGGCCCCCACTATTATATGGATACATCATTGCCTTGTGTTCATCAATAATGCTTTGTCGGCAATACTAGTGAGCGCAGTTGGGTCACCGGCCCCTTATTCGAATGTGATGATGATGATAAGCCTAACCAATATTTAATTGAGACTGATCAGTGGGAGAAATAAGCAAATGATTATATTGGAATTTGGCGTGGCCTCCCATTCTCAAATGCATTCAATATTTTTCTTAATTATATATATGCTTTTTTAATTATTTTTTCATTTTTTTTATCACAATCTGAATTGATTATTGATTGAGAATAGTTATATATGGTCATGGCAATCGTGAGTAACTATGTGCGGGCCTTCAAAATTTAATTTGCTTACAACAGAAATCGTCAATCATCAACTTAATCCAAACCCCTTTCCCATTAATTTAATGATAATTTGATTTCATAATCTGATTTCACAAACATTATCGTCGCACAACTGACTTGTCAGCTTTCTCAACCCTCTAAGAGATAACTTGATTTCAAAATCACATTCTTTTTCGATAAGATTTTATTTGATACCAAACATGCACTATAAATTAATTACTTCATTCCTTCTACCCATCATAATCATTTTATTTGGTCCGGTTGAATCCAAGCTGCTAGTATTGCTTCACCACCTTGTGATCTTCTCAAAGAAGATTACAAACCTCTTTTATGATGCTTTTTCAAGATTCCAATTAATGGCTCTCGGACGGAATTTAATTTAAAGCTTGTTAAATAAATGTTGCTTAATTACAGTATTTTGAAGAATTACAAAGTTCAATGCAAATGAATTTTAATACAAGTACCGCATATCAAAAGGTTCGTTAAATAAATTTAGTGTAGTTAAAGTATTTTAAAAGATTATAATATTTTAAGGTGAAAGTAATGCTATGAAAGATAACTTTAATGACATAATAACATACTAACAAAAAAATAAATTTATATGTCTTATCATATCAATCATAGTTTTATAGTGATTATATATATGAATCAATTGTATGTATCATTTTTTATTTAGGTAAACAAGTTTTCAATATACACATACCACATATATATCATTATTATATGGACCGATAAATAATAATTATATTGTATAAGAGAAATGTTATTTACAGTCATGGTTGCGGTAGCGTCATACGGTCGGCTGATGTGGTGAATCACGGCAAGAGATGTCAGCACAGAGTTGATGTGGCGTGTTAATGTTACTTCGAAATATGAGACTTTTAGATTTCGAAAAAGATTTATTTCTTGAATTAAAGTTCAGATAAAATAAATTAAATTCAAGATAAATAACTTAAATTACTTTAATATATGAGACTTTTGAGATGTCCGATTACTAATTTCGAAATTCTCTAAAACACGTTTATGAATTACTTTAGGATGTAATTATTGTCTCAAATGGAAGTGAATTCCTTCACCTAGTTGAAACTTTCTTTGTTAATAAATTATCAGACCGTCAGTGTTGTCTTCCTTTACATAATCAAGTAGGCGTTGCCGTTATAAGTACTAGTATAAAGACAAAAAAAATCTGAACACTTTGCAGTGGTTCAGTGTCAATATGCTCGCGGGGTGGATCAAAGGTTGGCCTCGCGATATGAAATCATCATATACCTAAACGACTTCGTCCACATAAATCCAAAGCCCCCCTATGACTCCGATACCCACAAGGGTCACGACAAAACAGGCATTGATTTAAGTGTAGCATGCTATTGATATTATAATTTGATTTGAAGCAATCATAGTGATTACTTATATAATATTCTATTGCATCCATGCTCTTATAATAATCACCGTTTGTGTATCTGGTTGATGATAGCTGATACTGACAATGATGATAGCTTGAGAAATGTGGTTGCAAGGAGAGGACTTAAAAGGGTAAAATTAATTATATATATATAAGAATACAATTTTAGATGGACATTGCGAAGAAAACAATTAAAGGGAGTGGAAGTTAGGCATTGACTTTGACACCGATCAGAGTTTAACATTAATGCATACATAAAAGCAAAAATGTGGTGCCCTCCCCTGGACTTCATGATTGGAAATAATTACAAATCCATACAAATCACCCATTTTCTCCGATCCGTTTGCCCCGAAAAAATAATTTATGCAATCAATTAAACTTCAAGTTCAAACCTACCCATCATATTAATGAATAAAGGAAAAGTTAGAACCATAATTGGCAAACTGTGATATATACAGTTCGAATATTCGGTATCAAACTGACTATCTTTGTTCAGTTTTTTTTTTTTTTTTGTAATTTATATGAAAACAGGTGTATTGACTTTAAAATATTATTTAAATTAATATTAATATAAAGAACTTGAAACGATGAAATTGAATTTCGTATGTTTGATCAATACCAAATATGTCATTATAAATAAGTACGATGTCATATATCTCAAGTTTTTTTTAAGTAGACCCGAAAGGTATTTAAAAGTAATAAAACAAATCAAGCGTAATGGCCATTATCTCACACCAGTAGAATATAAATTATTATTATTGTTTCGGTCAGTAGACTTGAACTTTAAGTCAATTGTGTAGAAAAAAACTGAAGTCATACATCCAATAACAGCGTTTAAAACTACATGCACTTGACAATAATAATAATAATATAAAATATATGTTGAATAAAAATTTAATAAAACAAAATTATGATGATGACAATAATAACTTTTTTGTTATTTGATGATTTTAATTTTTTTTGGATATAATTCAACTAAAAAGTTCATAGTCAATTTAATGATGAGTTTCAATGAGAGTGTATGTATGTATATATATATATATATATAAATATACCCACCCACAAAATTTATATTAACCGTAATGATATCACATTTTTAATAACAATTAATGCATGTCAAGTCTTTAAACAAGTCGAGCCATGGCAAGACAATTGGACTCATGTAAGGAAAAAAATTATGAAAATGAACTTGAAACCCTTGGTTCAACCTCAATCTGTTTAACACTCTGTTCAAGTTTGTGTAAGTTAATTTTTTCGAGTCAGGTTAAATCAAAGTTAAGTCATATTCTTGATTTTTTGTGTAAATTGTATTATTAACAAATAAATTTAATCCAAGAAAATTATAAAAATATAATTCTATTTGTTAATACTTAATAATATTAAATTCTTAAAATAAAAGTATAATATATATATATATATATTTATTAAATTATAATGACACTTACTAATCACTATTAAGTTATTAACTAACAAGTAAATAACATATTAATTAATAAGAAAATAACATTGACTTTTAGCATTGTTAAATATTAGTGTAATTTTTATATACTGTAACGTCAAGTAATGATGGATATTATCAATAACAAATAAATAATTTGACAATATCAATTATTAATATATCACTTAAATGAACGAGTGAGAATTTTATATATAACCATTTTTGTGTAGTGATGGATTTAGCAAGGCCAGTAGGCATAACCCCTCCTCCAAATCAAATTTTAGACTTGTTTATATATATTTTATAGAAGTTTGATTTAAACAAGTTGAACTTATCAGCTCATGTCAAACTTAATCAAGCAAGTAAGATATATGGCGTTCGAACGAATTCAATATGGATGAAGCTAATTCCCCCTCGTACAATGACACACCAAGGTTCAAACTTCCAAAGCGCATTTACGGGGAGCGCAAGGAAGGAACCGATCTCACGTTTTGTTCATAATAACATACTGATAATCGAGTTTCCACGAAAAGGTTTAAGATCCGATGTAACCCCACTTGGTCATCTATCTGGTTCCATGCCCACCATCTTCTAATCCCCCAGGACTTAGCGAGAATGAAAAGAGACTTTCAAAAGCTTCGACTGGCAACCCATTTACATTCTCCATAAATTCACACCGCCTGTGATTGCGTGCCCGTAAACACGGGTGTAAAAACATACAACCAACCACAGACACACCTCCTTCAACACAAACACAAAATAAAGCAAAACCATAACGTCAGAAGCAAAATATTCCTTAAACGAACCCCCTTGGAATTTTTGTGTCGCCATAGCCAGCAATACAAACGAGAACGCATGTTTATAACTTTCCTAAACATTTAAGTTGCATGCACGCACGCACGCGAGCAAGCAATAAATAAAATAAAATAAAATAAAATCAGGGCTTCAACGCAATACAAAGCTGCCTATGAATATTAACAGTTGTCAAATCAAACAAACCAAACCCCCAGAAAACAGGAAAATCAACTCTCTATCACAAGCCTGCCTACAAATATTAACAAACAGTATTCAAGCAGTGTGCTAAATACCCCATCCCTTCCGCTCCCAAACAAAATACTGCTTAAATGGGTCACATGCATATTACGGGCTACAGTGAAAATCAAAAGCCCTACCAAATTACCAATCAGTTCTAACTAGCAAACTAAACTGGCCGAGCAGACGGACCACACACACGCCAATTCTTGCTCCAGACCAGCTCCACTCCTCAAAAGCCTGTACAACCCTCGGGGGCACGGTATTGTATTGTAGTCCTTCCAAATCCTTATCATTTTTCTCACTCGAGCTGTAAAGAGAGAACAGGCTATTGAATATCAAAATATAATAGTAAAAAAAAATAAATGCTATAAAACGGATGTGGAATAAGTGACAAGAAAACAAAATTCAAAGTTGGTAACAAAAAGATTCGGGGGTACATGTACCAATATAATGCTAGAGTTTCTTCTATTACCGTATATCACATCAACAAGATTCAAGAATAAAATACACACACGTACAAAAAGCAATAATTGAGTACACTAGAACTGACCTGGTGCATTTATAGTACTAGCATTCTCACGGCAACAAATTATTTTCATGAGCAGAATTAGACTGGCCATTTAAGCAAGTCACCCCTGATTGGTTTGTGATTTTCTCAGCCAAGACAGTGGCCTCCAAAGCAACTCCTTGCATTTGATTTGTTGAGTTTGCAGCTTCGTGTTCTAACACTGTCAGGCCGACATCACTGAGAAAGAGACATAAATGTTTAAAATTCCTTTCTCAAGCAATGACAGAAAGCAGGAAAACTAAATGTAGTGTTTAAGCCTGATTGCAGAAATCAAAAATTAAAACACAAAGAAAACTAACTCAAAAGGCAAGAAATGTACTTTAAGGCAGATGTGCCTTCTAAGAGATCATGAAGAGAATCTTCTTCTTGCCTCCTTCTCTTACTAAGATGCTCTTGCTGTAGATCTTTATCAGCCCAATCATGGGAAGATGTGCTTTTAATTCTCCTTCTCTTTCCAGCCAAAGGACCTTCAGAAAATGAATTGGAACTATCACTGGCATCTGTGTTGATACAATGATCCAAGTTGTCAACTCGTTTTACTTCCTCAGCAGCAGAAGGTACTTCAAGTATAACTTTTGGTTCATCAGGAGCTGCTCCTGTCCAGTGCCCACCACTGATACTTTTACGTGTTCTTCCATTTTCCCCAGACAATTGTCCTGGTGTTCGCCAATTTTCATTTTCATGGACAGATATCAGTGACCTTCCACCATTGCTAGCTCTATCTGGAGAGCTTTTGAATATCATATTAGAACATCTTTTGATCCAAGCAAAATGAGGGCTGCTGGAAAGAGAATCAGAAGCACCATCAGTTTGTGGCTTGGAAGGTATACAGACAACACCTTCATTAACATCTATATTTTTAGTGGCTTGAGGCTTCACGGATCTTTTTGCATATACTGTACGCCCACTGAACCCCAGATTAGATTGCTGAATCTCAGGTGCAGTAATATTGTCTGAGATCATTTTAAAATTTTCCACTTTCTCAAGGTGCTCAATCTGAGCATTGATATTTTCACGTTCCGCATGCAATGATTCCCGCTGTTCCTCTAGTTTCTTCCTCTGAATCTTAAGTTCTTCAATCGCACTGTTTAGGTCCGACCATTCCTTGTCCCTTAGCTCACGATCTCGTCCAATCTCAATTCTCTCATACTCAAGCTTCTTTAATTCATTATCAACATGTTTGACATCCTTTGCTAGTGTTTCCTTCATAGAATCAATATTCTGAAGTTCGGTATTTCTTTCTTGCTGAAATGCTCTCTCTCTATCCTCCAAATAACTTTCTATTTCTTTACGCCTCATTTCAGTACTGTTTTCGAGCTCTGTCCGACGCACCTCTACATCTAGTAGCAGATCTTCTCGTTCTTGTTGAATTTTATTAAACCACTCAGAACGCTGATGCTCCATCTCAATTATGAAAGCTTCTCGCTCACATTGAATCGCATCTCTGTCAAGCTTATACTGGTCTTGAACTGAATCCTTCTCTCGTTTTAGGATATCACGCTCATCCTTGAGAAAATTGGAAACGGCTTGTCTCTCCTCTGCAATTCGCTCTGCTTCCTGTCGCAGTTCTTCCCTTTTCTCATCAATTGACTCCCATTCAGTTTCAAATTTCGCCTTTTCAGCTTTTAAGTTATCAGCCTCGACCATGATTTCAAGCTTTTCTGCTCTAATCACATCAATTTCTTCTTTAAGCTTCATTTCAAAAAGCATTAACTCATTTGTTTCCCGTTTCATTACCTCTAGGCTCTCTCCAGCACAATCAACTTGTTTCCTTTTGTCTTCAAGTGATTCAAAGGTTTTCTCAAGATCTAGCCTCGCCTTGTTGAGCAATTCCTTTTCCTTCTGCTGGTAGATTTTCTGCAATTCAATTTCCTTCTCAGCGCAAACAAGCATTTTTTCTTTCTCCTCAAAGACATTAAATCTCTCCACCACATCCTTCTCTTTGACTGCCAAATCCCTTGATTTTACCTCTAGTTCATGCTCCCGTTCCAAAATGAAGTCTTCCTTATCTCTAAGATCCACTTCCCTCAACTCCCAAGCCCTACGCTTGTTTTCAATTTCATCTTCCACCATTTTACGCCTTTTCTCCATCTCAGTTTCAAATTCAGACTGTTTTAACTTTAACTCAGTCTCCTGATCAGCAAATAGTTGTTTAACCGCATTCTGCACCGTTTTCAAAAACATGATTAAAAAAATAAAGCACGACATACCTTTTAATAATTGAATTTCACAGACAATGACAATATGTAGTGTATCAGGTTGTAGGCCTGGGATTAATTATCAAAATAGCCAACTAGGCTTAGTTTTGTTGTCATAGTAAATTTGAAAGGGAAAAGCCTCAATAAAACAGCTAACTAAACTCACAGATTCCCTGCTTGCAAGTTGTTCTTGTAGGAGAAGCAGCTCCTGCTCTTTCTTGTCAAGTAAACTTTCCTTTGTCATAATAGCCTGCACATCCTCCAAATATTAGTTTCAACTCCACATGAGTGTCTGCGGGGTAGTGGTGGTGTGGTGTGTGTGTGTGTGTGTGTGAGAGAGAGAGAGAGAGAGAGAGAGAGAGAGAGAAAACAAAAGAAATACAAACCTCCTCTCTTACTGACAGAGAAGAAACAGTGATATCAAAACTGGCCTTTCTCTCATTTAGAACTTTATGTTCTTTCTCTAAACTTGTTTTTGAAGCCTCTAATTCTTTTTCAAGACAACTGATTTCCTGAGATCTTGAAAAAAGGTATTCTTCCCTCTGGTTTAGCAAAGTTTGCTCATCCAGTAGTCTTTCCTGTCCTTGTTGCAGAATTTTCTGTCGTTCAGATAAAGAATGCCTCTCAAAACTGATCTCTTTGTCCCTTGCTTCACAGCTAACATGAAAAAAATAAGCATGTGCTTAGAGAAAGCAATTGACAATTTAAGTTAGCCCTTACAAATATTAACTTAAGTATACAGGTTCCAGTCTAATAATGCTGTAAAAAATGCTAGTCGTTGGTTGACCTGGCCTGCTTGATTTTTATTCCTAATTGTCTATTAACCTACTAACAAATTTTAATATTCCCAGAATAGTAAGACCGGACAAACAAAGGTAGGTAGACACTTGTCATGATTGCATAATAAAATGTTTTAGCACACAAAAACATACTCAGAATTGAAAGACATAAGACGCCTCCTAAGATCATCTTCACGAGCTTCAAGTTCCTGCAGATCCCTTTCTGCAGCTCGGTGACACCTAGTGGCCTCCGCTTGCAAAGATTCTGCTTCTCGTAGCTTTGCCTCCGCCTCAGTAAACTTTTTCTGGGCATCCTCTACCATAACTCGTGCTTCAGTTAATTTATTTTCAGCAGCAATCTTTGTTTCAGCAGATTCTGCACGCAAATCATGCAAGGTCTTCTCAATCTGCGAAAACCACCAGAAGAAAAACAACTTAATTAAGAGATAAATAGATTAGAAACTGAATTTTCATTACAGAAATAAATAAACTTACACTTAGTACACACTCCTTTTCCACAGACAAAGCCTTCTGGAGACTTTCTTCTCGCTTTCTTGCCTCAGCCATGGCACTTGTGTGTGCAGCTTGCTCATGCTTATGCATCCGTTCAGATGATTCAACAGAGACTTTCATTTCCTCATACTTGGAAGCCCAATCCTTTTTTTCCAGCAGGAGAAGACCCATATGGTGTTGATGGTCGAATATCTATCGGATTACAAAGTAATGGCTTTATCAAAACCTAAAAAACACGTGAAACTGAATTCCACATTGACTATATCCTGCTCAATGACCTCTAATCTACAAAGAATGCTAACCATTACAAACTAAAAGGAAAATTACGCCATATATAGAGTATAACAATAGGAACAACACTATCCCACCCCTCGTAACAGTAAATATCAGAGCCCTTCAGAGTACATCTATCCTGCTGTTTTATAGAGCATTCACCAGTACACAAAGAAAAACAAAAGAACAAAAACAAAAACAAATTTTGACAGACATTTAAACCTTTCCAAAAAATTAAACCTTCCCTAAGCTTTTTATCTCACAAATGTGTCATCAAATTTATTAAACTTAATTCTATAATTCATAAAACATATAACATGCACACTGAAAACCGTTAGATAGAGATACAAAACAAACAGCTAACCAAGAGGAGCAAACTAGACAAACTACACGTGTGCCAAGAACAGCAGTCACTCCAATATAAATAATCATCGATTCTATGGTCACCATATCCCAGGAATTCAAAGTGTAAAAAAAATCCTCAAATCAAGTCTAGCACCAACTTCTTAAATATAATGCAACCAAATATCTAAGCACATCTATGCACTAAGCGCATGTTTGGTAAGCAGTAATCAAATTAGAAGAAATGGAATCATTAATTGAATGAGATTGACAAGGGAATGAAAATGAAACTCATTATTTCTGTATATTTCCTATAATAAGCTCATTATTAAACAAATTTTAAAAATTGAGAAAAAATTAAAACAATTAAAGCCTAATCGAATTAGAACCATCCAATTTGACACTACTATTCTAGGGACCTCCATTTTCAACTCAATCAATCTCCATCTTGATCTCAACCAGCCACTTCAGGGACTTCCACGCCTCCGTTTCACCTGCTGCAACCCTCAGCCTCGGTGCCATCCTTCATCTCCACCTCTGACAATGGTTTTGACTACAACAACAGTTGCAAGATTTGTCGATGGCAGTGATGGTGGTGGCCGATCTATGACGGAATGAGATTCCCATGGAAATGGACTAATGGTTCATTTCCACGTCTCTCTCATACCAAATGTGAGAATTAGAATGGAATTACTTTTATTCTATTTTATTTTCAAGTACTAAACATGTCATAAATGTAAATGATTTTGACATGAAAATAAGTAAATTTGATTTTTGATGCATATATATATATCTACTAATTTGATTGTATGATGGAGGATTACAAAATGTATTTATAGCTTCAGTTCAATCATCTTAATACAGTCACCATACGCTAGGGTGGAACACCATAGTGTTCCAATAAAAAACTGATAGGACAAATTTTGGACAAAGCCTTGGTTTATGGAAATGACAAAATTAACAAGATTTAACAGGATAGGGTGACTCAACAACAGGACAATCACTACTCCTAGGGCTTCCCAACCGCAGGAAGTAAAAAGATATTAATTGGAATCAACTTATAGATAATTTCAAAATATTATTGTCTTTAAAATGTGTATTTCACCCCTATTTACTGGGTTTAAAGCATTGTGACATAAAGAAATAAAACGATCCATATGACAACACCGTTACATCTTCCCAGAATAAGAAACAAAAGGCCTACAACTTAAAACATGTAGGGAAAAGCAAATAAGGTGAAAGACCATAAATGGAAAGACATAGAAATAACAAACAAAGTGAAAAAAAAAACAAAAAAGGCATGCTCTATAGAAAGTGATTCGCCAAATAGGGTAAAATATGCTCTTTACATCTATCCCGTGGATTGATTCCTATAAAAAAAAAAAAAACCCTTTTTGAACATACTGTTTCTCAAGCAATTTAAATATAATCCCTGACAGAGATTGTATTCGTAAACATATTTCAAAGTTTATCCCTGCTTTATAAGACAGTAATATTAGCATCCAGAAATGCCAAATGTGACATACCGGCAGAATTAACGCACACTAAAATTTAAATCTCGACACCTGCCCTAAAATGTCACACTAGAATTGGGGAAGGAAGAAAATAGTTCAGAACTTCAGAATTTGTAATTTTTGGACAAATCTTAAATATTTTAAAATTGGCATGTTTGGGGATTAGGGAGGCACGCTCAAAGTGTACATAAAACAATACAAATTTTGATGGGCCATCGGAAATTTATTTAAACACACAGTCCACGCCCACGGTATAATTATAGGTAACCAAAATCATCACCATCAACCAATGTCCGCGCCATCAAAACAAAAGAAGCAATGAAATCATTTTTTCTACTGAGATTGAAATATTCTAGTTTATATAATCAGAATACAACACCGGCATGTAATCATGTCCCTAAGCAACTATAGCATCATCAGAGGCAGAAACAGGAACACACCCACAAAAGTAGAACCAATAATCGAGAACTGACGAACCTCGGCTTCGAGCTTGGCGACATAGGCGATGAGGGCCGCCTTGTCCCTGCGTTTGATGGACTCTTCGTCGAGTCCGGCGTCGCGGAGGCGCCTCCAGAGAGCATCGTCGTTGACAGGGGTTCGGGGAGCCCTAGAATTTGGGGTTGGAGCGATCAAGAGCCGCTCTCGCGGAGGACTCGCCATGCCCGTACAGTGGGACGAATCGATGAAACCCTGGAAGAAGATGAAAGATTGTTTGGGTTTTAGGGGGATTGCGTCGCGTTGACTCTCTCGTCTGTACGGTCTCGCACTGTGTGTCTGTGTAGCTTGAGAAGAAGTGAGAACGCGTCGCCCGCGTGACGCACCGACGCGTTTGATCAGTAGTCTATTGACGCACTAATTTACTCTACAGTTTTATTTTCTATTTTTGTTAATTAAATATAAAGAATATTTCTTATTTCGACGCCTTTGAGAAATCTTCCGCTTTGCAAATTGTATTTAAAATATTGAAAATTCGGACCAAAAACATGATTCTTGTTAAGAAAGTATTATTTTAAAGAGACTGTTTTTTAAAATTTTGATTACATTTTTTTTATGTTTTTAAATTTTAATTTTAATTTTAAAAAATACTCTTTCATCAAAACAATTTAAGTTATATTTTTAGCAATTTTTGGTGAGATCCTTTTTATAAATATATTCTATCTTCTACCAAACATAATTTATTTTTAGAATTTAATTTTTAAAATTTTAATTTTAATTTTAATAATAATTTAAGTCATGAAACCAATACACCAAAACAAAAAAACATACCAAACTCTCCAACTGATTTGACCTTAGTTTGAGTGTGATACTCTTTTTCTTGTCATTTGGATGTGAGGATCTAGCAAAGACAAAACCACTTAGTAGCTAGGAGCTTACGTGAAACTTCTTCATTAAGTTAGGATCTATGCAGTTATATTCTAAACATGATCTTACACTGTTGATCAAGTTTAATCCTAGAACTTACGAATATTTCTGTTGAGTTTTACCATTTATAACTTTTTTTCTTTTACTAGCTAAACCTTCTCTTGACTTATTAACTTCTTAAAAAATTATTTCTAGACACTGTACTTTTAATTTAGACTTTTTTTTAGTTCATTTATATCAAACTTTAACTCTTTATTTGTTAAGAAGAAACTGATACAAGTGAAATCCCAAATGGAAAATAGATCAATAATGGAGATAGTAGATTCGTAAACTATACCCATCATGAGAAAATATATGTGAATGTAGTTGTTTTTAAAAAGAGTTAAAATGCTTAAATGCGTTAACTCGATTTTCATTGGACTTGTTCAGTGTTAGAGCCACTACACAACAAATTGCACCTAAATTGTATGCTCTCTTTCTCCCTATAAAAGAACAATTGTGTTGAATCATTCCTTCATGGGTCTTGAGAACTCTTAATAGTTTGATGTGGTAAATTTTCCATTGGTAAGTAATATTAATTTTTTTAATAAAATGGATATTAAAATAAAGAAAGTTTTGGAGTATCTTTAAAAAAACTGAGAGTATAAATTTAAAAGTATAGATAGATAAATTTAAAATTGAAAAAAAAAACATTCAAAAGAATTCATGACTTTTTCATTTGGATCTACATGTCATTCGGAAAAGCTTGTAAAAGGTCATGTTTATTGTGAAATTAAATCATTGTCTCATTCTCTCATCTCATCTTCTCAACCATAAATCCTCTTCCCTTTCCCTCTCCTCTCCCATCAACGAGGAAAGGATCAAAAATCCTAAAGAAGTTATCGAAGCCTAGGACTCTGCTTTGAAATATGAAATTCTCATTTAAACTCTACATGAGGTGCGCACTAGAATTTTACTCGAGCAATAAGTCTAATAACTCTTGCTTGCTTGATAAGACAATTATCAAGCATAATCTTCTCACCATGCAATTCGATGTCGAGCAAATCTGGACTTAATTCTTTTCTCGCATCCATAATCAACTGTTTTTTCCTCTTTTATGCTTGATAATTGACTCAATAGTACATCTATCAAGTTTGGGCGATTATCGAACATAATTGTCAAGTAACCCCATACTAGACATGAAATGACACAAGGAAGCAATGATGTTTTACTAGAAATATCCATTAGTTGCTTAATATCTTGACTGTCGAGCATCACTAAGATCTCAAGTACTATTATTGAACAACACCGTCAAACGTAAGAGATTTCGTTCAAATTTTTCATCAAGCGCACGCTAGAAATTTGCTTGAGCAATAAGCTCAATAACTCTCATTTGCTTGAGAAGATAGTTATTAAGCATAATCTTCTCATTGTGAAACCAGATGTTGCCCGACTTGAATCTCTTCTAGCCTCCTTACTCGACTTTTTGCCCTCTTCAATGTTGGGTAATTGGCTCACCAATAAATCCATTTAACTTGAGCGGTTCTTGCACATAGTTGTTAAGCAATCACATACTTACCCTGAAATAACACGAGAAAATAGCAATGTTTGATTGGTTTGCATCATTGACATGACTTCCATATTGCATTTCCACATTACCGCCACATAAATTCGGTCATAGCATCCAAACGTTCTATCCAGCTTGATATCACTATTCATTTTAAAATATTTATCATTAAAAAGGCGATTGTTTTTATTTCATTGCATGTCCTATGAATTGACACAACTTATGTGGGGTGCGGATATGGTAATTTCAGGAAGGCCTATAGCCTCACCTCAATTTTGTAGGGAACCAACACAAATTATGTGTAATGTAGATGTCAGTTTGCACTGGGGTGCAGCCACGCCAGATGGGTGTCAGTTTACCTATTAGTGTGGTTTGTTTTGCTGTAATCAGTCTCGTTGTTGTTTAATGTTTATTCATGGTCGCTTGGGGATCTGGATTAATAATTGCTTCGAGGCATCAATTTTGATATTGGGCCTGGTAGACAAAACAAAAAAGTTAAAAGAACCATCTTATTTATTAAACTGACTCGATGAGCAAACAGAAAGCTCATCACACAAAACAAAGCGCGAGAAAACCAGACTCCCGGGTCCCAGGCCTAGTTGCTCCATGATAGCCAACGTCTACCACTTGGATCAACATCTCTACACAGTGAAAATTGCATTCCTTTCATTGTAATAGTCACCTATCCAACTTTTTATCAGCTTGATTTCACTTTCCCTCTGCTCCAACAACCAACTGGGATCGTTGCCGGTTGAAGCGCGCAAGTCTATATGATGGGCACCTGAGAAAAGATGGAAATTTATGTGTTTATTTTAGAACTACATAGCATGTTGGGTATTGTTCTATGTTTTTCTTTCCCCAGTGCATGAAGGGGTTAATCGACAGCAGGCCACAATCTGGTTCTAATTAATCTAAATACCAGAAGGGCGTCATATAATATAAATACCTGTACTGCACTATGATCAATGTGAAAACATTTTCCAAACTCGATAAAACAGGAGCTCTAATTGGTGTAAGAGGGGGGAAAATAGCAAGTTTAAAAATTACCTTCTTCGGTAACAAGAGCAATAACGCTTTCTGATATGTTTTGCAGGACACTGTAACAAGTAAATTCATAAATCCATTAGAACTGAGACAACCACATGGGATGACAACATTAATTATATAACCTGAGTGGAGACTTTACCCGCCACCACTCCACGGATCCAACAGACCATTTGAAAAAATTATGTTACTTCCAAACTCCTTCAGGTTAGTCTTAAAGTCCTGCGCATTATACAGCAACAAAACACTCCACAGTTAGAATTGTTCAATATTATTATTACTATGTGATAACATTATTATGTGGTAATCTGTATTCAAGAAATTTGTTATCTTCAGTTAAATTATGCGAGAGTAAACTACAGGGTATTCACAGGGAGCATAGTAAGGTGCAACAATATTTCTAATAAAAGCATGGTATTAAGGAGTCCGATTGAGAAATTGTTAGGATTAAGTTTCTCATTTCCAGTTCTTCCAGTACACAAAAGGATTCCAGAATCAAAACTTGTATATCATTTTTCATTTTCTGTCTAAGACTCCTTTATCAATCTTTTAATTGGAAAATATTATTCAAGCTCATATTTTGAGTCTTCGAAGTGAAAAATTTGCAATGCCCATTTTGGTTCTAGAAGTAATTGTCCAAATTCTAGTTATTTGTTCTTTATATCACTTTCTATATTCATTGACCTGCAAATTCTTCTTCTCTCCCATCAACACCTGACTTAAATCATCCTAATTTATATTGGAGACAAATGGTCTTAATAACTGTTTTGTATGAGCGTATTTGGTTGCTGGCATAGTGGCATACGAAAGAGAATGTTGAAATTGATAAATGTAGACTGCGTCATTCTTACATGTCCTCCAAATTCTGTAGTTATCCATTTTGGTCTTGGCTCCACACCGAACTGGCGCCAGCACTCCTCTTGATAAGAAGTATAATCGAAATCATACGATGGAAACATGCTATTATCTCGGCTACTAGACATTGGCATTATCATCTCAGTGCAGGCCTATGAATAATATCTTTAAAATTGTAAGCAGTATCAGAAAATAAAATTTGTTCTCGGTAATGAAGAGAGTAATGTTCCGCGCAACTTAGTGAACAATCCATACCTGCCAGTCCCAACCACTCATGCCATGAGGGTCATCATCCAAATCAAAACACTTTACTGAACCAGTGAAATTGTAATAGACGCTTACTCCATTAAATATGCGTTCCAGAACACTGGTTCCATCAGGGGAACTGTCAATTCTTCTGCACACCTAGAAAATAAGAAGAAACATCAATTTTAAAGAACAGTGAAAGGTTTTCATTATAAAACTATTGACTAGAGTCAAACATAAATTAAGATGATCTCTACATAAAGCTTTTTTCCCTAATACACCGTACTAAACTAACAGCTTACTGTTTAGTTTTGCCAAAGTATACTAACAAACACAAACGCACATAAAGGAACACTCTCTAACAAAATAAAAGCTTGAGATAATAAACTTTATCAAACTTCTTTGTTAGCCTTCAGGATGTAGTAGGTATTTCAATCAGACAAGCCATTGTTTCTGTATATTTTGTACTTCACACACGAAACTAACCTCTTTTATTGGGTATTCAGGCAAAGGCATCATAAACGCTGCTGGATATGGGTAGTCTACCATTGCTAAATAACTATAAGCCGATGACAACCAGTCAGAAAGATCTTCTGTCCTGTTCAAATCCCTGAAAAATTTTACTTGATCAGTTCAGACTCTATGAACCGCAAAGATGAATCAAACAAAATTATTTTGAACAGAGATCTTTGATCACAATCAAGATCTAATCATGTCAGGGGTCATAATGGACCAATGCTGCATGTATATTAAAGTCTTACCGACAAAGACCAAAAGTTTTAGTCAGTTGCTGCAGGCCACCATCTTTCTGGCCCTCAGATGCCAGCGCATCCCACGACTTCTTTATGGTGTTGAAACAGCTGGTGCTTTCACGCTGCAGAGATATTAAGAGTGGTGGTGATAAAGTACTGAAATGCAGAAGAAAAAGTAGAGCGCAATACGACAAATGGAATTTAGGATGGTGGAGGCCAGACCCTAAAATCAGCAGAAACAAGGTCATAAAATGTTTCTGGGGGCACGATATTTTCAAACTGGAGAATGGGGGCCGAAGATGAAAGTGCGCCAATAGCAATGTGAGGGTACTTCAGCCTCATCCACGCCGCTAACACTAATCAAATACCCAAACATATCTGTGAGCTCAAATGCAATATCAATAAACAGGCGAAATTGGTAATCCTAGAAAATGAAGACCAGATAATTACTATTCACAAAGCTAAGAGCCATTGATTGCCTTACTTCCACCATAGGATCCTCCAAACAAGACAACTGGACAAGCCTCAGCAGACAAGTTGCTTTTGAGGTCAGTAAGCAATACTGCAAAATCAGCCAGTGCCTGTTCTGCAGTGAGATGGGATAAAGAAGTTGCATTTGCATACGCGATTTCACTGCTTCCGTAGGGCATAGATTCACCATAATACCGATGCTAAAAAACAAAAATTAAAATCTCAGTTCATATCTAAAATAACATAAATAACCATACTGTCATTGAAAAAAAAAGAACTGTTATTGAAACAAACCATTCGATTCCAGAGCTGCAATGAGAGATAATCAATACATGCTCATCATTTCACATTTGCAAACCTTCCATATCTGTTACCTACTAACTGCTACTTACTTAACAGCCTCGAGTTAAGTTACTCAAGGTCACCGAAGTTTAGTTAATGAAGATTGTAGTCAGTTAAAATTAAGGTGATGAATTGGCACATAAAAGAAACTTCATATATATTTAATCAGCCGCAGACACAAACAGCCAAACACACGACAGTTCATCGATCAAGCCGACTTGATTACTTCGGGGAACACGACCATGGCGCCGAAACGAGGAGCGATCTCCCACACGAAGCCGGTGTTGGCGGCGAACCACTCGATGTCGCCCTCGTTGCCGCAGTAAAAGAATATCGGGCCCATCCGCTGCGGCCCCGACCAGTGCTCGGCGCTGATGAGGTACCGCTGCGCGAACCTCGGATGCTCCGAGAAGCTGAAGTGGTCCAGCCGCTGCTGGAAGTACTTGACCTCGTACGTGTAGGACTCGCCATTGGCCCGCCGGGTGGACCCGGAGGCGGTGGCGAACTGGCCCGGAAAGCGAGGGATCCGTTGCCCGGCTGCGGCGGAGGCGGGAAAGCGGAGGAGTAGGAGGAGGAGGAAGGCGGAGAGGAGGATTAGAGCGGGAAGGGTTGCCGTGGGCATTGTTTTGTTTACTTCGAATTGAGTCGAGAGCGAGTTGGACTTGGAGAGACCGAGTCAACCTCCAGACGAGACAGTCGGATACGACGTACTAAATAACATTTGGGAAATGGGAACAAACCCCAGTTGTTTCGGAGGTGAGACTGACATTTTCGTAGGAATGATTGTTGGTAGACTTTGCGCCATCATTTCACTTCACTGGCCTTTCCTTGTAAGGAAAAAAAAATATCAGGGTTGTTTGTAAGAGACGTCGCCATCATTATATCTTTAAATAAGAGATTAAATGATACTGATGACATGATATACTCCCACATCGTCACTGATCAAATGCTTGGCTTCGAGAGATTCCTCCATCCAACACATAATTCATGGTTTAATGGACGTGTGCTCATGGCTTCCTCCTCGCATGGCACATGACATGAAATACACACATGCCCACTTAATGCTTTTCCTTTAAGGTTGTGGTTGGCAAAAAAAATGAAAATTAGATGGGCAAGAAATAAATAGAAGAAGGGAATGAGAAATAAGTTGGTTGGAGTAAGAAGAAGTGCAAAAGGTATAAAAACATCTTTTATAGGAAATGAAAAACATAAGGTAAAAATGTTTTATAGCTATTGTCAATTTAAATATTTATAATTACATTTAAAGGCTCTCACACATCCAGCCATAGTGGTCATATTGAAAATTAATTGTTACGGTATGTTTTCAATGCATTTTTTCACAACTGGAGTGAAAATTTTTCATTAATGCTGACATCTATTGACATAATTTCCTTATTTTACTATCATGTTTCCATATCTGCCAAACACAAGGGAAAAAAAAAACTTATTTTTCTATACATTTTCAATAGCCCTCAAAATTTTCAAATGTACTAAATATGTTTAGCATTAATAACTCATTATAAGTTTAGGACAATAACTAAAACAAATATATAATTAATATTGAAAGATTCACCTACTCCAAAAAGAGTAATGCTACATATAATTGAGATATGATAATCATCCAGTAATTATAGCATATCAGATTATTAGAATGAGAGAAAAATAAAAAATCATAACAGTCAAATTAACTGTGATTTTAAGGTGATACAGTATGTATAAAATATTTGTTATCTAATAATATATGAAAAACATTTCAAAGTAGTTGTGAGATTATAAGACTAGATCAATGTAAATAGTGATACTGGTAATATATTTTGTACAAAACAGATAATAAAAGTTACATATTTAAACAAGCGGTTTTAGATAATAACAAAACGGGTTCAGGCCATTTGAGTATGCTATCCATTTAAAAAAGAATTAAAACGATTTCTTTCAAAAACATTTTGTATTTTTTTTTAAAAAAAAATTACTTGTCTGTTTTAAATTTGAGAAAAAAAAAAAAACAAAAGAAATGAAGAAGCGCTTGTTCCACGTACAAACCGTGCTAATTTGCCCAATTAATAAGCAATAATGTAGTGGGCCAGAGACTAGGGAGGGAGCCGCCTGTAGTGGGGTGGGGAGCTGGCTGCCGCGCCAGAGGGAGGGAGAGAGAGGGGAAAGAAATTGGCGCCGCCATGGCAACCACGCTTCAGCCGAGCTTCCTTCTCTCCCCATCCCATAACGCCTCTCCTTCTTATTCTTCTTCTTCCACCATCCTCTTCCATGCCTCCTCCTCCTCCTCCTTCCATCGATTGCAGTTCCTGCGGCATTTCTCTCTCAAGGTATCCCTCATTTTTCGCTCTCTCTCTCTCCCTTCTTTTTCTCGGCAACCAAGCAACCTTCCGTGCCTCCGCCTCGTTCGAATTCGATTTCGATCTCTTGTCGTGTCTGGGGAATATGATTCGATCTCACTAACGCTGTTTCGCTTCATTTTTTTTTTACAGATTCAGAACCCGCTCCCGTTTGCTTCTTGTCCCGGTCCCTTGGCCTCGCGTGTGCGCCGCCTCCGTGCCACACTGTCCGACACTTCTTATAGGTTTGCGCTGTTATCGGGAAAAAAACGACTTTTGTTTCCTCGTATTATTGTGTGAAATATCGTCATAGGATAGAATACTCGTCTTATGATTTAATTTATTGTTTGTATTGTAGCTGCTGTCACCTACAAAATTTGTCGCCTAATCTTATGAATTAACGTCTGTCTGTAATGGTCGTCATGTTGTCCGGTCGGCCTTCATGATAAGTGCCTTAAAGATACCGCAGCGCAAATGCTTGACGTTTCTAAACCAATAAAAGAAAAAAAAAATCTATGGTTGTTACGACTCAATAACACTGTTTGTAGGTAGTGGGGTATTAGAATCTAATGTTTAATGTCCTAAAACCAAATTGCTGAAGGAGAGGTTATTCTTCTTTTTTATAATTTATTTAGTTGGTAACTTCTGTAACGTGGGACTCTAACACACCTTTCTCACGTGTCAACGTAGATGATACATACATCTTACCGAATGAACACCGTGTGTGAAAACACAAACTGCTCTGATATTATTTTAGAATCTAAGGATCAACGTCTTAAAACCAATTGGCTGAAGGAGAGGTTATCCTTAGTTCTTTATTAAAATTTATTTGGTTGATAACTTCTCTAACCTGAGACTCTAACATGGGGGTACTATTATATTCTCAGAAACAGTTATTAATTAGCAAGAGAGAATGTAATACTAGTGGAATTCAGATTTAGTTGTCCTCTTATCTCAATATGTGCTTTCATTTTATACTTTAATTTATGCTTTCAGACTGCTAATTTTTTCTGGCATGTTTTAGAAACGATATATGGGTTGAAGAGGATTTTGCATTCTTTGTTGTATCAACTGGGTTTAGTTTTTATCTGCACTGTCAGTGAGAATATTCTATTTGCTACGCATTAGATAAAGTTCACCTCTTTCATAACTGAGTTCCTATAACCAAGAGCCGTGTTGGACTTTGGACCTGTTGGGTGAAAAAGTATATGGGTCATGTGCTTTTTCACTAATATTTTTTTTCCTTCTTAAAAAGTATATATACGTACATATATGTATATATATATTTTACTTTGACATGCTCATGTGTTAATTTGCATATTTACACAGAAGTAACATGTGCGAATTAGCTGACATAGATTGGGACAATCTCGGATTTGGGCTTCTACCAACAGATTATATGTATGTCATGAAATGTTCGCAAGGTGGAAACTTTTCCAAAGGTGAATTTCAGCGTTTTGGGAACATTGAAATGAGTCCATCGGCTGGAGTTTTAAATTATGGCCAGGTAAATTCTGAAAACCTCTGTAAGTATGAATCAATTAAAAGTTTTCTTTTATAAATTCCTTGTGATGCCTTGCCTTGTACCAGAATCATAGTCATACTAGTTTCAGCTATATGAAACATACTGCATTAATGATTTTAGTTTAAGCTGTATATATTTTGAGGCAGGCCTTGCATATCGGAGTTGGTTTTGATGGAATAACCAATCATAATTCATATAATTGTTTGGATGCACAAATGAAAGCTTCTCTTTCTTCTTGAATTCTATGTACATCCTACTGTGTACTTCTGTAATCCTTATGGAAGTGCCCGGCCTTTTGTTTTAATTCTTTATTTATTAATGGCCTACCTAATTGGTCCGTCTTAATGCAGTGTTTACTCATCTTTGAAATTGTGGTCTTTATCGGTAATGAAAATCCTCTCAATTTACCCTTTTAACTCAAAAGTACCAAATATTTTACATTTTTTCACAATTTCAATGAATAGCTTCGTTGACATATTTGTAATTTCTTCGTGCATGACACATGTTAATGTGAATCATGCACATTAGCAATATCTCAATGGAAACTAATATTTTGTATGGTTAAGAGCACTTTTATTCATAGTGTGAAAGGGCTAAAAGAACAAAAGTAAAGACTGAGGCAGCCTATGCCCACAGAAGAAACTAGAACATAGGAAAATAAAAGAACAAAAAAATATAACCAGGTAAAAGAATGATGCTACAGTGACATGTATCACAGACAGGAGCAAGAGAGGCCTGTATGATGCAGAAAAGAAAATACCAGCCCTTAAGAAAATCTTGGTCACCTCTCAGCTGTGCTTTTTAAGACATAAATATGTCCTCATTAGTTGCCAAGTGCTTTATCCTTATTTTGAATGGTTGGATCCTCTGAGAAAGGAAGTTCTCTGTATCATTCATACAGCTTTATCCTTTTTTTACATTTGTGCCTAGAAACCTATTGGTTGATTCTTGTAATAATCAATTCTCCATTCTTGAAGCACTCGCTTTGCTGTTTGTAACATCCTTTGCAATGAGAGCTTTGTTTGCTATAGTTTCAATGATCATATTTATTCATGCGTTTTGATTTGAAGATGGTGTGATGTGATTCCTTTTATCTGCTTTACACATTTTCTTGTCTCTTTAGGGATTGTTTGAAGGACTTAAAGCCTACCGGAAACAAGATGATAATATTTTACTATTTCGTCCCTCGGAAAATGCATTGCGAATGAGGATGGGTGCAGAGCGTATGTGCATGCCTTCTCCAACTGTTGAACAGTTTGTAGAAGCCGTAAAGGCTATTGTTTTAGCAAACAAACGTTGGGTAATGTGAAAAGTAACTTGTCGCAAATAATATTGTTTCTAAATGGTGTTAGATGTTGTAGTAGTAAATCCTCCATTCTAATATCTTATCTCAGGTACCCCCTCCTGGAAAAGGTTCTTTATATATTAGGCCATTGCTTATGGGAAGTGGGGCTGTTCTTGGTCTTGCACCAGCTCCTGAATACACCTTCCTTATATATGTGTCTCCTGTTGGAAACTATTTCAAGGTTTGTTACTAGTTATATTTGGTGATTACTGGCCACATCATATTAATGGCTTATTATTGTTAGTAGTAAATGTGCTTGTCCTTCAATGTGTTGAATGAATGGGGTTTGTCCTAGCTCTCCCAGATTTCATGTTTGACATGTTCTTGTTATTAATTCTTCTTGTGAGTTTGTTCAGTTTGGTTAGAAAATTTGAAAAATTTTACATTGGTTTAAAGCCTGCCTGTGGCTTAATAAGCATTGTGGCATTTTGAATATCACTTTTCTTATTGGGATGCAATTTCTGCTTTCATTAGGAAGAGGTTTTTTTCCCTCCCAGTTTGTGACTTGTAATGATAAAGGTTTGGGGATAGCCCAGTGGTAAGAGATCATCCCTTCCTGGATAATGAGTCAAGTTTTGGACTTCTTTAGCCTCCTCCCCCAAACTTATCTTTTAAAACTCACATTCCTATATTATGTTGAAAATAATCATGTTCAATTATTTTTTGCAGTTACTTATATTTTTGATTGTTGAAAATACAGTAATGATTTTTTTAAATAATGTATTTACCCTTTAAATATGATGAAGTCTTTCAATGAAATCATTTCTTTCACCTTATGTGCGTGCATAAAAGTTTGTTGTCCTTAAAGGACTGAGACAGTTCATTATTGAAAACATGGAGATGATGTTTTAAAATTATGAATTTGAATTGCAGAGGCACTCATTTTTCAGTTATGATGGTGACTGCATCTCTTTCTGTTTTGTTCATTCAGAGTTATTGAACTTACAAACGATCCTTGTAACTGTAATACACTTTCCTAAGTTTCTAACTTACATTTATTGCAACTAAAAATTTGAATTTGAATCTGGAGCAATCCGTCTCATTGAAATTACTCCCCGAACTTATGACATATGAGCCCCAATACAGTATTAATTTAAGAGAAGAGGACTTCAACAAAAATGATGAAAAAGATACCCTGGACAAGTTTGGGAATGTCCAGGAAGAAACGGACATTTTTATAAAATTTAACCGTTGATAAAATTTATTATACTTTTTTAGTCTAGTATGGGGATGACTACATGGAGCTAAAACAAGACATCACATTAATGTTACCATTATGTCTTCCAATTAACATGAGCAGGATCTTCAAGCAAATTTGATGTTTATCTTTCTGTAGATCTGATACTGACTTTTTGATCATAGGTGGTTCTATTGATTGAGATTAATTACTGTTGTCCAGATGCATTGATACATGTTTTTCCTTTTCATTCTAGTTTTGGCATTGGTATATTTGAGTAAGATCAGTACACAATGATGCTTGGCCCTCTCTCTTTTCCCCTTTTCCATTTTTATCCTTTCAGCTATTTTGGTGTAATTCTAATTATTCTAGCGTCTTACATTTGGTTCACACTTGGAATCCCATGGGACTTGCATTTTGATTTCACAGAATCCCTTATTATTTATGGTTGTTTGATTTTCACTCTTCTACTCGCTGAATTAACACCTTATCTGAAGCAAGTGATTACACCGTACAAGTGAGATCTATAACCCAACATAGGCTTCATGGTTTGCTCGAGGCTTGATCTATGGCATTGCTTGCACTGTCCATTTACTAAATAGTTGTTTCATAAAGTTTCATGTCATAAAATTTTGTGTTTAATCGTTATTTTGTTTACTTGTAGGAAGGTTTGGCACCTATAAACTTGGTGATCGATAATGAGGTGCATCGTGCAACTCCTGGCGGTACTGGAGGAGTAAAAACTATAGGAAACTATGCGTCAGTAAGTCATCATTGTTATTTGTTTGTTAGTAGCTGATATAATAGGTCATTTTCTTTTTTTCGGAAAGTATGTCATTTTTCCCTTTTCTTTTACGAGTCCCTTTTTCCTTTATGTTTGTTTCATTAAGGAAAACTTTGTTCTGAGTTGGTTGCTTTGTTACACAAATGCTTAGAATTTTATTAGTGCAACTCAATTCGTTGGTTCCTAGAATTTTATTTATTGATTTTTAAAAGCTGACCAACTTTCCATTCAGAAGACGTATACTGAGGATATTGTACAATTTTACTCATCAGACCTATGCTTTGACTGTTTGATATCAAGGCCAGAGTAATATTAGAAAATGAAAAATATATGCATAACCAGCCGTCTATTGTTGTAGTAGTTGCATGATTTGTAGGTATTTATGTTTCTCGTTTTCTTCATTAATTGTTTTTAGGTTCTGAAGGCACAATCAGCTGCAAAAGCTAAAGGCTACTCTGATGTTTTGTACCTTGATTGTGTTCACAAGCGATATCTTGAAGAGGTTTCATCGTGTAATGTCTTTGTTGTGAAGGTATACCTTTTTTCTTTTCCTTTGTTAATCATCTGGCATGTTCTGCTCAGTATCTTCGTTGGCTCATTACTTCTAAAATAAAGAAAGATCATGACATTGCTGAAAACATAATATTGAATATTAAGTTCTTGTAAGAGTGCTTTTCCTATTTTTTTTTTTATAGTAAATTGATAAGTCTGTACCTTGTCTTTTTCTTTTTTTGTTTGCTTCGTCAAACAATTTATGCACCTTAATGGCTTGGAAAGAGTGAATATTTAGTGGCTCTCTTAAATCAGTTAAATGTATATTCTTGTAATAGTATTTTTAGGAATTATAACAAATTTTAGTAAACCAATCTATTATTTATTTTTGGTTATAAATGCAATCGGATGAACAGGATCACAGGCTTTGCTAAAATTGTTTTCCTCACCTTAATCCTCTATATTTGGCCTTCTGCTTTGGTTATTCGCTGAAGATTCTGATTGTAAAGGTGGCACTGTATATATTTACCTGTGAATCATAATGCTCTTGAAAGCAATTACAGCTAATATATCGCCATTTTCTATGCTTTTAGGGCAATGTTTTATCTACACCTGCAATCAAAGGCACTATTTTACCTGGCATCACCAGAAAGAGTATACTTGATGTTGCCATTAGCCAAGGTTTTCAGGTAATTTTACTGTTGGATTGGAAATTTGGATGGCATGATGATTTTTTTAAAGGCCTAGAGTAGAGATACTAAATTGTAATATATATTTTGGGTTTTTTTTTGGAGTGAGTTACTCCTGAATATTTCGTATGGACAAAAAGTGTTTGGATCTTGTTTGGAAAATCATTTAATACTCATTCCTTAACATGTATTGCGCATTCATAGACCTGGTATAGATATATATATATATATATAGATATCTATATATATATATAGATATATATATATATATATAGATATCTATATATATATATATAGATATATATATATATAGATATATATATATATATAGATATCTATATATATATATATAGATATATATATATAGATATATATATATATAGATATATATATATATATATAGATATCTATATATATATATATATAATCTCCTTGTCTGAAGGTATGCCAGACTGTATTGTGCACACCAGCACACCTCTAAAAGCCTTAACTCTTGGAATTTGTGCATTTTCTTGGGCTCCAAAATAAGCAAATTATTTGAGAAAAATATGACAGAAAGGTGAGGACCTTTGGGCCTTGTGGCAGATGTATTTTTTGTTGAAGAACAAATTATTTGTGTTTGGTTCTTGGGGAAATATGAACAAATTAAATGAATTACATTCTTAGGTTAGTTGTCCAGTTCATTTAATCCTTTTATCAGTTGATCTCTGTTCCGTCCCCATTTTCTCAAATCTATGCTGGGTGATATGCAGGTTGAGGAACGCCTTATAACCGTGGAAGAATTGCTCGATGCTGATGAAGTATTTTGTACAGGAACTGCTGTTGTTGTGTCTCCTGTTGGCAGCATAACTTATCTGGACAAAAGGTAATATCACTACTCTGTTTTGAATATATTGGCTTTAGTAATGATGATAATATCACAATCTGAGTAGATTGTTATTTTCCAGGGTTTCTTATAACGGAAGTGGGGTAGGTGCTGTGTCACAACAACTCTATTCTGCACTTACTAGACTACAAATGGGCCTTGCGGAAGACAAGATGAATTGGGTTGTTGAAATTTAGGTGTGCTGATCTTGCCGAGCTCTAGCATTGTTTTGACTACCGGGGAGGGTAACCCTCAAGACCATCCTATGCATGTGCCGAAGAATGAATGTCCTATTCATTTGGTTATGTTTATCATGAGTGGTTATTCTTCCATTGTTTTGAAGTTGCATTATGACAATTTTTTATGTGTGCGTTATCTATTGGATTCTCTCTGAATTCTTTGTCACTGAAGGGAAGACTTCTACTGGGGCGTGATCCCCATTTGTTAAGGGAAAACTTCCCCGACTTTATAGGATCATCTGCCGGATTTAATATCCCGCAAATGACTAGTTAATGCCAGAGTTAATTTTGTTCTCCCATTCTGTTACAATGCACTTAATCAAATTTTCAGCGCTTACTTTTTGTTGTTACGGAGTATATGTTGTAGGAATGTGTACCTAATAGCTAGAGGTGGTAATTTTGCCCTGCTTTGATTTAACATATCTCGTTCGGACTGTTTCAATCTGATTTGTCTTATTCTGATATGCCATTAGGTCGGACTCAGGTTTTGTCTGATCCATTCTGATTCGGTAATTTAAAATAAAATTAAATTAAAAAAAATACTGTTTTGACTCGCTCCGACCTGAAGTCTCCAAATTAATTTTTTGGAGCAGCCTATAAAATTTTAGGTTAAGTTTGAATCAGATAATATTCCGTTGACTTAATTTGACCCATTGTTGTGCCTACTAATAGCTGTACAAATACCCCAGATAACACTAATAGCTGCACAAATACCCCAGATAACACAGGGTATTTTAAATAGCACCAAACATAGCTTAGCTTCCTTAATTCGGCAGCAGGTAAAACCTATGCTGTGAATATATGACGATAATGTTGTTTTTCATCGATGTTTCCACTCTCCCTCGTTGGCATAAAGTGAAGGAGAGGAAGTAACTAAATAACCTCGGTGTATTCAAATTTCTTCGAGGAAAATATAAGTGTAACTCGGACCACTATTCTGAATGGGTAATTTTCGAGCATAATAGTTAGTATTTTTTTCTTACAAAAATAACACGCACACACAAACTAAGTCTTAAGTGAATACCGCCAATTTCAATTGCATAGATTAAAAAGCATGAAAAATTGTCATGGTCTTCTAAATTTCGGATAGTTTGAAAATAGTATTTACTTTGTATGTGAAATTATGCATTTTACTCAATAAAATTTTCTATAAAATTTTATTTGGGTTGACCATATGGATTAATGAAAACGATTACGTATTTTTTTAATATGTTTAATGAAAATTCTGAAAATCACGTGACACTTATACATATCAAAAATTGTATTACAAAAGAAGATATGAGTACAACTTATCGATCAAAATCAGATTTTCACTGTATTATTATCTCTGATAATTTTTTCTCTTTTCTTTTTCAATCTTTCTCTTTCATAGTCATAGCTACATTCTTCTTCCCAAGCCCTTTCTCTTCTCTTTAGGCAACACAGCTTTTTATATATATATATACACACACACACACACACACACACACACAAAGAAATACAGTAGGATTACAAAGAAATACACTGACACTGTGCGGCCTGAAGAACCCAACTCGGGAGGGACTACGCCTACCCAACACATCATTTTTTTAAAAACATTTCCCACCCCACTCCTACCCTGTTGGTGACCAAAATCGAACCCCTGACCGTGACTCTGATTGGTTCCAATCATCTAATCTAGACAAGTGTTGCGGGACAACGCATGACACATTCAAAGAATTAAATGTGCAAAATCGTATGAGTCACCTATTCATGACTAAACAATCCACCTACATAGTAAATGCTTATTATACTATAATTTGAGTCAATAGCATTTAAATATATTTGTTAATGAGATTAAAAAAACATATAGATGAAGGCATGATTCGATTTAACTATTTTCTCATCATAAAAGCGGAATTAAATCCTTAGAAAAGTGATTTTCATCATCGAATGTATTTCAAATTTGATGAATAAAATGGCTGTGCTTCAAATCGGTGAAATCTTTGCAATGCTTAGTCAGTTTCTGTCATAGCTACACAAGAAACCAAAACAAACAGTCGATTTAATATAAGAAATGACAAGGTTAATAAAAAAATTTCTTCCTGAACCTGAAAACAAACCTAAATCGTACCAATCCGGCTGAGACTTGAATATGAGACCCTGGTTAAGCGCTGCCAGCGGAATTAGATTTAGTGTTGATATACACCTTATCAGTATTGTATTAATTATTATTATTTTATTATTTATTAATATTTATTTTAAAAATTAGGTATTGAATTAAATATTCACGTAATGTCTTGCTTGAAAAATTCAAAACAATTAGTTACAGTGGAAATTCACATGAAAAATTTAAAAGATAAATGGATAGTAAGGTTAATAATCTTTGCAATGCATGCCTGTACTGTACTATAGTCTCGAACTGTCATTATCTGCCCCACTCATGCATTAATCATTATATATTTATTTATATTGATCATTTCAGGGTGAATCGGTGATGACCTTTTATTTGGAACCTCTGCATGACAACTGTTTTGTTTTTGATTCGTTTATTATAATTGATTATTATTAATTAAATGGATGGAGTGGCGATGTCTTTTACATCGGTTTCGTTCCTATATATTATTACTAAAATTATTGAAACTTAAATCCCAGATTTGTCATCATTGGAAGCTGTCTCAATCAATGGCAACGGTAGGTTAATCAAAATATATTTTTTATGTTCTCCTGGCATAGTTTTCTCCTCATTACATTTTTAGTCAAAATTAAAATTTAACTAAAAAAATAGATAAGAGTATAAAAACAGTTCTATATTAATGAATTCTATAAATCTAGTAAATTTGACTATTAGTAAATGGTTGGATAAATTTAGCCGGCCTGTTGAATATTATTTTGATGAGGTTATTATTTAACGTGGTAAAAGTTGATATCTAATTTTTACAAAATTAGATTCTCTATCAAAAAATTGGCTAAATTATTTAGAGGCTACTGTGATGATATTATTTATCGTATTAAAAATATTAGTTGAGTGGAAATATATCCTTTTTTTTCATGTCTTTGATTATTTTACTTTGAAAAGTCAATTTTCTATCAGTTTTATAATTTGTAAGATTCTAAATTAATTCCCCCTCACAATATTGCTTTGTGGGTGAATATGTAGATAGCTTGTTAAGGTTTGCCTGCATTACTTTATATCATGAGCTTTTGTGGGTTAGTTAAACTCCAATTAGTGGCATAAAGACCAACATCTTTTGATGGTAATAACAAGCCAGTGAAGGTGGTCAAGAACCTTTTGAGAGTAATGTGATAAGTTGTGCCAAAGAGAGTATATTCACAAATAAAGGTCGTAGAGGAGGCGTGGGGGATCAGCTAGCATAATTAGTGTGTCGTATATATGGTTTGTTAATGGCACTTCAATATTTGGGAGGGACGTTATTACAAGATGAGGAAAAGAGTGCACATAATTTAATTGCTGGTTGTTGCGAGCTAGCTAGCTGCTCGAAAGATTGAGCCCCAATAAGTGATATTAGCTGTGTGCCTCTCCAGGTAATTGCTAGTTGTTATGCGCCTTCATAAAGACCTTTGGAAAAGAATTTCAAGAGAAGATTTGATGGAGTTTAAGTACCAAGACAATCTCGAACGGAAATTGCATGCTAAATTTTAATGCTCCTGTGGATAAAAGATTGTTGTCATTTTTTAAAAGTCATTAGAAAATGGTATCACTTTTCCGGTTAATGAGAGAGATTAGTTGAAGTTGTGAAGATAGTTGTCGCATATCATCTTGTGACAAAGAATGTACGTGAAAGACATTAAAGTTCAGATATCATGTGTTAGCTCTCTTACATGAGCCAATTCTATATATCCTAACATATCATCTTTTATGGATCCATTTTGCTTAACTACTTAAGGCCATTAAAATTAAGTTGTAAGGAGATTTGAATCTCAATACACCAGGATAAATAATTATTCTACAAAACTTATGGAAAAAAAAAACTTAGTTCTCATGCAAATCAGAAATCTGTCAAGATTGTATCATCTAAATCTGCTGAAAGTGTTGTTTGACATTGCTTTGAAAATAAATAAATATAAATGTCTGATCTCAAACAGGTTACTTTCAATAATGAGCTTCTATGATAAATCACATCTATACCAGAAAAAACTATAATATCTATGCTTGCATGTCTTGGGACAAATAAAATTCGGGATGAAGAAAATATGTAACGCCTTTTTCCTGTATTATAGAAGAGTACGTACGTTGATATATGGCAGATATAAGTTGGCATATAATTAAGTTCAACTGTTCTACCGTATATACAGTACTAGAGAGTATAATTGTATATATGCTATCATCATATATATATCATTTGGGTAACGTAATGATATATATATATATAGCGACAATTCAGTAGTAAAATTAATGTTATATATTGATATTTTGCATGTTTCATGACAGGAGGAAAGTTGACAATTTCAATCCTTGGGCTAGCTAGGATCGTCATCAATGAGTCATGGTCACCTCCATCTGTTTCTTATCGCCTCAGCCACTATTTGGTGACCTACCAAGAAGTCCAAAATGGGTCCCCTCCCCCCCTACTTTCCCACATTACTTTTAACCAAACTATATGTAAGCTAACCGCATAAAGTCTCGTGTTCACCAGCCGCAACTCGATCTCCAGGCTTCTGGTTTGTGCGCCGCTTTGTGTTGATGACATCATGTGGCGTAGCTTTATTTGTTGCAGCTAGGCTCCTGGTTTAGCAGTGGTTGATGTCTTAATGAGACATCCGTCCTCAGCCCCCTCCCTTTGGCTGCGATTGATACTATGTTATGTATAAATCGGTTACCCATTTTTCATTTGCTTTCTAAATTCTAGGTGGATGATGTTCTAGACTCTAACATTTTGTTTTTTGAAATATTTATAAAACCATTATCCTATTGTAATTAAACACTACTTAATCTATAAGGCTTTTTAAAAAAAAAACAGCCGTGGCACAATATATATGCAATGAGTGACGCATGTCACGCATTACACATGCATAAATTTACTAATTACTTGGACCCTAACTCAATCGATCGAATTATATATGTGTACAATTAGGTAGGTGTTCGATTATAATCATTATATAACGCATATATATAGTCTTTCATATATGTAGTGGGCCGTCTCATGTTTGTCGTTAACTTCAAAGTCAACAAGGATAAATTTAAATAAAGAAATGGAAACTTTCTTTTAAATAAAGAAGTAGATAATATATATCCACTAATTTCATGACTTACCTCTTTCTCAAACCACTAATATATATTTAATATATATATATATATATATATATATTACTGACATATCTTTTCCTACGCCGCTAAGCTGATATTTGCATCTCATACAATTGGTTGTATTTTTATTGATAAATGTGGATACGCTTTGTTAGCTCATGTATATGTGAATCGAAAACTGTTACATACACGCAATATGATGCTTGCGTGCAAATTTAATTACGGGGTTGACAAAGTTACTGGATTCTAATCACACGTGTAATCATATGATATTATCACTTTAGTGGCGCTTGCACGAAACTTATAAGATTGATGAAATTCCCAAACTTTGAATGGATAGTGAAAAACATGTGCAATTTAAAACTTTGGGTAGGATGTGGCTTGTATAATATCATTTTCCATGTGAATAAGGTATTACTGTTAAATGAGTTTTATAAAAGTATTAAAATATTTGAGTAAGTTTAGTTTTCACTTTTACTTTTTTTTTTTTGTAAATATAATTTTTAATTACAAACTAAACTAAACGAGAGATCAAATCAACTCAACCTTATATTTCCAGTTGAGTTGGCTAGCAAAACTTAACAGCTACTACAATACGCAAGCAAACATCATAAAGTACGTGTACTGCTAACTACAGGAGTTTGATATTTACTTATTTGGTTGACTCTCATAACCCACAAAGAACAAAAAAAGCACGGCAAATAACGTAGTATGGCAATAAACTAATAGAGATGAGTAAAAGGGTATTTAAATCTTACTTTTATTTATTTATTTATTGTTATTTTTGAAATCACGATAAAATGGTTTTTGTTTTTGTTGAAATCGTTCTTTAATTCTTGAAAAGTTGAAAAATATATCTTGTGTAGATGATGTTCTTAAAGGTATGAGAAAACTTGGCAACATTTACTTATAAATAACTTAAACACATGATTCTTAACAAATCTAAGAGGCAATTTATCAACAACATATAAGGTTGCATATATGCTCAGCGGTGACGATCGACGACGGAGTGGGCTTGGCAGCGACATCAAAAACAACCCGTGGGCGGGCTTGGTGGCGATGATTGTCTTTTGTTGGAGGAGACAATGGAGACTGGAGAGTGTATTATTTATTTATTAATTGAAGGACAGGAAATCGAATTCCATTTACTTGTGAATAAATGAAAGATTGATTTTCGGGTGAAAAGGTGTTCGATGGAAATGGAATTTCCATCCCCTCAGCCTTAACAAAAATAGGTTTGTAGTGTGAGCATGTATAAAAATTTATACTAGTTTTATAATTTTTATAGTAAATAAATAATATATTATTTGATATATTTTAGTTTTTAGTTTTTATTTATTTTTTAAAATTAAATTTTTTTTATTTTTTATTTACTATTTTTTACATCTTTCATTCATTACAATCAATAAAAAATTCACAAATATTAAAAAATATAAAAAAAATATTTAAATGATAAATAATAATATTTCAAATATGAAGATTTCTTCTCCAAACTCTATTTTTATCATTTAAATTTAGAGTTTGAATGACCTGATACAAGGTATTTTTTATCTAAAATTTTAAACTTTTCAAAAAAAAAAATTAATTTTCTTTGAAAGATGTGAATGTTCAACACAAAATCATCAAAACATTTTAATTTTAAAAAATAAAAAATATAGCATTAAAATGACATCGTTTTAAGCTAACATTAAAGCATTAGTAGTAAATTTTCTATAAAAATTTATTTATCTATATTTAGGAAAAAAAATAAAAAGTTATAAAAAATTCTCACAGTAGATATTCTATTTTTAACCTTTTTCATATGATTTATATAATATTTTCTATACTTGAAAGTACTATTTACTCTCAATAATTATTATATTATATATAAAAAATTTCTAATCTCTTTCTTTAATGTTTTTTATAATATTTATTTTTATTTTATATTAAATTATAAAAAATAAAAAAATACTATTTTTATAATATAGGATATGTTTAAAGAAATATATTGTATTGTATATTTATATAAAAAGATAAAAAATAGTTTAAATTTGTAAATTTAAATAAAATAATAGAATATGATGTTAGTGTTCTTATACAGTAGATCCACGTACCTGCAGCGCGCGGCGATACAATAATTTGAGTCCAAAGAAATTATTAGTCAAAGAATTAATGCAGGGATTGACGAGGAGAGAGCGGCTAAACAAATTCCGCACGCCGGGAAAGACGGCTGGAAAAATTTTAAGGCCGTTTATTTTGGCTGTTATATTTTTCACTTTTTAAAATTTAATATATATGTTTTTGAGAATAAAAAAATTATTTTCATTATTTTGTTGTTTTTATTTTTTTATTCAAAAACACTTATTATATTTAAAAAATAAAAACAAAAAATAAATAAAACAAACATGTCAAAGTTTCCCACGAACTTTAAGTTTTTACAAGTAGTGTTAATTTTTTTTCAAAAATATTTTATGTAAATGACTAATTGTCTGACCGTAATTTTTTCTGTTTTTTTTCTCTTTTCCTCAAATAATTTTATATGCAATCATATTGTCATGATTATCTATCGTCTATACAATTCGCGCGGTGGTTATACGTAACATATGACTCTTTTTTTTATATAGAAATTATAATAATGATTTATATAACAGCCATGTTCAAAAAAAAAAAACTTAAAATATGTTAAAATAATTGTCACACGCACGCAACGTGTGTGCTTGGGCTGGGGAATACAAAAAGAGAAAGGCAGACCATATCTTTGCTTCTATATAACAAACACCCATCATCTATGCTTGTCTATGACAGACATCGATCTCAACCCACTCTTTTAACTTCTTCTGTCTCTCTCTCTCTCTCTCTCTCTCTCTCTGGACTACCATAATTTTACTGTGTAACAAAAGGCCGCGCGCGATCAAATCAAATATATACCAAAGGGAAATCGGCCGTAGAAGAGAGGCATGGGGAGAGCCCCTTGCTGTGATAAGGCCAACGTGAAGAAGGGGCAGTGGTCGCCGGAGGAGGATGCCAAACTCAAAGGCTACATTGAAAAAAACGGCACCGGCAACAACTGGATCGCGTTGCCTCAAAAGATTGGTACAGTAAATGCTCACACGCATGCCCATGAACATGAAACTTCAGTGTCTGTGAATCCCAACTCTAGCTTCTTTTATATATATATATATATATATACAACTTTTCCCATTAGAAGATGCTATGCTAAAAGCACCACTTAATTTATATAGAGCTAGGCAGCTAGCAAACAGCCCTTACATTACTACCTTGTTATTAATTAATATATATAGTGCATGCCGCATATGCCCAGCAGGATTGAAGAGATGTGGAAAGAGCTGTCGCCTGCGGTGGTTGAATTACCTCCGACCCAACCTCAAGCATGGTGACTTCTCCGAGGAAGAAGACAACATTATCTGCAGCCTTTACATTACTATTGGAAGCAGGTTGGTACTTGGTAGTACATACGTACCTGCATATCCTATATATACATACATACATACATATAGCACACAAGAGGAGAATGTACGTTTATAGTGGCGCCATACATATATTATATACATGCAGTGTAACAAGGTAGGCCCTTGGTTGTATGCCACAAAATCTTCCCACACAGAGCTAGCGTCACCAGAAGTTTACGCACTTACGAGTTAAAAACTGGGTTAATTAATGAGTAAATTTTGTTTTGACATGTATATATGTCGCAGGTGGTCCGTCATTGCAGCCCAATTGCCAGGGCGAACTGACAACGATATCAAGAATTACTGGAACACAAAGCTGAAAAAGAGGCTACTAGGCAAGCAGCATCAGCAGCTGCAGCTGCAACAGAGGAAGCCACAGCAGACTGTGAAGAGAGAGAATCATGAGTACCGATTCTCGGACACAACGGGACTTCAACTCAGCTGGCTGGCGCCGGAGCTTCCGGAGTTCTGTCCTAGTCCACTTGAAACCAAGCCCATTGAAGGCCCTAAAGAACCCATGAGGACTTTTCTTGTCAAATCAGGCGACAAGTTCTACGAGGATGACATTCTTGCATCCATTGGGGGTGGCAGTACTACAATATTTTCTCAAATGCCGAACACCATCAACAGGTTTCATCAAGGACTAGACCACCTCGGATTCGAGGGAGCTGATGAAATGCTGTTATACGGTAGTTATTCGGCGCAAATGCCGGAAGGAACGTCACAGGATAGTTTCTCCAGGGGTACCGATCATGTGATCAACAATTCCGCCGAGAGCAGCGGCAGTGTTAGCAACTGGGGAGAAGCCAATTCACTTGCACATTTTTGCCCACCACCTCAGGGACCAAACTTCTCTTGTTTTACAACTTATGAGTCCTCCTATATGTAGGTACTAATTAGGGATGCAATTGCTTGTATCGCAGCAAGCCCAGCCCCGAAGTAGCAAGCCGTCTAGAGATGTCAAGCATGTCAGTAGATCTCCAGTACTAAACATTTTATTCTACCTTGTACATTAATTTATTAGATAGACCAATATATAGTACGTAACTATGTATATATCGCACCACATTTTGCGCATGTATGAATGCAATTATGCTTGTTATATTATATATAGTTTGTTACTTGTGCAACGTAAAATCATGACATATTGAAACCATGTAACTCGCTTGCGTGCACGTGGTTGAACTTTATTTTAAATATATACAAAAATCAATTTAAATCTCACTATTCTAATTGAGTTTATAAATTACAAGTATATGTAATATTCAAAAAAAATCAAATAAGATATGAATTGATAAAATTTTAAATTTAAGTTAATGTAAAATAAAATATAGTACTATCGGAGTTTGATTCTAAAATTCGAATACGCTTCAAACAATATTTATATTTTATTTTGATTCGTGGAGAGTTTTTTCATAAGTGAAAAGCCACTTAACACTTTTATTTGAAGAGAGTGATTACACTTGCAACATCTCTAATAATAAATTCTCTATTATTTACTATTAGATATTCTAATTTTTAAATATTACTTGAACACACTTTTTATTTTCATCTCCATATTTTTATTATAGTTTTTCTTTCTTTGTAAAAAATAACTATTCACTTTCTATATTATATAATATTATTATTTTCACATATTTATTCTCTAAAGTTAATAAAGGAAGAAATTTTTTAAATAAAATAAAAAATATTTTTAAAAAAGAATAAAAATAAAATGAAGAATATCACTAAAATTCAAGTTATATAATGAATCTCTGTAATAAAAAATAAAAAAATAATATCGAAGATGTTAGAAAAGATATAGAAAGAAAGTATATTGAGGCATATTTTGGGATTTGCATATTTAATCCAAATCCCTATACGAGCTATAAATTGAATGTCCACAAATGTTTACAAAATAGACAGAGCCGGCCAGGGATGACTTTTTGGCTGTTTTCGCTAAAAATAAGTGCTCCTATGGACAATACTAATTTACGCAGTTAATTTGCGTTTTTTTTTCATATCAATGCGAATGTTATTACTTAGATAACCTATATATGATGTAGGTAATATTTTTAGTTTTGCAAACTTTTTAAATTTTTTTCAATTAGTTTTATTATTGTTTATTAATACTTCAATAATCTTTATCCGGCATTTATAATAGGGTTATGAGTAATTGAAGTAAAAAACATATTGATTTTTTTAAGATTGAAGGAAAAAAAACCTTTAAGGTTTCGAGTGTAGAACTCTTATAGACTAAAAAAAAAAATTAAATCAAAATTTAAAGATTATTTTTCATGAACTTTTAAGGCCTGTTGAGATGTGAAAAAGTGTATAAGAAAAGTTTACACCAAAAGATAAGGAAAAAATTTATATGCTGGTAAATTATTCATGAATACATTTTTTACTGTTTGATTAACTTTAAAAAACATGTTTTTAAAATATAATGTTAGTCAAACAGTAAAAATGATGTCCGCACGATTTACTTCAACGAAAAGACAAACAGTGATTACATAAATTAAATATAAGATATATGATCAAAATGCTTGACTGCTTTTTGAAAATTGAAATAAGCATGTAATTATTTTCTATAATTACCATCTCAATGCATTATTGCATGGATTAGCAAACCTATGTGTTTAAAGGGGAAAAAATGCAATCAGAAAATGTATGAGTATTTTCTACACATCATTAATTATGATGGTTGAAGGGCTTATATAGATTATCTTTACCAGTATTATTTGATAAAGTGTCATTTATTTAGATGTAGCTTACATATGATTTGACAAAGTGTTATTTTTTTGTATTTATTCTTCATATTTGAAAAGTAAAAAAGCATACTTAGAAAAATATTTAAAAAAATAAAATATTGTTAATTTTGAAGTACCGTTTGAATTTTAAATTTTTTTTTTCTCTTTTTAAAGAGATAAAGAGTAAATTTAAATACACTTGCACCGGTGAAAAAACATTTTATATAACCGGCTCGCAACATTATGATTTCATCGTACTAATTATACGGTTATGATTTTATTTTTTTTCTTTTCTTTTTAATAAATTGATATGCTATTACCTTGTTACAATAATTTAAAGATTACTCAATTTTAACTAACGAAAAAAAAAACTTTAAAATTTAAATTTTGTTTTCTATGTTACACTACCGGTATTTATCTTGAGCATTGGGTTGGAAAAAGTTTTAGAAACAAAAAAAACTACTAACCTTGGCAGTAGGTTGGCCAGCTGATCGATCTGCCTGTGGAGCCAATGCATGGTTTTATGAGGACATAATTGACAATGAATAGTGAGTAATCAAAGCTTCAGACGTTGAATTTTGTAACTCCGTTAGCATTAGTTTTCATTTAACGAATCGATCAGCTGGCCCCCTTCATTAAATCGGAGACTGCTATTAAGTACTAAACTTTGTTATCATTTAGACATTAACACACAGCCATCACAATCCAAAACTTAAGCCACTTATATCACTTCCTTTATCAATCATACTATATAGAAAATTCAAACAATCTTATATTTTATTGTAAAAAAAAAACTTGGTACTACGCGAGATTCAAACTCGTGTCGTTTACGTTGGACTTATTCTTAACTACTGGTGATGTCACCATCTACATCTAACGTATTATATCTGAATAAGTAATTAATACATAGGGATACCATTTACAATTAAACTGACCAAGCAAATTAATGTTGCCACGTGCGTAGGAATACCAAATAAAAGCTTGAAGACCCCAGATAAGACAAAAATTAATGCTTAGATGATGTTTCAAATTCAATTAATATTTTTGACCGGAAGTCTAGTATGTTACTCTATTGTAATCTTTAGCGTGTTTCAAAAATAATCATAACAACACACGCGATTGAATTTTATAAATCTTCTTTTTCTTTCGGACTTTAATAAATCTTCTTTTTCTTGTACATCACCACCAGGACTATTATCCGGTGATGGCTATAGCCTATAGGGGCTGCCAGCGGCCAACTGTGAGGGGTGCATCGTTGGTGGCAACACCATCATCGGGCACCGCCATTACCACAAAAATTGCTATTCTGCCCTCCACAAGCCTGTGACAGCACGTTCACCCACACTCCTCATGTGTGTTGTATCCTATTCAACTCGCATGAGGAGACGAGTGCTTGGACTTGGCGACGGAAATGACAACAATTGGGTGGACGTCTCCTATTTTGTCTCAATGAACTTTGACTGAAACATCAGGAACACTTAAATCGGTTTGATAACTTTAGTTTCGAAAATAATAATATTTCTCGAACCGAAGTATTATTTTTCTTCTACTTCTATCTTAATAAACTTTAGCAGAAATAATGGCGGCATTTAATTTGGTTTGAAGAACTTAAGTTCTGAAAATAGTACTATTTCTCGAAACGAAGTCTTATTTCTCATGAACCGTAGTCTATTTCTTGAACTAAAATTCAATTTCCTAAACCAAAATCATATTTCTTTCGAATCGTAATTCCATTTCTCAAACCGAATTTTTTTTCCCGGATTAAAGTCTTATTTCTCTCAAACTAAAGTCTTATGTTTTGAACCAAAGTCTTATTTCTCTCGAATCAAAATTTTATTTTCTGAATCAAATTCTTATTTCTTATTGCAACTAATTTTTTAATATTAATCTAACTCCCAAATCACGTTTTATTTTTATTAAACTAAATTAAACATGTCATCTGTTTTGTAAAATCAAAATTCATCGGACCAAAGTAAACATTGAACCGTTGACAGGTCATATTAATCATTCAGATCCAATGTCCAAATTAAACACACTGTCACACGAGATAATCTTCAAACCGTGATTAGCAATATAAAACTGTGATGTGTTTGAACCGTTGCTGATAGCGCTTTTATTTCCGCGCTGCCATACATGACTAAGTGCCAGTGGAGGACAAATTGACGCCCAACCCGTTTGTTTCCGATGTACTAAAAAAAAAAACAAAATGTGATGTGTCACGTGGGGTAGCTAGAGAGACGGAATACTATATTTGTGAGACAACACCTAATTGTCTTAATTTGGGTTAGGGCATTAATGATCAGTCTACGTGCTCGGTGAGATTTGAGTTTGTCTTGTGGAAGTATTCCAATTTCTCCAGGTTTAAGTCAGTGGAAGCTAATGATAGGAGGATCATCATCACTATAGAGTGGTGATCTTGGGGATGTTTTAAGGTTAATGGTATTGCAGGGTGTTGTGGCATATATAAAATGATAGATTTTGTTTGTTTTAATTTGTCGAGTGTGCAATTGTGCGTTCTCTTTGATTTTTTGGCCTCCCGCGTGAGTGCTGTTGCTAGCTTCCTCTGTGTATATAAAAGTTTGTGTGAGTTGAAAGTTAGGTTTAAATATGAGTTGTAACTATTGGCCCTAGTAAGCTTTGATTTTATATCACTAATTGTGCAGTGTTGGTCGTTACAACTCAAATAATATTTATATATACATCAACAATATTTTAAGCAATCAACTCATGACATTGCTGTAAAATGATTCTGATTAGACTATCATGATTTGTTTTCTATTTTTTCAATGAATCGATATATCTAATGTTTCCTTTTTCTTTTTCTCTTAATGATTACATAATTAAGAATGAAATTACATTTTTAATACGCCATTTGTTATTTATAATATTTATATATTATGTTTAAAAGATTTTAAATAACAAATAAGGAATTATAATATTTTAAAAATTGCCTGGATTACACTAATTGATGATGTAATAATTTTCTCTGTGCTGCCGGTAAGTTACATAAATATGAGAAATTTTATTTACAGTCGCCATTATACCGTTTGTTGAACTATTAAAATTGAAATAATATTTATGTACCGCTGAATATGTGTCACTAGCGGACTGTATATAGGGATAGAGAAATATTTTTTTTATTGATTTGATATTTATGTATCGGACATAATAATGGTAATATAAGGTATAGTATTATTTTTAAATATAAAATTATTTTTAAAAATAATTAATTTAAAAGTATTTATATGTTATGAAATAATTTTTAAAAATAATTATATTTAAAAAAATATCAAAACTTAATAATAAGCGTGGCGTCGCACGGTGAATTTCAAATTGATCCAAGGACTCAGTCACATTAAAGTGAATACGCTAATGACGATCAATCCACGCGCCTCCTTTCGTGCAAAGACTAATTATTTATTTTATGTTTTATTATTATTTGAATCCATTAAATATTATTATTATATTTAAGTATACTTTTTCCAATAAATTTTTTACTATAAAAATTATTTTAAAATTATAATTTAATATAAATTTTAATAAAATATAAAAATGAAATTCGAATCAAACAACCCTTAAATATTAACACACCCATCATTTTTATAACGGTGTTACTAATTATATCATCCGCGACGTTAAAGTAGTCAACGTGATTTGAAGGCTCCCAATTAATTATTTAATTTGACAACCCAGCCATGCACAAACCTACCTATCAAGACCATCCATTTCATCTAGAAGCTCTACCGCATCATTTTGGATCCAAATTTCAAGTCTTTGTCTTCTCAGTTGGCAACTTCTTTCCACTTATGCGTGTCAATGTCACGGTGGCTGGCTGGCAGGCTGTGTTTTTCCATGGCATTAAGGTCTCTTTATAATTGTTGATAAGCCGACTCAGATCTGTCATAAGCATGTTAATAATAATAATAATAATTTACATTATAAATCTATTAATCAATAATGTTTGTTATAATTTTTTGATCAATATATAATTTTTAGTATCTCTGTGTATAAAACATATCTTATAATACCGATGGAGAACTGTTCGGGAATTCATGGAGTAACTTTAGTGAAATAGAGCATATGCATGGTGTGCGACCTTAATCTCTTAGAGCCATGGTGATTTTTATCCCTCACACTTGCAGTTTATGCATGGTGTGTGACCTTTCACATTTGATCATTTTTCATTTTTTTTTGTTTTTATAAATAATTTATTTTATTATTTTTTATTTCTCTTGCATTTATTACAAACAAATAAAAATTCACATGTATAAAAAATATCTATTAAAAAGTTATTATTATTATTATTTCCCAGTCGGTCAGGAGATTTTTACCCGATTAAAATGTCCATTGAATAATCAGATCCAATCGGTATTTTTACCTAATAAATTAATATCTATAATAAATATATATTGATGCTTAAGATTTATAACTCTCAAGCATCAAACATGTAAACTATATGAAAAATAAATTTAATCAAATATTAAAGTATGTAATGTTTAATTAAAAAAAATAAAACATTCAAATTTTAAACACATTATTATATGATCCAAATTCTAAACTATACGAGTGAGGCCCAGTAGGCTTGTTCAAAAGACCCACGTTTCAAGAGAAAATTAGTGGCCTATTCTTGTCAATGGGCTTTAGAATGAGTGCTTTTGAGAGCCCTCGTAAATAATGTGAACGTTGGGGCCTGCCGCCTTTGTAGTTCTTATTGTAGCTGTAAAGAAAAGGCGTCCGGATTGGTTTCCAGTGTTAATGTCAATGGGCTACTAAGTAAAGACAACCTTGTCGAGACATATTTCTAGGAAGGGCAATTTTAGGTACAATCGGTGTTGGGTAATCTTTGGTTAATCGTGACGATGTGGCAGCCTACCAATTCATCGGAGGGGAAAGAGAAAAAAAAAGAAAAGATCATAGCCGTCCAATCCCTCATGGTTACGCGAAAATGCCGCGAGCCGGTTGCACAAATATTTATTTTTCTAGGCAAAACACAAAAAGGGCAAAAACTGGTTGGAAATGGAATGCAGGGCCCCACGCTTGTCCAAAGAGTTCTATGCTCACTCGTAAGGGTATTTTGGTCGTAATATAATAGTTATTTTTATAATTAAATTTAAAATCATAGTTTACTTTAATTAGGTGTTTTTTTAACGTGTTTGTTTAGCTAATCTATTAATTAAATTTGATAATTATATTTAAATAATTAGTAATTAGGTAGAATAATCAGGTAAGTAACTAAATTATATCTAATTAGTAATACCTAGTAATCAAATACCTAGTAATCAAATTAAAATAACTAGATTTAGTAATTTAACGCTGGTAAATAATATATAATTAGTAATTATATTAAAGAAACATGTATTTAGTAATTAAATTAACCGATTATATTTAGTAATTAGATAATTAGAACTTAATTGATAATTAGATTAACCAATTAGATTAAAAAATTAAATAATTAACATATAATTAGTAATTAATTTAATCAAATGAATTTATTAATTTAATAGTCAACAGATAATTAGTAAGTAAGCCGACCAATTAAAGTTAATAATTAAATAATTGACATGTTATCAAACAATTAGAGTTTGTTAATAGATAATTGACACATAATTACTAATTAGAATTAGTAATTAGAAAATTAACACGAAATTAGTAATTAGATTAATCCATTAGGTTTAACAATTATATATTTAATTAATTATTTATTATCAACTTTCATAACTAGATTTAATTAATGCATGAATAATAATTAGATATAGTAAATAAATTCAATGATTATATTTAAATCTCACAATCAGGTTTAGGTAAGTACTAGTGCATGTTTAAAACTAGATTGAATAATTAAAATAATTTGTAATTAGAATAAATAATTTGATTACAAAATTATAATTAGATTTAATTAGATCTAAATAAATAGTAATTGATGTTAAACAATTAAGTTTGCAAGTTTAGTAATTATCGCGTGTGTAAATAATTAAATAATGGGATATAAACATTCTTCTACTTTGTCACTTACAAAAATCAGAACTCTTTTATTCCTCAATTTTTTTTTGACATTTAAATTAAATATAACTTCAAAAAAAAATACATTTAAAAGGATATAGACCTAGATTAACATTTAAATTAAATATAACTTCAAGAAAATTTACATTTAAAAGGATATAGACCTAGATTAAACATCTAAGAATAAAAATTAGAATAAACGAAAATAAAAAGCATTTAAAAGAAAAAACGTTACGACTCTAGGAACTTCAAAGCTTTTTAAAAGATTAAAATAAACTAAAACCTCAGAAATTTTAGGATTAAAACTTAAAAATTTCCAGGAAAAGACTAAAAAACCCTTAAAACATAAAATAAAAAAACCATTTAAAATTAAAAAAACATGAAAAATGTAGTCTTTTCAAAACCGGTTCAAGTAGCAGTAGTATTAGATAATGATTACCTAATCCTAATTAATTGGACAAAAATTAATTATGAAAAAATGCTTTTCTTTATTTAGCATGTTAAAATGTCTATAATTTTCGCTACAAGGAACATATGTCCAACCTTCTAAAGTTAAAAAAAATAAAAAATAATAATACTTAAATAAAATCAAGTATAAAAGTAATTAAGAAAAATGATAACTGACCACACTATCATTTATGAGAAAAGTTATATTCAACAAAAAAAAAATCAAGGTAAAACAAGTAAAAAAATTTCATTTCTAATTGAAGTATCAATTTTGAATATCTTTCGGTGATTATCATTTCCTAGATATATAATCAACTTTTGAATCCAACTATAGAATGTAGGCCACACTTTAGAAGATGTAATTGCATCTCGTTTGGTTGACAACAACTTAAAAGTAAATATTCCCATCACAATAAGATAGGTGGAAGGAGAAGAGATTACTATAATACCATTAATGCTCTCAAGGGTTCAAGCATATGAGACTAGACAGAAAAAATATATTTTAAAAAAATTGAATCTCATAAAAGTTTTCAAAAAATAATATAATATTATGAGCTCGAATAAAAAATAAAAATATTTTTGTCTTTCAGTAAAAATAAGTTTAAATTTTAAAATAAAAAATAATTTTAAAAACAGTTATGAATTTATTTTTTTTGAAAATTAAATTTTAAATTTTAATAGTTTTAGATTTATCTAAACATATAAAATTTTAAAATAATTATAAATTCCTCATTAACAATTTTATTAACTTCTAAAATGAAATTTACAATTCATATGTAAATGTCAATAATACCTTCCTCTAATGAGTCCAATACTCCCCTCAAATCATGAGTTCAATCACCTATGTTAACAGTCCTATTAACACTCATTGTGTTGATCACTTCTCATAGTGCCCAACATTTTGTAATCACTTAGGCAAATCTTACAAGTCATTGATCGATAACATCTCATGGGACCCCAATACCGCACAATCACTCGAACAATTGTGACATTTGATACCTGAAATTTTAATTCGGGCTAACCAAATATATAATTTAAATGAGCTATCTCTTAACTCAAGAGTAAAATTGTGGTGGTCATTCATCGGGGGTTTCTTTTGTTTAAAAGAGAAATTAAGAAGGCACAAGTGTCTTCTAATAATGAACCCGATTCGATAAAGATTTTTTATGAGTGGGTATAGCATACTAAATTCTCACGTATAGTGAGTGATCAGTGAGTCGAAGTGGCTATAAATAGATACACAGAAGGACATATAACAGAGTCAACCAAATCAAAAAGAAGATTTTAAAATACGCTTTGAATACCACTGTTTGATGGTTGAAATGTCATCTCCATATTATATATTGGACTCTAGCTTGTTGAGAAGAATTCCCATGCGTGGACTTGATCGACATTCGGCTGATATGATGATGGGTGCAACTGTTAATGAGTTCAGTCAATCGAGGCACCTCTATTCGTGTTCTTAATTAATTTTCTGATAATTCAAGTTTATATTACTATTTACCTACCCCTTTGAAAAATGATTTTAGAATGAATGATTTTAAAATAGGGTTTAATGGTGAAAAGAAAAAGAAAGAAGAAATACACACATTCTTCGGGTTCATTTTTAAAAAAACAAAGAAAAATTAGTACTTTTTGTTAAACATTTGAAAAAATCAAATCAAATAAAAAAAAAAGATTTTAAAATTATTAATTAGTATATTGAAGTAATGTCCCCATGTGCTACCGTTCTTCTTCGGATCGACTCTCTGTCACGGCCGAGAGCCAGCGAGACTAAAAAGCCCACATTGTGAGCGAGCTTGCAGAGCCTCTAACCTCCTCCAAGCTCTGACACCGATCACGGCCTGTGTTCATCATCTTCATCATTGAGTCCACAAACGCCTTCATTCGCCTCATGGCGAGGTCCAGCGTCTCCTCGGCCATGTTGGCGAAGCAAACACGGAACCACCCGGGCTCGCCGCAGTGGCACGCCTTCCCGGGCGAGACATTGAGCCCGACATCGTACAGAATCCTCTTCCACAGCTCCATTTCGGCCTCGAACGTGTCGTCCCTCAGGAGATGCCTCATATCCACCCAGCAAAACAGCCCCGCGTTGCTCTCCAAGCAACCCACCCCAGCCCGGCGCAGCCCCGACACCAGCGCCGCGTGACGAGCCCTCAGCCGCCGCCGGTTCTCCTCCACATACCGCTCCGAGAACGTCCTGTCCGACAGGAGCGCCGCAAGGAGGTGTTGGGTTTGGGAGGAGATGAGACCGAAGCTGGACATCTTGGTGGCGGCGGCGACCACGGTGTTGTTGTTGGAGTACACCGCGCCGACGCGGAAGCCCGGGAGGCCCAAATCCTTGGAGAGGCTGCACACGACATGGACGAGGTGGCGGGCCTCGGAGTTCGCGAACTCCGGCTCGAGGAGAACCTCGGCGATGCTGACGAAGGCCGGGGTGGTGAAGACGGTGCCGGAGTAGATCTCGTCGCTGATGAGGTGGATGGAGTTGGCCAAGGCAAATCCCAGGAGGAGGCGGAGCTCACCCCGGCTCATGGTTGTGCCAAGGGGATTAGAAGGGTTGGTAATGAGAACGCCCTTGACCTTGAAGTTGCGTTGGTGGGCTTGGTCGTAGGCGCCCAGAAGAGCCGCTTTGGTGATTCTGAAGCCATTGGAGCTGGTGCATTGTATGGGAACAATCTCAGCTCCTGTCCTCCACTTCAAATCTCTGTCAAACCTGATCATCATCATTCATCAAATTAAAACCATACCCTTTAATTAATCACAGTACCTACTTTAATTCATTTCATTTCATTTCTCACACAATTATTAAAATTCCAAAACCAATATATATATATATATATATATATATAGTTTTTTTGGTCATTAAATTAGGTGTAAATTTTATAAACAACTCACCTGGTCCGCACTCATCAATTACTCAAGGACTCCACGAGTTTGATTATTGATCAGTCTCAGTGGACTATCACATTGCGGATCATTTTAAAAAAAAAAATCAGTGGAAATTCATCATTCTAGCTTCCACTTTTACCATGGGTCACGTACGGACTCACGGGTGATGAGATATTATTATATACTAGCTAGTCCGACGGTGGTTCTCACTCATTTATCAACGAACCCTTATTATAGATTAATGTTGGTATATATATATATATATATGCATGTATATATATATGTTTTGTTTGAGTTGTGTACTTGTGTGTATGCATGAGGATGTACCCTGGATAGTAGGGAGTTGGGAGGAGGAAGGCCTCGCCGGGTTCCGCGAGGCAAAATACGAGGGTCTCGTTCGCGGAGGTGGCGCCGGCCGTGAGGACGAGGTTGTTTGGATCAAACTTCACTTTATGCCCTCTTAGCTGTGCCATAAATTCAACAAAAGCCTGCTTGAAAGATGGGAGCCCATGGTAGTCCTGAAAGAGTGCGAGCTCTCTAAAGATCGACTCGCCGTCTCTCTTGAAACTCATGGCGTCTGGGTTTTTTGAGAGCCATGACTCTAGAAGATCAAAGGAGAGCTGCAAGACATGTAAAATATATTAACTGCTGTAAGTAGTAATCCGAGTGTTTGGTGTTTGCATTCGGCCGGGCTCATCAAAACATAAAATAATTAATTTGCGACATAATTAATTTATGTGTCCTTCCATATATATATTTGTATTGCAGCTGAGATATATACATGCTTATACTTAATATTGCAAACATATACTGGAACTGAAACACTTTTATACGTGACAGACATCGAACCTGATTCTCGGCTAGACCCATTTGGATGATTCCCGTGGGATTCCGAACATCATGGTATGGGTTCTTGTCGTACTCCTGCCATCCCAGGAAGTACGAGGAATCTTGTCCATGAGAATTGCACGTAGCTTTTTTAGACAGCTGGGTCTTCATTCCCTAACAAAAATGCAAGAACTTGCAAGAATGATTTGCAGCTGGGGGAAGGAACTAATAGAGATAGAGAGAGAAAAGAGAGAGGTTAAAGTAAATTAGTTCTTAAACTTCATTAGGTTGTCTACTACTGATCGATGATGATCCAGGTCTCTTCAAATGCTCGTGGCGTGTATATATATATATATATAGGGGTTTGTGCAATATCAAGTATCAACAAAGCAAAAAAACAAACTACTGGCTCAAAGGCGTTTGACTGGGGAGACATGAGACATGCACGCATCAGCACCCTCAGTTTGCCTACGTGTATTTCTCATCACTCTCCATCTTGACTGATTTATTTATCTATTGTATGGGTGGGAATCAACCTTTTTGTTAAAAGAATCAACTCTGTTGTATTATATATTATATAATTCCTTTTTCTAGAATACGATGAACTAGTCCGGCCCCAAGCGGTTACATTTTTGGAGTTTGATATTTATTTTAAAAAAATTATACTAAAATAGTGTAATTTTAAATTAAAAATTAATAAAGTCATATAATTTTACTGTATACCAAATCTTATAATAGAGGATCCTAATTCACATTTTGAGGGAAGATATTCATTATTTTCATAACAGCCCCCGAGAAACGAATGAGATTAAGCGTATCATCCTAGAAGTCATACAATAATAAAAAACGTATTCTTAGTTTTTTTACTTCTCTAAGTTTTACTCATTATATATATATATATATATATATATATATATATATTTTAATGGATTGCAATGAATATAAGTATACATTTTGAATTGGAAATAAATGTACAGTGTATATTTATATTTAATCTGAGACACAATTACTAGCGACCCACAAGGATCGCATATGCAAGGAAACAAGACCGTGTATTAAGTAGGGCCTATATGCTCCCTCCCTTGCCGTCATTCTCAATGGTCATGTCGGCAATTCATCTCTCTACAGATCATCGCGATTGGCCACCGCCATTACACGATGCATGTTTTCTTCTCTACTCTTAAACGAAAGTCAATAAAATTTAGGCGATGACAAAAGAGAAATCTTTGATGTTACTTAATATATACATTATTAGGTGGGGGTGGCTTTTGTATGTCTGTCTGTTTTTATATTTTCAAATAGAAAAACATTAATATTTTAAAAATCTTTAGAAAACGTTTTTTAAAAACCACAAAATGTGTCTATAGGGAAAGTAACAATTCATACAAGATTAATAAAAATTATTAAATGTTTTTGTATCACACCACCTTAATGTGATTCTAATTCAAAATAAAATTTGCGCCTTAAATATTTTTAACATTTATATAGATAATTTAAATGATAATCTATGAATGCATGTTTGGTATAAAGGATAGCTTTTAATGGGAATAATTGAGATAAGAATGAGATGAAGGAATGGATTTTAGAGGGTTTTTTTTAAAGATAATGAGATAAAGAATAAGTTATGAGCATACCAAATATAAGTATGAGAATAAATTTAAAGTTATGTGATTTCACTCTTCCATTAAAAATGTTTTATATAATTAGCAGGTTTTTTTTAATGTTTTATATTACATATGTCGTAAGATTATAGCTTATTATAGATTATAATTTTTTTCTCTTTTTCCTTTAATGATCATCATCACGATTATTCACTGAAATTTCAATTGTATGTATCTTCTTTCATATATACAAAGATACTGTAAAACATTAATTGACATGATATTAATCACGTCCGGAGCCCTGCCATCTAATATTTTTCTTTTCGCGCAAGGGTCAATTTAGTTGGTAGAAAACTGAGTTGGCATAACTTGAGTTCTCGATTTCCAATCCTGAGCCACAGGATATTAATCTTCACGCCTTTTGTTGTACCACCCAGCACTTGCATGGGATCACATCTCACGTGGTCGTGCGTTCCAAGTGAAATTAGGATATTAAATATCGTTATACAAATATATTTTATTTTCTTCCACCTAAGATTAGGCCTCCTATCCCCGGAATTATGCGTAATGATGCGGTTCCGGCATTAGAAATATGCTAACAAAAACAAAGTAAGAGCATTCTCAAAAACAAAGTTTAGCTAAATTTACATAAAAAAGTTATTTTTAACATATAGATACGTAAACGATACTATTGTCTAAATGTCAATCCTCACATGGATGGACTAATGTTTCCATTGTGGTTTTATTTTATTTTCTTAGAATATATGGTTGGTTTGAATATCTACAATTATTACCATGTGAATTGGTTAAATCCCTACAATAATATTTATTATATATTAATTGTTACCTGAAATGGTTAAATTCCTCGATGATTTGTTTTCTTTTAATGCCTTGTTGTAGGTGTTTTGATCTTGCATAGGCAAAATAATGGAAATATATATTATTTTTAATGTACAATATAAAATTAATAAAATAAAATGAATTAAATTAATAAGGTATTAATTTAATATTTTAATATTTATGGTTTTATAACAAGGAACAATGAAAGGGTTTTTGTGATTTTTAATTTTATGCGTGGGCAAAGCAAGTTGATGTGTGGTTTCAGAGATGCCTCAAATGCATTGAGTAAAATAAATCATTAAAGAGTATAAATTCAATTGATAATATGTTATATTATGATATGTGAGGGTAAAACGTAAATAATTATGTTAGTTATGATATTCAAACATAAATTTGATCTCCATAAGATTTTTATATGTATTGTTCTCTTTATGATATATGATATACATTCTTCATGAAATCTATTATATATATCCTATTATTCTTATGTCAAACCTTATCATATATTTATTTATGATTTACTTTGCTTACTTAACATCTATATGTTTGCCCATTATTGGTTATTTGAGCTCACCATTTCATGCTTCCTTTTCAACATTATAAAACTAAAGGGTTGGAAATACAAGGATACAACAGCTTGGAGATAAAGAAATATGTAGACTTTAGAAATCATGTAGTTTATAAGTAGTAATATATGTAATAATAAGCTATGCACACTTAGCCTATACATCCTTAAGATTATTGTTGGATTTGATGTAAAATACAATAATTTGCAATTTATCATATAATATATTGTAGATTTTATGTTAAATTGCGTATTTAATTAGCTAATGCACTGAATCTAAAGTTTCAAAATTGGCGGTGTTACAATCAACAATGATAAAGAGAGGAGAATGGCTGGTTGAGAAGAAAAAATAATTATTAAAATAATATTTAACTGGCTAGCTAAATTTGGCCTACTAGCTAAATTTGGTAAGGAATTTGAACCTAAAAGGTAGACGGTAGACACAATAAATTTGTTTACATAGGTGAAAATATATAGGTAATAAAATAATTTTAAATGACCCAAATATTTGAATAAATTTGCTTGTGATTAATTAATCAGTCTCCACAAACGAATCTTATTTTTTTTCCAATTAAATTGCTTTAAAACGTTTTAATATATTCCCTTTGATGCAATCCGAAAAAAAAAAGGAACAATGAGAGATTAATCACAATGATTAAATCTCTCAAACAAGATGTCAAGCAAATTAATTTGATAAAATTAATAAAATTAATGTAAATTTGATGCGAGCCAGAGACATTAGAGATACTAATGCTGTATAGAAATAAAATATCCCTAATAAATAAACCAGAGATCAAAATGTCGGTGCTGCATCGTAAACAAGAAATAATGTATCATGAACGCATAGGACAAGAAAATTCCAACTTGTTTTCATATGACTCTACCAATGGACTTAATTAGAGCATATTATGTAAATTAAATCTCTATTAATATATTATAAATAATTGAAGTATTGGTAGATGGTGAAAATTAATCTAAATAACAGGGTTCCATTTATTTGAAAAAAAAAAGCTATTTTAAAATAATAATATAAATAAAATTTTTTAAAAAAAAATTAATTGTGAAATATTTTATCAATCTCAAGTTACATATCTCATCATGGTCTTCTACATATATATCCTATACTCCGGAAGTGTCCGTGATCTAAAGATGACTAATCCCCGCACATGGTGACCCTTTTTCAAGAAATATCAATCTCAAGTTAGATATGGAATTCATTCACTGTCACTCATGATATATTATTCAGAATCAGAATTCTGACCATTTGTCCCTCGACACCCAAGGAGAATTATTGAAAACACGTGACTATGGTTTTCTTTTGAAAATCATAGAAATATTTGCCTATATTTGGAATATACGTTTTGCATGGACAGGTCATAGACTCATAGGTAATAGGTAGGTGTATTATGATAGATAGAAGCCAAAGGCCCAAAGGGGGGAGGCTCCTCCTATATAGGCACATATAGATAGGTTCACCTGACGTCCCACGTGCCCCTTCATATATATACCTAAGCCTAAGATTTAGAAATTTATTTATTTATTTTATTTGTTGACCGTTGAGAAAGTGCACACACTTTTGGAGGACGGTAGGCTTTTTTTTAATGATAAATGCTGCCGTTATTAGTTAGAGCCCTTCTTGAGTCTTGAGAATTGAAACTCTACACGTCATAGTGGCCACAATTGATGCCCCCCTCGTATTCCTCCATCTCCGCAAACTAATGTCTACGAAAATCACACTTGGATTTGAACATTTCTTCTTTCAACGCCGATATCACCCACCGTTTTTCGAGTGCTCTAATTCAACGATATGGAACACGGTTTTAGTATTATAATAGTCTTAATAAGAAAGATCCAGTTAATAATGTTTTCCTACGGAAGTTAATTAATTAAGTCAAGCTTTACTTACTATCACAAATGTTTCACCCATTCACATAACATACTTATACTTTCTTTGCTACGTGAAAATAATTTTAGAAAGAATAAAAAATTGACATAGGAATCTAAATTTAAATTTTTATTATTATTAAGGTAATTATAAAAATATCATTTTAAATTAATTAATTCTTTTCTCTCTTTTCTTTCCCGTAACCTGTCATCCCTTTTTCTCTTTTCTTTGATGCAGCCCGTCACCGTCACCGTCACCACCACCACAACAGCAGGCTATGATACCGTTCAACAACAACAGGCCGTGAAGCCTTCAGCAATAGCAGGCATCGATAAATGACGACGTGGTCGGGCTAGTGGTGGAAGATGGCATCGGTGAACGGCGGGGTTGTCGAGTGTTGGTGAACGATGGCTCAGGCCAAAACAAATTAAAGGGTAAAAACATTAAAAAGATTTCATTCCTTCGCAAATATTTTAATAGCTAGTTTATTTTGAGTGTATTATTTTTAAAAATATAATTATTTTTAAAAATTATGAGTGTAATAATTTTTTTAATATTTATGAGTGAGTAAATCATTTGAGCCTACGATTTTTTTTAAAAATAATCATATTTTAAAAAATAATACAAATAAAACAAACATAGCATTGTGAAGAACTTGATTTAACAAATGATACATATAAATCTAAATCTATGGGACATTCATTATAAAAAAAAAAAAAGATATAATTTCATTTGTGATGGTTTAGAAGTGTTTGTCTTAAATGAAAATTTAGTGACGGCCATAAACCATCTTTCCATATCATTTTGTTTGCAACGATTTCTTCTGTTCCGACTTAACTCAATTAATTAATTAAAGTATAAAATAAAAATATCAGGACACCTGCTTATCCATTCCTATTAACTTTGTTTTCGTCCTAAAACTTAACAACAGATTATTTTTGATCCCTAAATTCATTTGTGACAGTTTTAAATTTTCTTTTAACAATCGCATTTGGTTCAAACATTTCATCGAATACCTTCTGCGCAAAACCTAGAAGCCTACGACAAAAATGTTGCAACGGCAGCCTAAGGTGAAGGCTTGACAATGAAATGATCAAAACCAAACTTTTGTTTGTTTTGGGATGGTTAGTGGACTTAGAAATTTGGTGGTGGTTGATACAGTAAATTTCTTTCCTAATTTGAGACAAAATAATCTGTCTCTAATTTAATCTCAAATGATCTTTTATTATTATTAATTATTATTATTATTATTATTATTATTATTATTATTATTATTATTATTATTATTATGCGTCTTTCATGAACTAGTTGACAACATAGTTTTAAAGACGTTAATTCTTAAATTCTAAGAGTGAGTGTTTTTTTTTTTAGGTTTGATTATTACATTAATAAATTGGATTAGATGCAGTTCCAATATCAGATGGTTTTAGTGACTCATGTTTTAATGATTGAAATGTGTATATTTGAAACAAGTTGTTGGATCCTGAATATTTGATCGGCAACATTTCCAATGTACACATTGTTTCATAGGCGACCACATTTTTGATGGATCCGTTTTGAAGATCAACTAAGCATGCCATATATCAACTTTCTGCACCTAATCTCTGTTTTGTTCTCCCCCTTTCCATTCTTTTATATTAATTATGTTTTATGTTTATCATTCAGCACTAATTTTCCGGAGACTGTAAATGACACACGGAGAATGTAGATTTTCCTATATTTTCTCAGAACCTAAACTGATCTTGAATGTTTCTGGTGAATGAAAAAATATAAAATCTTCCACATCCTAACCGTGACTTGTGAGGGAACATTGGGAACATGGGCAATTTATATAGACAACTGCATAGATATTGAGATGAATAACGGCAAATGTGGGGAACATTGGGAATTACTGATTAGAGTTTTAGGGAGAATTAATTACCAAATAAATATACAACCCACATACCAACACCAGTTTAGTAATGGGTCGATCACATTCACAGCTAAACCTCGGCAGCTCGGAACCATAGCGTAACGATCTTTTGACAGAAAACATTGATCGATAATGATTTCTCATGGGTCATTGATTTCAATAAAACAACTGAAGATTAGACAAGACCTCGTGGGTGTTGAGTGGGGCGGTGAAGGCCCTACCGAGCCGAGGTCGGTCGGCGATCTTGAGGATGCCCTTGTCCTTGTCGACGAGGACGTTCCGGGGCTTGAGGTCGCGTGGAGGACCCCGTGGCTATGGCAGTGGGGACCCCCTTCCAGGGCTGGTAGATGAAGTTCTGGTCGACGGAGTGAGGGAGGGGCAGGTTATGGCCTCCATTTAGGTACAATAAAAATATAAGGTAGGATAAAATTATTATATATATATATATATATAGTGGTACAAACTACAAACGATTTGAATACTCCCATATAAATATAAGATAAGATAAAAATTAGATTTTTATGACCTATTTTTTATTTATTATTAGGCTGCTCCTAATAATATGTATGGCATGTACCACACTCGGATTTTTAGCATTAGCTTTATGTCTTTAGGTTTTAATTTTTGGACTTCTGTCTATGTATCACAATCGGATCTTTAGCATTAACTTTATGTCTTTAGGTTTCAATTTTGGACTTCTGTCTATGTCTTGCTTCCCTTGGAATGAGTTGTTGGGTTTGCCCCTAGGGAAGGGCCTCGGGTGGTTGGGTGGCACCTCTTACAATAGTAAGTGTTGATGAACTTCTTGAGATCTATGTCGAGGTGGTAGATGAACCCTTCCTGCCGTTCACATGGTTAGTAAATGGAACAATATCCTCGTATGGTTCACTTGATGACCGATTGTTGCCTATGGATGAACTCATCGTTCAAATGACCTGTGTGTGCGAATGCAAAAGAAAAGAGAAAGAAGACAAAAGAGTGGAGGAATTTTTAATTATTTTTTTAAAAGTTTAAATATTTAAATTATTTTTTATTTCTATATATAAATATATATTATAATAAATCTTTTTAATAACTCTTTTTATATTATTAAAATAATATTTAAATTTAATTTTTTATTTAATAAATGATTTTTTATAATTTAATATGAAATAAAATAAAAGTTATGAAAACATAAAAGAGAAACAAGAAAGAAATAAAAAAATTTATAATTTAATAATCGCAGACAGTGAATAACATTTTATAAGATATATACCAAATAAATCTCATAGAAAAAGCTAAATAAATTTTTATATATCGAATAATTTTATTTTATTTTAAATAAAAAAATAAATTTCTATATAAAATCCAAAAAAAGCTATATAAAAGCTTTGGACAGTTTTTTTATATCCTCAACAGGCAAAATGAGAATTTAAACTCATTTAAAAAACAAAATCAAGTTTTGAGTGGTTTTGTGACTATGGTTAGGCTTAACATTTGGGGAGATCGCTATGTTAAATATGTATTAATATGTTTTATTGTGTTGTTTTAATGGTAAGACTACACCCAGTCCTTTTTTTTTTTTTTTCCCTTTTTCATTCCTCATTGATAATATATTCAGTATTTCTTAAATCACACACACACACACACACAAAAGCTTTAAAAAACTTTTCCTTTGATATTGTTCTTGTTGTTATTCTTTAAGAGGAGGACAGTCTTTATATAGTGTTAAGACTAAAAACTAAAACTAGTTAGCCGATTGAAAGGCAATCGAATATTTATGATATATTATTCATAACACAATTTTAGATAAGCTTACTATTCCATTTGACTTAATATTCTTGCAGGAGTGAAAGAACGCATTCTTCTCGTTCCCATGTCTTAGATGAGCCAGCAACTCCCATGGTCCCTCCCGCGCTTTACCCACCTCCTCAAATCCGCCGTCGCCGACCGCGACCTCTTCCTCGGAAAAGCCCTCCACTCCCTATACCTCAAATCCCAAGTCCCTCCCTCCACCTACCTCTCCAACTACTTCATCCTTCTCTACTCCAAATGCCGCCACCTCGCAGCCGCCCGCGCCGCATTCGATGCCAACCCCGTCCCAAATGTCTTCTCCTTCAACGCCATCATCGCTGCCTACGCCAAAGTGTCCCAGACCCGCACTGCCCATCAGCTGTTCGACCAAATTCCCCAACCGGACCTCGTCTCGTACAACACCCTCATCTCCGCCTACGCTGACCGACGCGAGACCGCGTCCGCCATCCGCGTTTTCCGGGATCTGAGGGAGGAGGGCTTGTGTCTCGGAATCGGCATGGACGGGTTTACTTTGTCGGCAGCCATCACATCTTGTTGTGATAATGTCAGCCTCATTGGGCAATTGCATGCATTGGTAGTTTCGGGGGGCTTCGACGCTTACGCGTCGCCAGGCAATACGCTCATTCTCAACTATAGCGAGAACGGGTTTATAGGGGAGGCCGAACGGGTTTTTGGCGAGATGGGTGTTACCAGAGATGAGGTTTCTTGGAATTCGATGATGGTAGCATACGGGCGGCACCGGGAAGGATTGAAAGCCATGGCGCTGTTTAAGGAAATGACGCACCGAGGTGTGAATGTTGACATGTTTACTCAATCGAGTCTTCTGACAGCATTCACGTGCTTGGAAGATTTGTTTGGTGGGCTGCAATTCCATGCTCGGCTGATTAAGAGTGGCTTTCATCAGAATCCCCACGTTGGGAGTGGTTTGATTGATCTGTACTCCAAATGCGGGGATGGTAATAACGCTATCTCGGATTCTAGGAAAGTGTTTGAAGAGATTCCCGTAGCGGACCTAGTCCTTTGGAACACGATGATATCTGGTTACTCCCAGAATGAGGAATTCTCAGAATCAGCTCTTGATTGTTTCCGTGGCATGCAGCGGGCAGGTCACCAGCCCGACGGTTGCAGTTTTGTGTGTGTGATTAGCTCTTGCTCAAATTTGTCCTCCCCGTTGCAGGGGAAACAGATTCACTCATTGTTAATCAAGTCAGATATTTCATCCAACGAAATATCTGTTAGCAATGCTCTAATAACAATGTACTCAAAGTGCGGAAATCTAAAGGATGCAAGAAGATTGTTTGATAGGATGCCAGAGCATAATACTGTCTCCTTGAACTCAATGATAAGAGGTTACGCTCAGCACGGAATGGGTATGGAATCATTGTTTCTTTTCGAGAAGATGGTCCAAATGGAATTTGTCCCTACGGGCATAACCTTTGTCTCAGTGCTTTCTGCGTGTGCGCACACTGGAAAGGTTGAGAACGGTTGGGAGTATTTAAAGATGATGAAAGAGAAATTTGGGATTGTGCCAGGAACAGAACACTATACCTGCATGATTGACCTCTTGGGTCGGGCTGGCAAACTGAGTGATGCTGAGAGGTTAATCGAGACAATGCCATATGACCCCGGCTGCATCGCTTGGAGTTCATTAATGGGTGCTTGTAGGACACATGGTCATATAGAGCTGGCAGTGAAGGCTGCTAACAAGTTGATTCAACTGGATCCTTCAAATGCTGCTCCCTATGTGATGCTTTCCCACATGTATGCTGGAGCCGGCAGACGTGAAGAAGTGGCTACAATTAAAAGACTTATGCGAGATCGGGGAGTGAGAAAGAAACCTGGGTGCAGCTGGATTGAGGTGGGCAAGAGGGTTCATGTGTTTATGGCGGAGGACGCCTCACATCCAATGATCAGGGAAATCTATGAGTATTGGGAAGCGATGTTGATGAAGATGAAGCAAACAGGGTATGTACCAGATCTGAGATGGGTTTCAGTGAGGGATGATGGAGCTTTGGATGGAGAAAAGCAGGCGAGATTAGGGCATCACAGTGAAAAGCTTGCAGTTGCTTTTGGGCTGATCTCAACAAAGGAACATGAGCCAATACTTGTCATCAAGAACCTCAGAATATGCGGCGATTGTCACAATGCAATAAAATTTATCTCTGCCATTGCTGGGAGGGAGATCACAGTCAGGGATACCCACAGGTTCCATTGCTTCAAGGATGGGAAGTGCTCTTGCGGTGATTATTGGTGACACGCAGTCAAGCTAGACGTAACTTTCTTTTCTTTTCTTTTCCAGCCAAACTATATTCTCCCCATATTTAACTAGCGAGATTGAGGAATTACAGGGTATTGACTCCCTGATTTTGCCCCGCATTGATTATTTAATACATATGTTTGCATCACCAGACGAGTATTCGTATTTATTATGACGTAGTTATTTCTTGATGTCTATCAAAAGATTTGGCGTAGGAAGGTCGTTGTCTTGTCAAATTCTTCATATAGCTGCCTTGAAATTATAACCAGTTGTGTAATTCTAGTTTGCATAAGAACTTGACTGTGAATCCAATAAATTGATGAGCGCACACGACAGCGATAGTTAATAAAAATGTCGGAACTGAATAAACTATATCGATATAGCCTAAAAGAAGCATTGAAGCACAGAAAAGCGTGACCACCCATTAAATTTATGGAAGGGTATTACGTACGTTAAAGCAATGTCGGGTGTCGAACGGTCGATAAAAGAAAACCTGCTAGATAATGTTGGCCGCAGATGAGTGTCTCCAACCGTCCATCCCTGGCCATTAATGTCGCTTGCCGCCACTAAGGCTAACATGGTGAGTGATACTCCACTTAAGCCTCTGCATGATGAGTGAGCTTATATTTATATTTTATTTATGAAAAAGAAAAAACGTCATATCCATATTTTATTTCATTCCTAATAGTAGGAAGGAAACTTACGCGATCAATCCGATCGCTATTATTAGATCGCACGGGATATCAGTTCACGTGAGATCACAGTACGTGGAACATACCTCTCAACAATATCGATTCATAAACCTTAGCATTAACAACAAAATAAACCTAAGAAAATTATAAATGATAATGACGTAAGGCTAAAATTGTTAATGGAAACATTTAAACTAGAAATTCCCATCAATTTCTATCACTCAAAAATATTTTTAAATTCATTAAAATTATTATTATATTTTTAAAAATAACATCATCACACCACCAAATCTTAACAAATCTCATGCACTGGATACGCTTTTACTCCCAGCAGTCTTCCATTCCAGTACCTTTGTGGATTGAACCCTTAAAAATGTCATGAAAAGAGACATGTTTTGCCCCCTCAAAATCTATCCCTGCCAGTACTGGTAGTCTGGTTGGTGAGAGCCTTACTCCCCCATTCCACAAAGCACCCAAAGCATGTCATGACTATCCGCAATCTGATCTTACTTTAACTCAAAGACTAAGAGCTCATTTGTTTCAAAAATATAAATTACTACAGTAATTTTATTTTCTCAAGAAAGTAAATCCTACAGATCCGGGAATCTATTTTACTCGAAGTGAGCAGTAAAATGTTTTATCATATTTTTTTTTTAAAAAAAAAAATTGCCACGTTAATGCAACATTAGAAGGAAAAAAATTATTTTCCCGTGAAATCAGTTTTCTTTTTTTATGATCTCACCTGGAAAACAAACAGGCTCCAATAATCTATTATATTTTCACGATTAGTTTTATCCGTATTGATTGAAAGTTCTCTGATTTGGTAGGAAGCTAGAGGGCATATGAACCGGCTGCTGCACAACAAAACGGAGACCCAAAACCAAAACAAGCAGCAGCAACATCCTATTTAACTCAAATCACCATTTTGAATTCAAAAGCTACAACCTGTATAGTCATGGGTACACAACAGAACAACAAAAGTGTCATTTTGACCAAAATAATTTTTCCCAGGTGACATTTTTTTCATGGGAAATTCAACTTTGTTTCTTGGCTTTTCTAACATAAGATAAACTCAGAACAGTGAAGAATCTAGTGTTACAAATAATGTGCTTTCAATGGTACGAGTTGAGATGGAACACTTGGCACCTGGGCTGGAATGACTTTCTGGTTGCAGCCTGTTCAAACTTTTTGCTGGCAACTTCATTCTCCCCCAGGCTCGTTTGTACAAAGAAGCGTATCCACCATGACGGACTCCGCATTTTGGCCTTCCCACAAAAATCATTAATCACGATGTCAAACAAAAGCACACCTTATACTCCTCTCTGACACTAGTACATAGTGTTGATTGTAACAATTTTTATAATTATCATTAACTACCCAACGATCCAACTTAGAAAATATAAGAAATTGAGCCCTCTGACCCTGCCTCGGTAGCATCAATAAGTTAATATGCATGCTATAATGCTGCGATAATGTAACAATCGTCGCAGATAAATTGTATTAATGTTAACAATGTTATAATCAACATATTTTAGTTAGTTACTTTTAAATCGTTAGTTATCATTTCTTCCGCTGGTAACTAATCAATTGCTTTTTTCCTTAATTATAGATTGGGTGACATAGTTGGTCATCTAGTTAACTGTCACAAGAAACACAAACGTGATAATTAAACAGCACTAAACACTTACGGGGCGCCCAAATTTTGATAGCTCAGAAACTTTAGCTCTCTGCTGACCTGGGAGACCTAATATTGAGATTCAAACAGTAAAATCATTATCACCTGCGTCAATCCATATTTCAAATCCAAAACATAAGTATAAATTATCATATTGTTTTGGGGGCTCGTACTAAATGGGCATGCTCATCGATATTTTTCTTGCTACACATCCTACCAAGAAAATTAAAGGCTGAACACCATATGAAAATATTATGTACGAACCCCTGACATGCGGGAAAGAGAAGAATATAGTCATTCATGTTAAAGAGGGATCTATTGACAGTCTCCTAGGCAGCTCAGGCTCTCGCTAAAATTAATGAAATATTTCACGGAAGCTTACTAGCTACTCACAGCCATTTGTTGAAAGAAGGTATACGTATAAAATCTAGAAAGAATTACCTGTGAAAATAACAATACCATCAGACGATACCCTCGCCAAGTCCGAAAGTGACTTGTTCAGATACCTTGGAGACAGATAATCCAATGCATCTGATACTATAACAAGAGAAAATGACTTCGCTTTGTAAGGAAGAGGGAACTTGATATCAGCAACACGCACAATGCCTTTGCGGACCAGGCCCTTGCAGTTCCCATCAACATCCTCTATGTCATAAGGTTCCACACCCCAGGCTTCAGTGTCTTCTTCTTTCAACAATATAGAGATTACAGAACAAGTATCAGGGCCTACATGCAAAACTTTTTGCATGCCATCGCCATATGCTTTCTTGAGAAAAGGTATTGCTCTCTGAACCTCATATGTGCAAGAAAAATCGCCTGCAGGAATCAACATGGCAAGTTCAATTGGGGATGCATTATGCATTGCATTTTTTAAAACAGGAATAAAAAGTTTGCGAGTAAAACATATTTAACATATAAAATAATGCACTTGCAAATACTTGTTGACAACAGATAGTGTCCCTAGTTTAGCAGCAAAATGGATACTATAGTTTAAGCAGCAAATGTTGAACACAAGTTCTGTCAACATGTAATACTAGTTAACGGCTAAATGGATAGCAAATTCTATATACTATTACCATGGGTTGGAATTTGAGTTTGAGCAATGATTTTTTTTTCTGGATGTAAATAATTAGTCTTCAACATCAACTAATAATTTGTTTATGAATACACGTGGAAAAAACCTGAATTATTAATAGTCACAATAATCATGAAGAGTCATTATTTTCAGAAAAAGTATAGTAAGTTCCAGCCATGACATATTTTCACTATACATATGATTTTCTTGGTGGTAAACAAATCACCTTTGTAAGGGGGAAACCATTATACAATCTATACTTCGACAAAGAGAAAAAGAAGAAAAACAGAAGAAAAGAAGTAACGAAACAATTTTATACTTCAAAAATGATATGCGTTTCATTATATAACAGTAGATTATATTATAGGACATTTACAGAATACTAGGATTTAAAATTAGATAACAAGGCAACCATCCATCTCTTCAATAAACATAAAACCAACACCATGGAACTAAGTGCTCATTTAGTAGACAATAATATTCTGAGGGAATGAATTCATTCTTAATTACCATTATCTCAGTCGTATGAGAAAGAATCAATGTATGTTTTAAATAAAATATCCTTCAAATGAACAAAAAATTATATAAATAAATTTAAACTATCCTAAACCTAGATCTACTGGTTTAGGGCATCCGGAAGGAATGGCAGCAGCATGTGGTAGAAGGCGGTGGCAGCAGATTGTGGTAGAACTGTAGAAGGTGGTAACAGGAGCAGCCTATCCTAGACTTAGATCCACAAAAAAAGGTAATGGTGGTTTGAGCTACATCCGTGTGAATAGGGGAAGGAGTCAACTGGGGAGAAGGCCACCTGGTAATGTGGCAGTAGTGGCGTGTTGGCTCTGGTTCATCGTGTCAACCATAAACAGCAGCAGTTGCTTGGGCTATGAAAGTGACAGAAACAACTGGAGATGATGGCAACACTTGCAGTAGTCGTAGATCTCCAAGCAGCGACAGTGGAGGTCAATCTGCAACAAATCAACGGATGTTACTGACTGCATCATTGTGGGTCATTGGCATTGGGGAATTGAGAGAAATGTCAGTAGTCCTTTCTGGCATCAGCATGCTTGCAGTGGTGGGCAGTGGCAGCATACAGATCTAGAAGCCTGATGTTGTTGAGTTTCTTTTCTTTTTTTTTAAAGTCAGGGATGGAAATTCACTCCCATCTCATGGGAATGATCTAAAGCCTAGGAGGAATAGATTAATGGGACTTGATTGGAAGTTGATTGCCCTAGAAATCAACCATTCTCATCAGACTAGCAAACTTTGAAACTTTAGAAAGCCCAAAAAATTAAACATTGGACAGAGGCTCTTCCAAGACCCATTTGCATTACAAGGAATGTAACAAGGGAAAGCATGAACCAAGACAAGCGGATTGTGATGTTGGAGGCAAGATATGACTTCACTATAGTTGCTAATTCATTAATTATTAAAGCTCTAGAAAAGCAAAACTAACATCAACATCAGACTTCTATGAAATTCATTTTGACTTTTGAGAGTAAACTTTTCTAAGTACCATCCATGAAATTCATGGAAGAAGAAGAAAAAGAAGAAGAAGATTTAAAAAAAAACTATGTACCTTCAATCTTGCTAACATCTTTGTCACCCCCAAAGAATCCTGTAGCATGAAAATTTACCAGCCATTCAATCCAAGAAAGAAATGCACAATCAGTATGAAAAGAGAAACTTTCATCACTCCAAACGGACAGAAATCACTGAGAATGGTTTAAAGAACAAAAAGATTATGATGATTCCTGTAGGCGAACAAAGTACAGACCTGAGCCTCCATACGTGTAGACAATAAGGATAATTGCACCCTGGGATAATCAAAGGTAAACAAGGTGCTTCATGAATGACAGCAAGAGGGAAAAGTAAACATACTATAAAAAATTAATGAAGAACTGAAATTCTAGGCATGAAAAGCACCAGTGCAACAAGGCCAATGGATAAAATTGGCGAGGAACGCGATTTAGAATGCAAGGCTCCTGCAAATGGAATGTTTCCACTATCCACAAAGCGGCGTGTCGGGTTAACTTGCCTTCTCGACATGATCACTCGCATAAAAGGTAAATACTTAAGCTGGTGGAGAAACAAAAGAAACAGAAAAGAAACAAGCAGGTCAGCTATGTTAATACAATACACTTCGAAACATTATATAAATTGTTTAGTGACCAGAAAAAATGCAAAACAATGGAAGAACAAATTTTACATATTAGGAAAAGAAAATTTAAACACATCTTTCTTAAAATGTCAAGAAACGTTATATGGGACCATAGTAATTATAGACACATGGAATTTCTAAAATGCCAATAAAAAATTCATTCAAGCAACTGTGACACTGAGCAATGTCTACCAACCCGAGCAGCACAAGTATATCACTGAAATTACATGATACTTAGGTTTGTTTTATGAATTGGATTTGGTGCACGGCAACACTTCATCGAAATGATGTTTCTTGTGTTTTTGTCTTTTAATAATATTTACCTTTATTCAGACAGAAAATAAATTAACTGGGATTTGAAGTTACTAACAGGGAGAGTGAACTGAATTTGGATTGATTTCACATTAAAATGAATCTAGAGAAGAGACAGATCTACACTGCTTACTTAAATAGAAGTTCCCAAACAAGGCGAGTCACGTATGCATAACAGAAGGACAAGGACCATGCTCTTCTATGTTAAGTTAAATGATTTTGAAAACTGCCTTCAAAACACAAAACACTTAAATAAACAAACACGTGCAGAAGAGAAAAGATGAAAAAGTAACAAAAATGTATCATAAGTAACTCGACCGTCAATCAAATCTGAAGCAACAACGATTGCAAAACAAAAACATCGGATCTGGGTACCAATGAAAGCAACTAAATTGCCGCGTTTCATGAAAACATAATTGGAATCGGGGGAAAAAGTATCACCTGAGATCATGGGCCGACACGAAAAGCCCCGAATTTGAAACCCCAAATGCCAAATCTGAAACTGGGATCTAGATCTAGTATCCGTTGAAGATTTTACCAATCACAGGCCCCTCCTCCTCCTTCTCTCTCTCTCTCTCTCTCTCTCTCGACAGTGGAATTAGAAGCACATACACATGATAAATAGTGTGTGAAACCGCGAATGTTTTAACGTGCGAGGGGGGGGGGGGGAAGGAATTTGAGCGAGATTTGTCGCCTGTCGGTAGGGCGGTGTCGAGGTGACTACTCCAAAGGACAAGTAGCATTTTCCTCGAACAAAACAAAAATAAGGTTGTTTTGGTCCTTTCAGCGGACAGGTGAGGTGATTTAGTTGTCACTGACCTATAGGAGTGTGACAACTGTAATAACCGACTTGATTTTAATTTTTATTAGATTTAGAGTTTAAATTTTAAATTTAACAAAAAGATATTTTAATGAAAAATATATTTTAAAAAAATTGTTTTAAAAAGATCGGAACTCTTGATTAAAAAAATATATCATGAGCTTAAAAGTATATATGAAATAGAAAAATAAATAAATAAATTAGGTCTCATAACAAATTTAAATTTAAATTTAAAAATAACTGAAATATATTTTTATACTTTATTCAAATTAAAATTAAAAAAAACAGTTTATTTCAAAATTGATGGATAAATCGTACTCCGGATTCAATTTTTTAAAACAAAAAACATATTTTCAAACCGATCAACACAGTCCCTTAACATATTAATAAAAGGTAAAAATGCGAAGATGAAAAACTATTGTGTTATAGTTTAAACTGTTATATACAGAATATTTAAAACAAAACAAAACAACAAAGGCACAGCACCTACACAAATATCTTTAGTGTATTGATGGTTAAAGATTAAGCAATGTGAAGATGAAAAAAAGAAGAAGAAGAAACACTTAATTAATCTAGATTATGGAGCAGTGCCAGCAAAATTTGGGCACATAATTTATAGTTTTTTTGGAAACGAATTGTATACATTTGTAAGATTCGGGACCAGAGAAAACAGGCAAGTTTCAGTGAAATAAATGGGCAGGGCAGAGCAGCAGTCCATGGAGTGGAGTGGAGTGGAGTGATGATGCAATGCTACTCATCAATGGCTATGCCATCATCTGCCGCACGAGCTGGCCTCCATTTTCTATCAAAGACGCCCCTTTGCAATAAATTGTCGTCTTTCTTGAGCTTCTCATCGATGAGTTGGAGCAACTCTTGCAAGCCCAAGCCGGTTACAGCAGAGGTCTTGAGGTGTGCAGTACATTCAATTTGAGAACTTCCAGCCCTTTCTATCATGCCTCCAGCTTTGTTGGAACAACTTCCATCCGCTGCCCATGAGGCCCGCTGGTCATCTGTGTTCTCTTCCCCGTCTCCTGGTGATAGACAGCCATCAGAGCCAGCACTCGGTTGCATGTCCATTGTTCCTCCTTCACCATCTTCACCTCCAACGGACATGATATCATTGTCATTATCGTCATTAACATGTTCCTGAGATGAGATGTCAGACCCTGTACAAGTGTCTTCTGCTCCTGAGAAGCTACTATCTTCGTTTTCCCCATGATCTTCCTCTAGATGTTCCCCATCATCCTCCCTTTCCCTTTCCAAATCTACCTGATCGCGTGAAGCAGGCTTAGGATAAATGATATATTTCAAACATATTACTCTCCTTAATTGTTTATTTAACAATTATATGAGGAAAATGCTGAGCAAACAAAATTATAGCAGAAGACCTTGTTCCAAATTTCAATCATATCATCAATCTTCTCCTTAGAAACTCCTATTTGCTCTAAAACTTGCAACACGGTCGCCCGTTGCTCAGCAAGATTGGGTGCGCTGGAGTCCAATACATGCTGTGAAAAATTAGTTAGAAATAATTGGATATTAACGTTCTCAATGGAACCAAATTTGTTGAAACCAAACGTATTTATTTATGAAATTATCTTGGGTTGATAAGATGGTTCATACCACAAGGAGGTCAGCTTCCACCACTTCTTCCAAGGTTGCATGAAATGCTTCTACTAACTACAGACATTTCAATTGCAACAAAGAAAAATTAGTGTCAATGAATACTAAATAAAGTTATTACACACAACACAAGTTTAATTACCTGCACAGGCAAGTCTGATATAAATCCAACTGTATCACTAAGAAGCACTTTCTTCCTATATATTAACCACTCAGCCGGATCAGACATCAATTTATCATCAGAATGTCATTCTCAAATCACGTTTGAACATAAGGCAGCTTACCCGGAAGGAAGTGCAACGCTCCTCAGTTTAGGATCAACAGTTGCAAACAGCCTGTAGGAATTCAAATCCAGTACGAAATCAAGCAGGACAAGTCAATCAGGCAATGGGCAAGTGGGAACTCCAATAAAATTTTAAATTTTTTTTTTTTTTAAACTACAGCTTGCTTAGCCAAAAGGCAAAAAGGAACTATAACTTAGTAAAAATCTATAAGGGTAATGGAATTTAGAAGCGCATGTACCGATCATCACTGTACACATAAGTATCTGAGAGTGCACTAACTAATGTGGATTTCCCCTGAAAAGTAATATTAGGAAGCACGTTATACTATTTGAAGGTGAACAAAATCACATTTGTTAAATTTCAGCCACATACAGCATTTGTGTATCCAACAACAGCGACAGTGGCTAGCGGTTCACCATTAGTGCCTCCATGCCTCTTGCGAGAATCACGGTGCAAAGTTCTGGTATGGCGAACCTCTGCAATCCGAGATAGCAAGCGACTTTTTTGTTCTGAAAGTCTAAAAGCAGTTTTATTGGAGTGAGTAAAAGTAATATATGGACTAGCGGGAAAAGCTAAGTGATAAATAATATGCACATAGAAATTTACAACTACATATTTCTTTTAACTGACTAGGAAGAGGGCAGTGACAAACAAGGTACTGACAATGCCAGGTTCAAGCTATAACACAACAATGACAAAGTTCAAGGTTTACGAACATTAATGACAGAAGAAATGCCATTGGAATCTCAATACATGGTGTATGGAAAATATATACAACTACCATGCATGCACAATGGTTTCTCTCTTAATATTTTCCCCGTGCAATTTCAAAAATAAAAATTGACACAATGAGGGAAGAAAGATCAAGCTTATATATTTCAAACAATGATGCCTTTAGAAGAGATAAATTTAGAAAATAATTTAAACTGCAGAAGTGCAAAAATATATTCTCTTCATAAGCATTATGAAATTCTTCACATATACAGCAATAACATCGGGACAAAGCTATCACGTAAGCTCACTGAAGAAAAAATCATGAAACGGCAAATTTCAAAATCTACATCAATATGAGGGATGTGATAGAAGAATTTTTCAGATCTCATTGACAGAATAATTTTTCACAACTGATGAATTCTTCTAGTAAGCAGATCTTGAAAAGTTTTAAACTTGTGTTTATTAGTTCCACATACAAATAACACACCATTATAGGCAACAGTGCTAATATCTATGAAGGTCCATGACAAAACTGATGCCACAGAGTCATTTAGAAGGTAGGCATCAGTGCTCTTTTAACTTCAAACTATTCACAAATAAACAAGAAGTAGGCACAAAAATATAAGCAGGTATATAATCTATCAGCAAAACAAGTAGGACAGCTATAACTTTAAAATGGTATCACAGACTGCACCTTCTTCGCTGAAGCTGAAGCTCAGTTTCTCCAGCACCACCAATAAAACCTTGCCCACTGCTTCCCCTCCTGAAAAGAACAACGAACACAGCATAGAATTATCTGAGGATTGATCTTTAGATTATCAAAGTATCTGCACACATGCACTCTCACCGTCCACACAAGTCCACAATATATTCATTTATAGGATATTATGTCTGACTTCATTCAGCCAAGCCCTCCTTAAAGCATTGACATTTGATTAGCCATTGCTATCTCCAAAATTTGATGAAAATTATAATTTGTTCATAACTTTAAAATCTCTTTATTCATAATCTTACGTGAGAATAGACATTCATCAAAATAATAATATAATTAAAAAAAAGTAAAAAGAAAGAGACAGAAAATAAAATATTAAACTAATATTTGATGAATGTAAATGGTTCTCTAAATTTGAAGAATCCCCTAAATTTATTGTAACTCATAATTACATATTTTTGTCTTTAGTGAGTCCAAGTATTTCTACTATATTTATCAAAGTATATATTTAAATATAATAATGACTAATCCATTGTCAATGCTCTTAGACTGTGCTAATCTATATGTAGGTTTGCATCAATTAGGGACTCAAGTAGTTAAGTTACTGTGAAGGAAGCAACTAACCCTCGTGCACTAACAACTTCGGACTCCCCATCAGCTCCAAAAGTACGTTCTACCTTTTTACTGCCCTTTTTACGGAGTATACGAACAAGCCTAGACCTTTGGTACACCAGAGATGCTAGTTGAGCCTGAAAAAATATAAAGTACCACCGAAATTTTGAATGTTAGATGTACAATAGAAATTATTCAAAATGTAGTATTGTAATACCTCATATTACTACGAACAGGCAATCATACCTGTAGCTTTGCTTCCTTGGTGTAGGCATGAGCATTGAATATTCCAATTATAAGACCCACACGGTCCAGAACAGGTTTACCCCATGCCCGCTGCCATTTGGAATAAAATGTGAAAACAATCATCTTTCTTTGTAGAGATATGATCAGTAGAACCTCATTTTAACATGTTAAACAGAAAATCCAGAGAAAGTGGGAAGAAACTACTTGCCTCTAAATTACGTTGCTGAACTGCAGACAAGATTGCATTTACAAAAACAACATCTGCACCACTCTGATCGAAGTACAGTTGTAATTAAATCACAGAAGCCATTCATACAGAAAGTCAGAAGAGATAAACAAAAAAGAAACATAATTTACCCCAGATTCCAGAGCATTTAGGCAACATTTTATGTTATCTACTGTCCCTTTTCCAAAATATGTGCCTGCAATACATCATACTAGAGATTTATCAACAATGAGCGATTTCAGCTACCATAAGATCCTCATCCCAGAAGACACCGCAGTAAAATTGGGGAATAATATTGGTTCTTGTGCAATCGAGAAATGGGTCACACTTTAAATCAAGAAGATGAAATAACATATACGCAGCAAAACCTCACCATTCCCCTTCAGCTTATAATGATATCCGGATAAAATGAAATTAATATCCAAAGACTGTTCATCATTTGATGTAACAAAAAAATGGGTTTTCTAGCAAAGAACAGAACTTTCAACTTCCATAGCAAATTGAAAATAAAGAAAGATGGGCTTTTTTCTGGGAAAGAACCCAAACAGCAAGATGGGTTATCCGTAAGGAAGATGAAATTCAATTTCTAACGAAATTTCAGCAACAAAAAGGCTTAAAGTTAAACACTTGAGCATCCCATTTCAGCGTTTGATGATGCCCGGATAAAATACAATAAAGATCCACAAGGATTAATCAAAACATAAAATAACACAAACACAACCCACACATAAGATAGACAACCGGCCATATGCATTAATAATAAGATCCATATGGACCTGCATTGAGGGATTTGCAAGCAGCAGGGTTTTGAACGACGACGTGTTGGGGCAGGTCCTTCTTGCAAAACTCGGTTTCGAAGTACCCATCTCGCTGTTCCTCGAGGGAGTTGGCGAGGTTGAGTGCTTCCTGGAGCTTGATCTCCAGAGCAGCTTCGGGGCGTAGACGAGGCTGCACCACGAACAGCCTCGGAGAGCGGTTGGGGTCATGGTTGAACGAGTCCTCAACATCGGACGAGCTGTCGTGCTTGAATCTCGATGGAGATTGGCAGAGTGGCGATGGAATTGATGAAATTAGAGCCCTTGGGAGGCGGGAGCGTAGCAGGGAAGTGGTTCTCAGCATCGTCTCCGCCTCCTCCTCCTCCTTCTTCGAACACTCCACAGTCGACAGTTGTTCGGTACCGCGGCGCTGTGCCGGCGGTAGGATTTGTGTTTTTTGTTTAATTTTATTTTTTGAGGGATATAATTAAAGCTTTTAAAAATGAATTATTTATTGGCTTGCGGCATTTTTTATATTTTCGGTAGACGTGAAGTAAGCCACCTCAGTTTTTTTTTTCACGATTTAGCGTGCTTTCAAATTATCGCACGAGCTTCTAATCGAGTCTCGCCTCGAGCATGGACTCGGGCATATCTGTTGGAGGCATGCTTAAACATGTGCTCAAGACGTGCCCGAGCCTCACCTCGAGCAACGGTTCGAGCATGCCCGGAGCATATATGCTCAAGTCCATGCTCGAACATCTGCTCAAGGCGAGGCTCCAGCATGCTTCGAGCATACGCACTTGAACATATCTGCTCGAGCAGAGACTCGAGCATGGGCTCAAGCAGATCTGCTCGAGCAGGCGTCGAACAAACATTAATTATCTCTCTCACGCTCAGATCTAAGGGTTTCTGGGTTTCTTTGACTGTAGTATCTGATGAAAAATTCAAACAACCATAACTTTAAGTACAGTAGTCTGATTTAGTCACTTTTTTTATTTGTATGTATCGACAAGAGCTACGGCGCCAAAATGACCATAAGGGGTTTTCCACTGTCGAATTTCCAAAAAAAAAAAAAGCCTTTTATCGCCTCCAAAATTTGATTTTATGCCATATTTGTACCTCCTCCCCGTCCAAATCAACGGTTCGAGGCTATTCTCTCCCTCTCTTGCTCTCTTTTTCTCTATCTCATATTTGGTGCGTTGCGCATTAAATTTTAAATATTTTTGCTAACATGACAAATGCCACGTTAGCCGGTTGCATGGCAATAACACATTCGCGTTTGCAAATAGTATTTTTCTTTAAAAATAGAGTATGTTTATATATATATATATATGATCACATCAATTTTAATATTTTCTTTTCGTTCTCAAAATATATAATTATTTGAATAATATTATGTATTCGTAAATAACATGAATATCATAACAGCATATCAGATTATTTGAAGGAATTATTAATAAATTACCATCATCCACATCAGTTGTAATTTCATGACGATACAATGAGCTATTTGCACAGTATTTTTCTAATTATATTGAGTACATGAAAAATCGACATTAAATTATAAAAGTGACATTCTTTGAATTAAGGTATTTAATCCTCTTAGAAACACATTAAATAAATTAATGTATATTAACTAGACTTAATTTAATATAACAAATAAATTTATTTTATAATTCTTTTTATAAATTAATTAATTTATATCTCAAACCCTATACAAACCCCTTGTTCCCTCATCTTATATAAACCCATCCCTCCTCTCTTTGCACTTTTTTTTAATGTAAGAATTAAATTAACTAAAAAAATGTACAAATACATTGGCATACCTTTAAAAGTATAGGTGAGCTAAATGTCAAGCTTGACATAAGGAAACAATGAGAAGGGAATGAAAAATTTTAGTATATCTAACATCCTTTATAAGGATTTTATTCTTTTAAAGTTTAACGTACATGATTGTCACTACTTTGTGAAACTGGATAGCATAGGTACAACTAGTATTGACTTGTGTAAACACGAAAATTTTTAAACTTGATTTGGTGAGCCAAGAGTAGTTTTATATTCATTTTTTCGCTTGTTTAGCACACTTAGCAAGATTGTTGTACTCTTTAATATATAGTTTGTTATTATAAGGTATAATATTACAAATGTTGTCAACATATGGTAACAATATTGCAAACACTTGACATCTAGAAGTAATATTTGTTATATTGAACTATACTATTTTATGCTTCAATTGAAGTGTATAAATCATAACTCGATGTGTTCATCTTGAAGTAATCACATGACTTTTTAAAACCTTATTTCACGTGTATGGTTTGAAATATTTTAACAGTAGAAATTATGAAATAATTTATTTACGACATACCAATCTAAGCATTAACTGCCTTGTCAACTAGAGTAAACTTGCAACAATCATATAAAAGGAACATGATGATTTTAGTCATGGGGTTTTTTGATTTTCATCATCACATACACAAAGCATATATTATAGATTTAAAGTTCATAGAGAGAAAGAAAGTTAAAGATATTAATTAAAGGTGTTGTAAGATAACATTAAATCAACAAAGATTATACAATCTTAAGATAGAGCATCCGGAGTGAAAAAAAACATAGGAAATTGTGAGAGATAGTAAATATTATATTCTTACTATAACAGTTGTAATTATTATAATAAATTATTTTGGTGTAAGTTGGAGTATATTCTCATCATCGCAGAGCAAGTTTTGTTTTGACTCAACCACACAATTGCCTGTGTCTTTTATTGCTTTACTTGTAGTTTGATTGATTAGAATAGACAAAGCATCAAAAATCAGTAACTATTGAAGTTGGTCAAGCCAACTATTTCTAGTTTATATACGAATCATTTTTGCATAAATGACTTGGATAATTTGATCAGTATTTTTCTAGCCCAATAATTTGATCAGATCTATCCGTGATGTGGATAGAACATAGAGTACTAACACGTTAAGTGTCAACGAAAAGCTGGTGTAAAATGACTGGTATAATATACCCCAATTACCCTAATCTGTCTCCACATTAACTGTATGGTTGTTTGGTTCATTTTGAAGTTTGAATCGTGGTTCCTTACCCCACATGGCAGGCAAAACAAACAAACACACCACCACTTGCCACCGGGACACTGCTACATAATTGCTAACCCCAAGAAGAGAGAGGGAGAGATCTGCGGCATCGGCTTTGAAATCAAAGCTTGATGCTTGGATTTGAACGGTAGTCTACGACAAATATCAACAAAACACTGCAACAATTCGAATTTGACCATCAAATGTCAACAACCACTTCCAAATTTTCGAATTTGAATAGTAGTCGTAAAATTCAACAAAGCACTGCAGAAAAAAAGGGTTTAAAATCTAAGGAATCAACAGCAGCTGGAAAATCCCATAATTTTATACCCAAATCCATGGCTGAAACAAAAAGAACCGAAGCAAAAACAAGAGTGGAGCTCTGCAGCTTGGATTAGTTTGAATTGGTGTCGATTTATATGATACATTAATTGTAAAATACAGCAAAACAGTACCAACAAGTGGCGTGAGAACTGAGAAGAAGAGGGAGTGGATGTGTAAGGGAAGGGGTTGATGGATGGCAAGTCAAAAAAACAACCCCTTTTAAAGATCAACACGCCCCAAAAACCCACAGTTTTGCATTTAAATATTCAAATCCAATGATAATACGAAGAAGGCGAAAAAAAAAAAATCAGTAATCAGGCATGGCCTCATTGATACTCCCTTTCTCGCCCGCCGTCCTCTGTTCCATCGCTCTCAGCCACACGCACACCGCCGTGAAACTCAGCAACAAGCTCGCAAACCCGCTCCCCAATCCGATCGCTACGATCAGCACCGCCGACATAGCTTTCCCCCTCTGCCCCAAAGGGAATCCGTACAGGTCGTTGTTCCCCAGAAACGACGACAAATTGAACCGCCCGCCGGAGCTGGCGCTCCGGTTGCCGAGCGCCGCAGGAATGGGACCGCAGAGGCGGTTGTAGGACACGTCGAAGGTGGAGAGGCGAGCGAGGAGGCCGAGCTCCTGCGGGATAGGGCCGGAGAGGCTGTTGCGGTGGAGGTCGATGACGTTGAGATAGGCGCACGCGGACAGCGCCGGGGGGATGTCTCCGGTGAGCTGGTTGCCGGCGAGGTTGAGCACGGCGAGGTTGACCAGGTACTGAAGATCGGTTGGGATGGTCCCGGTGAGGGCGTTGTTGGAGAAGTCGAGGGACTGGAGGCTGGAGCAGTTGGACAGGAACGGCGATATGGTTCCTCGGAGTCCGAGGTTGCTGAGCTGGAGCTTGTAGATGCGGCCGTCGTTGCAGGTGGCGCCCTGGAGGAAGGAGGTGAAGCCGGTGCAGGCGGCGGCGAAGTTGTCTCTGGTCCAGTTTTGGAGGTTCTGTAATGGGTCTTGTAGGGACTGGCTGAGGTGGGTCAGGCAGGCCTCGTCGTCCGGATCCGCAGCAGACGGCAGGACAGCTGCGGCGGAAATGAGGAGTACCGCCGCCGCAGTTCGAAATTTCATTTTAACTGCTACCTACGACGACAACCACACTAAACTATAACAATCGATGTGGCAACGAACTGCCACTTTCGTAGACCTCTTCTATTCTGGTTGTCGGAGGGCATAAAGAAACAGAGAGAGAGATTGAAGAAATGGTGGGTGTTTTTTATTTTAATTATTATGGGACCTCTTTTTCTTCTTTTTTTTTTTTTTTTTTGTGTGTGTGTGGTGTTGGATTACCGTGTGTGAATAAATGAAGTGGTGTGCGTAAATAAAATTATTAAATGAATAAAATTGATATGAAAACAGAATACATGTTTTTGATTATCTTTCTTGGTTATTAAAAAACAAGCAAGTCAATATATTAAATTAATTACGAAAATATTTTCAATTTAAATTTATTAAATAAATTTTTATTATTTAAAAAAAAACCCTCTCTCTATGGGGATTAAATAACCCGGGTGTTGACATTATCTAAGTTTGTACGATTATGTTTGCGCCAGTACATTCGAAAATGAGAAATATTCGTTTTTCAGTTTGACATTATAAAAGTTCGTATGATTATTAAATTGAAAGCTATAGTAAT